>JARHVA010002529.1:1935000-2402500 GCA_037957365.1 Torreya grandis | reverse complement strand
GACATATTAATAAGGTTTAAACTCAACCGTTGTCACTTAAAATGCCATGTGTACTTTTATGGTGATGTGAAACAAATGCATGAATATATAGAGTACCATTATTTGATTCATCATTAGGTATCTCATGGTCATATAATGGAAACATATATGGTTGGGATTGATAAGTATGATTGTCATAAAATGCAATGTTATAAACTTCATTTGTATGGGATATAGTAAGACATGAGGTATGGGGATTTAAATATTGGTATGTTAAATCAAAATATTATTTACAATCATTGAGACTTCTATGTTCTATTTGAGATGGTATATCTTTGTATTTTGATTCTTTTATGTAGTTGTTACCAAGCTTTGATTAAATAGGAACTAGTGTTATTTTCTCTTTATGGTCTTGTTTATTTTTGCCCATTTTTCTATCCTTTCCACCTTTTTTGTTTTACATATATAAATTTAGTGGCAATATTTTCAAAGTGAATGAGTGAAGATCTACTAGATTATGTTGGTTGATCAATATTTAACCAATTGTAATCCATAGGTTTTTTTCCTTTGTCTATTAGAGGTGGTGTTCCATTAAGTATATGCAAAGGAAAATATTTTCCATAATTATAGGGACTATAATATAATTGGCCAATATGAAATGTATCCATGTCATAGAGATACTCTCTAGGGCCAAATGGTGTAAAACTAATTTCAAATAATTTTTCATCCATGCTATTAGGTTTTCAATCATCTTCATTTTTATTATCTTGAGAATGATTAAGATCGTTGATATTACCATTTTCCCCCACATCATACATTTTTATTTATTCCATGTAGGAATGGATTGGTGAAGCACTATGATATTTGAATCATATATGCTATGGTGGGGGATAGTAACTTCCTTATGTTCCATATCTTTATAGTACCAAAAGGGGACATTATATGTAAGGAAATTATAATTACAACCCTCATATAAAAATTTCAAGCATCTATGTAATATATATTGGGAAATGGTCATAGCATTTATCCATGGTTGACCAAACAAGATATTATAGATAACTTCATTAGATATTACTTAGCATTTCATCTCTGAAGTCTTAAGCCCAACCACTATGTTAAATACAATTATTCCCAAGGATATTTGAGTTTGATTATTAAATTTTTTGATGTAACAAAATTATTATTGATTAAAAGTGCATTAAAAGAGGCCTCACAACATATGTTCAACCCTAAACCATTATCTATAAAGACCTTCTTAATTCTTGAAAGATTGACTATAGCTTCATTGTATAATGGAAATTTTTGATCTATAATGTCCTTAGAGGGTATATCTTCAAATTCAAATGATATAAGATCCTCAATATTTTGTATATTTTTTACAAGATAAGAAAAATATGTGGGATCATTATCACTTGGTAGTGTATCATCATGTAAAGCATCACACAATATGTCCTTGAAAGCATTGAATTATTTAATAATTGTATAACATAGATCTTGGCTTGAGTGTTTTACAATCAATCAATAAGATCATAGGGATTGGGTACTTCAATCTAAATCATAGAAGGAAGAGGGGGTATATTATAGTTTTAAGAATGGATATTTTGGTTCTCCCCCCAGATAATTAGGATGAGGTATAAATACATTATGCGCCCTACCTCTTCAAATTGTTATAGTGTCAACCTCATAATGAATCATCATATTATCAACAATCAAAATACCATCAGTAAAAAGATTAAAATCAATGGTATAATGACCTAGGGTATCATCACATAAATAATTAAAAGAAACCCTATTACATATAAATCCATAAATTAATATCCTTTGATAAATTCTAGGAAAGATATATGTAAACAATGATAAACATTTATATAATAACCATGCAAGTAAACCTATCAATGTAGAAATAGAACACCCCATCCCTTTTTGAAAATTAATATAGAATGAAAAAATAATCTACCCATGATATATGAGAAAATACATGAGCCTAAGTATGAGCCACTAAGTTAAGGAAAACTAAAACTAAATATATTCATCATGATTTGAGTTGATGGAAGCCTGAAGAGAAGGCAAAGCAAAGAAAGGGTTTGTGTGAAACCTTAAATCATATCAAAAATAATAAATCAGTCATGAAATCCTAATGTGAATCCTCAAAATATATGATTATCTGAAGAATGAAGGGGTTCACCAATTTTTGTACTAAAATGTTATACTAGGGTCTAGTGACACTAAGTAAATGGTAAACAAGATGCACAAGATAGATCTAGATTATTGAAATATAAAAAAATAAATAAAATATATTTTAGTGGTTAATAATAGTAAATAAACACATTTGAAATTAATTTTACAATAAATAGGTAATGTGAAAATTAAAAGAGATCAAACATACACAACTTAACATAATTATGGAATTCTAGAAAAGTAGCCCTTATCTAGAAGGAATGAATGAGCTTGGTGTGAAATCTTTTTTATTTTTATTTTTATTTTGGGCATGGGGGGATCTTGAAGGCCCTCTCCCATATGTAATGTATAGGAACATATTCAATGTTTTTTTTCAATGGAAAAATATGCCTAGGCTAGATTTGATATTATGTGTCTTTAAGTGATGAGGCTATTACTGGGAAACTAATGTGTACTGCACACCTTTTTGGATTTTAGTTTTCTCTGTGTAGGTTCATCTCCTAATGTCTTATATTTTCACTTCTTTGAATTAGATGGAAGAATGTCTGAAATGATATTTTATTCCTCTATTGACCTAATTTTTCATAGCACACATACAAATGAGAAGAGATAGAAGTAGTTGGGTCATAAAACCTCAAGGGAGTTTCAACTACATGTCTAACATGCTAGAATCAAACCCAAAATATTTATTTTGTAATGTAATTTGAATTCCAAACAAAGGTTTAAAATTGATCTTCCGTAGAAGTGATTATACAATTATATGATCATTTACTTAACCCTATTTTGGTATAAGTAATTGATACCACAATAGATTGAATTAAAGTATGTACAAGGGTGGTTCGATGTGTTGGATCCGTATCAAGTGTAGCAAATGATTTTAATCAATAGAAGACTCTAAGTATTAGAAGGTTCATCATTTATTTCTTACTTGGTAAATGACTAGGAATGAATTATATAGATAGGTCTCCTTAGGACATAACAAGTGAAATGGACAACCATATAAACTAGTGATATACATGAAATAAAAGGCATGGGACCCACAAAAACAAAGTGAACAAAATTTATAACTTACCAAATCCACATGGGGCAGTTTCAACAAAAAACATGTGGCCAATGAATCTATGCTTAGAGAGATAAATGCTCAGGAAGCGTATAAACAACTCTAAATATATGTATACAAGAACCAAAATCTAAAATGGATGAATATTTAAGACATCTTGAATGCAAAAGGTCAAAGAATTTATATTATGGGGTAATAAATTTTATAAAATAGTCAAATATAGAAAAGTGGACTAAGGGTACAAAAATAGGTAAAATATGTTATGGAAAAGGTACTTGTACCAAATTTGAGTGTTTGTATTAATATCATTCTCATCAAAGATAATTCGAATGGATGTTTTCTTTCTCGTGTTTGAGTCAAAAACACCAATAAAACCATCAAGTGTACAAGCCCCATATTCTAATAAAAAATTGTTATAGTTTTATTTATTTACCATATGGAAACTTGCTTTGTCACTTGACTAATTGTTGTAATTTGGAAGAGAATATTAAAAAATATTAAAATTTTGATCTAGCAGAGCAAATTATTAATTCATATTGTTGTTATCTCCTTCTAATTAGATTCAGTTGTTGTTAATGAGATTTTGGATCTTGTGCTTCAAAACTATGCATCTATTTGAATAATTTCTTGGTATTTTATGATTATAAAAAATGAATTTACATTATAATTCTTAGGAAAGGGTCTTGAATGACCAAAATCTCAAGGTAAAGTAATCATATTAAATTTAATTAATATTTTTCAAGACTTGTTATGGACTTTCACTAATCCCAATGAATTGTCTATGCTCCTTTTGTTAAGGTAAAATGAGATTTTTTGATGGTTTTTCTATATTATTTATCACATTCTTGGAATCATTCTTAGTTTACAATCCATTCTCATTACTTTGTCTAAAATTTCTCTTTGTTTATAAATTGTGAAAGCATCAGGAATACAAGAATTTTACTCATACTTAAGCATGTTTACACCTAAATTTTTTATCTCAAATTATTCCATAACAATAAAGATAAATGTTGAAGACCACTTTTTCCTTAGTGAGTAGAAGCAAACTATTGGCAAAAATGCTTTGGAGTTCACTATCTGGTGGTTCATATGTCATTCCAGTAACTAAAATCTTAAATCTAAGCACATATTTAGTAACATTTTCATTTTTAATTTTTCTAATTTGATACAATTTAGAAAATATAAATTCCATAAGTGTATGTATGATTTGAAAGTGGGCTAATAAGTCATCAACTAAGTTCTTGAAAGAATACAAAGACCTACATGCTAAAGCATATGACTAATCAAAGGAATAATCCTTTAAATTTTTTATAAAATATATCATAGTCAATAGTTTATCATTATGATAAAACTATAAACAAGAGGCATAAAATAGCTCTAATGTAGTGGGAAGCATCTCATTTTTCATTAAACATTTTAAACTTTGAAAGTTACAAACCCTGTTGGAAAAAAATTTATAAAAAATTTATATGCCAAAAGATTTAAAATAATATCATTGAAAGTAACCCTACTATTTAATTTGTGTAACCCTTGAGAAAGGATTTTAGTTTGATTTTTCATGTCAATAATTTTCAAGTCTAGATGTAACCGTGATATGGCATCAAGAATTTTTTTAGACAATCCTTAGGAACATCTGACACTTTAGATAGGTGACATATAATATTTGAAAAAATATATATGAATAGGATTGTCCAATTTTGATCTCTTATTTTCACTCTGATCTACACATTGTGACACTTGTATACATATAAAACAAGCTTTATTACTTTCCTTATAGCAATTACAATTTAACATATGATATCTTAAAAACTTAAGAAAAACAAATTGATCTTAAGGTATGTGTTAAGGGTTAACAAGACTTAAACACCATCTAATTATCAACCACCTAAGCATGGGAACTGTGATATCAAGGTGTCAAAAAATTATAAAGTGCATAAATAGAAATAACATAAGAAATACATAAAACCCTTGGTCATTCACAAAAAGTGTTCCATGGGAAAATACTAGCTTAAAATAATGGTAATGCTTTAATCATTTCATGGTTTCTCTTGAATATCTATGAGTGCTCAACATATTCTTTGTTAGTGATAGCTAGATAATTTGTGTCAATTGAACTACATTACTTATGTATTTATATACAATTGAGTTTAAATTAGGACTTTATTGATGTACGAACTAATATCAAATAGATCTAAGTGAAAAATATAGTACAAAAGAGATGGGTGTACCCTACTTTAACGAAGATCAAAAGGACCCAAAAGTGTCACCGACACTTCAAATAGGTAACAAAAACTGGGGGCTTCTGGTACAAATCATGAGAAGCATGAGAGAGGGGGGGAAGAGTTAAGACACTGAGAAAAAGAAAGAAGATTGTTGGAAGCAGATAAACATGATAATAATCCCTAATTTAGAGGTCAATAATCAATAATTAGACAAGTACACTAAAACATAAAAAATAACAATTAATAAATGTTTCAGGGCCATTTTTATGTTTCTAAATTAATTTAGATGAAATTGAAGATGAATTACACTTTCTCCTAACATGCCTATTATATAATGATATAATGCATGCTTGTGTCAATATTTATATTCATATCTTGGTGCATAAACTCTTAAATCAGGGCAACCAAAATAAGTTTGATGATTGTATTTTGAATCTTAAGTTTTTATCAATTTAATTGTATACACATAAACATTAATTTTGGCGGTCCAAGTTCTCTATCAAAAAAAGAAGGGTTAAAAACTATTTCTTTCATATTATTGTCTCATTTTTAAAACTTTGTTTAATTAGTTATTATGTTGATATGTTTCTAAATCATCTCTACTTTCTTAAGCATTTCGTTTGCGAAAAACCTAAAAATTGCGAAAAAAAATTTAAGTAAAAAAAATTCAAGTAAAAATATTTCAATTAAAAAAAAATTATTAATAATAAAAATATCTTAATTAGATAAAGTTTATAATGATGACAATAATTGAAATCATTAAAAACAAAAAATTATATTCCACAGTAAAATTAAATAAAAATAAATTGGTATTATCTTCACACTACAAATCGATTAAAACTTTATTAAAAAAAAACAACACATCATGTTATGTTTATTTTGCAAATTAAAATTAATATGAGGAGCCATAAGTTTATTTATTAAAGAATTAGGTGCAATCATATAAAATAATTTTCCATATAAAAAACAGTCATGGAATCCATACGTGCTTCAAAATATTAATAGCATCATTTATTTGGTCCATTATATAATTTTCCATTTAAAGAACCATCAAGTAATCTTTACGTGCTTCAAATTATTATTACTTTTCTATGGACATTGAAGGAAAAGGAATATAACATTGAAGGTGTATGGTCTCTCCACCCTTGATGGAAAGTTATCTTATGAGGGAGGCGGTGGTTTATGGTAGGAGTTAGTATTCACATTAATGATTAGTGATTATTTGTTATGTGAGTAGTTATGAGATTAGTTAATGTTTTAAAAGGGTTATATATTTGTAATTTATTATATTGAATAAAATATGATGGTGATTTAATACAATTCAAATATTTTTGTTTTTATATATGAAGAGTTTCTCCAACATATAGTATTAAAATAGGTTTTGTAAGACGTCTTTTCAAAAAATATTTTAATTTTTAAGTGAGTAAATAATAGATATGCAATGAAAATCACATCCAAATTTTAATGTTTGTCAATATTTTATTTTTTTATTGTTCTTGTCAATGATTATGCAATGTGGACTGAGTGCAACCATATTGTCATTTGTTCATCCTCCACTCTTTCATTATTTTTATCAATGGTGCAGACAATGACTATGCAGTGCAGACCACGTGAAATTCCCATTGTTTAGTCATCCATCAAATTCTACATTACATCCCCGCTCAGCGTTGTTGGTTGAATCTCTACATTGAATCGACCCTGCTTTGCATGGTTCGGCATAGGGTTTGTATTAATTTCAATGGTTAGCATTTGATTTGCATTTAGTTTTTTAACAATGGTCGTGTCCCTTTTTGCATCAATAGGCAATGTATCAGGGTTCGATTGGCCTCATTAGATCGAGTCTTTCAATGTTCCTTTGCATTTGAGCTTGCATCAGTTGTGGTTCAGTGTGCATCAATTGCCTCATATTACCACCTGCCAAGCACCAACAACCTTTTGAACTTGTCTGCACATAAATCCAACTCGCCTCAATTTCCATTTGTTATGGCATGCCCCTATCACCACCATTAACGTATTTTATCATCTTACATCATTGTTCAATTGCTTCCATCACATCGTACTTTTTTAAAGTGTAATATTCATTTAAATATAATTTTATCTTTAAATTAACTTGTTTCATAATTATTTATATTTTTAGTATAATATTTTCTATTATCATTTATTATAATGAATTTTTTTTTTTCTTGGTTAAAATCATTTGTTTATTATAATGAGTGTTGATTATAGTGAGTCTTTAGGTTATTTTGTTTAGATTGAGTTTGCTCTAAGTTAGTTGGTTTTATATTTATTTATATTTTTAGTAATAGTCTTTCCTTTTATCATTTATTATAATCAGTTTTTTATTATTTTTTCTAAACTCATTTGTCTATTATAGTCTCTTTTTCGGTTATTTTGTTTAGAGTGAGTTTGTTAATTTAGGTATAAGCGATAAAGATGTATGTAGATTAGTATAGTTTTTTAAGATTTGTTAGATTGATTATGTTGTTCGATTATGTGTTATTAGATATATTTGTATTTATTTATTTCAATGTTTAGATTTAAGTCTTGTCATTGGTAATATTATCATCATTTTATATGACAGTGTAAATATTTTTTGTGGTTAATATTCATTTTACGTTAGTTTTGTGTTTGGAGTTTATCTATATTATAATAAGTTGTCAAAATTTATATTATAAGGCATTATTGTTTTTTTAATGTGTATCTATCATTGTCAAAAATATCAAATAATTTGGTGTTGAAATAAAACTTGTACGACAATCTTCATTGTAAATTTTTCTCCTTTTTACAATAGATATATTATCAGGCAAACCCAATGCCCATTATGTAGGGGAAGGGTTATTATGTTCACTTAAGTGAGTATTAAGGGGAGGAATATTAACAGTTAGTATTCACATTTATAGTAAGTGATTATTTGTTATGTAGGTAGTTATGAGATTAGTTAGTGCTTTAAGAAGCTTATATATTTGTAACCCATCATATTGAATAAAATATGATGATGATTTAATACAATTCGAGTATTTTTACTTTCACATTTAGAGATTTTCTCTAACAGATTTTAATTTCAACGAAGGCTATGACTTCTATAATTTGAGTTGACGTCTTGTTTGATAGTGTAATGTTAATCTTTTAGTTCCTTTATATTATGTTGGGTAGTTTGGTATTTATCATTTCCTTTTGTCTAATTGTCATGCTTGATGGTAAAATGTTTAGTTATCTTTTGTATAATTAATTTTTGGGAACTTTTATTATTATTATTTTTATTTTATTATATTTTTTTTGGAAAAAAATTAAAAATATTAACTATCCTTTTTTTTAAGTTGTACATGGAATTAAAGCCCTTTCCCAAAATTATATAATAAAAAAAACATACCAAATAAACCATAAATAATATAGAACCAAAAATATTGTTCGAGAATATATATTCCCAGAACCACATTTTATAAGGATTTGATTCGGTGTGTTGATGTTGGAGGAGCAGCTTCAGGGTCCCACTTCCAGCCCAACATCTTGGACTTTTGGTGGAGGCTGACAGGGAGATTGAAGTGATGTGTCTCTTTGCCAACAAGGAGATTGAAGAGATGTGTCTCTTTCCTCTCACTTGTATATATAATGATTGCTCATTGTTCAAGATATAAATATATTCAATCACAAGTATAATTTATAAGACAGAGCAGACTTCTAAAGTGTAAATCAGATTTATCTTGTTGTGTTCATTATTCATTGTGTTGCAATTTTTGATTATTTCAATCCTGATCATAAATCTAACATGGTGCACCATATCTAATAAACTTGTATTAGTCACTGGAATGTCATCATTGTAGGCGAAGAATTAACCACTTTCTATAAGAATGGCCCAAGATTGATTTTTTATACATCTTTTTATGGCCATGGTTAAGAATAAGTATTTAATAAAAGTGACTCAACACCTCCATTTAAACACCTTCATTCGTTAATAGCATGCCAAGAGTAAAATATTTTAATAGCAAATTTACTCTATATTAAGTTTCCCACGAGAAAATATTTAGGTAAGTTTTCAAATTAGAGGTCTTCGCAATCTTCAAGATGATATTCACTTGGGTAGGGTAAATTGATGAGATTATTGAATTTTTAAAAAAAAATAGTAATTTTTCTTATAATTAAATTTATTATTTAGAATAAATTATTATATGACTTTTTGTGACTTATGTATATCATAATAGATAATTTATTTGAATTAAGATTTTAAATTTAGTTGTTAATATTTTAGTTATTAACTTGACCAATCTAAAGTGAAATGTGATAAAGGAGATCAAATCTTACTTTTGATGACCTCGATTCTCCTCTCACATATTTCACAATTCATCATAAGATTCACAAATTCTATGTAAACTTGTGATCATTTATTCAAAGTAATTAGCATGTGTTCTTCATGAATAATTACACATGTAAAATGTTTTGTGAAAATCATACTTTATGACTCATCATAAGTGTACAACATGTTCTATGTGAACTTATGACTATTTTTTCTACTACTAATTTATATAGAAAGATTTTGCATCATAAAGATAACAAGTTTTAATTACATTATTGATTTCTCATAAATGCCAACTTGTACATTTGGTGGTTTATTATAAAGGTAACAAGCTCTATTTGCACGACACTTTATTGTTCATTTTAAGAATAGTAAACTTTGTGTGAATGTACAACTAATTATTTTCAATATTAAATTGTGTCTTTGATGGCTCATAATAAGGGTAATAAGCTCCATGTGAACTACACGTCATTCCTCATAAGTGTAACAAGTTCTATGTGAACTCATAACCACTATTTTCTAATAATAACTAGGATGTTTCATGGCCCAGCGTTCAAGTGACAAACTCAATATGAGCTACATTTCACGGTTTATTATAAAGGTAACAACCTTAATATAAATGAGTAACTAATCCTTTCCCATACTTACTTGGGTATAAGAGAAATGAAATCTTATTTTTGTATATTACTTCTTACTAATATTAAATTATGTATTTAATAACTCATTAAATAAGATTAATAAGCTTCGTGTGAACTCATGACCACTTATTTCCTAATTTCAAACTATTAATATTCATGAGAATTTAAATAATTTTATAGTTCTTCTACAAATACCAACTAATGTACTTGATAAAACACTTACATAACAAGATGTTACATTATAAGGGTAACAAGCTCTGTATACACTATTGATTTCTTCTAATTACCAACTAATGCACTTGATGGTTCATTATAAAGATAACAAGCTCTATTTGAACTACACTTCATTGCTCATTTGAAAAGTAAGAAGCTCTATACAAATTTACAACTACATATTTCCAATACTAACTTGTGTCTTTGATGGCTCATAATACAAATAATAAGTTCCATGTGAACTGGGTTTCATCTTCATAAAAAAACAAGTTTTATGTAAACTCATAACCATTATTTTTTAATAACAACTTGTATGTTTCATCACCTACCATTAAAATAACAAGCTCAATATAAACTACACCCCATAAATTATTATAAAGATAACAAACTCAATATAAATAAATATTATGCTTAATAATTAAAAGAAATAAATTCTTATTGTTTTTTTCTAATAATTATATATTTAATAAATTGTTAAATAAAATTAATAAACTTTGAGTAAGCTCATAACCATTATTTTTCTAATGTCAATTTTTTAATATTGACAAGAATTTAACTAATTTTATAGTTCACATTTATATTCTCATAAACTATACACTTCCATAATGATGCCACATTAAATAAGAAAGTGAGCTAAACAAAGTCCTAAAAACTTCGGGAGGACAAAAATATTTCAAGAGGTCCTTCTAGAATATGAATGGACAAGATGTTATTCATATTAAATAATTAAAATGTACCGAAGCAAAGTTAAAGGAACAAAGCAAAGTTAAATTGAGGCCCCATAACTTTATTACTATCATTTAATTGGTCCATCCACGCTACCCAATCACATGATGGATATAACATAATTTATGATTTACTTTAGTTCTCAATTTTAGTTTTATTTTCACTAACTTTTACTCTTTCCCCCACCCCCCCTTGGAATTATCTAAACAAAAGATTAACATATTATATAGAGGTTTTCGTTTACCGAAGTTTATTCATGATTACACATTTTAACATAATAAATAAATAAATAATATTTTAAAATAATTTATAATAAATAAAAAAATTATAAATTAATATATATTAAAAATATGTTGAGAGATATTAATATGAAGATTTTATTTTGAATATTTCATATATTATATTGATTAATAATTTTATTTTATTTTATTCTAATTTCTTATTGATTGGTAATAAATGGTATGTATTTAGTTATGTTAATGTGTTGGGTTTGAAAATATTATTTTTGAGGAAAAAAAATGGACTCCAAATTTTAATTTATGATTTAAATATTACGATTTTTTGATTAATTTTTGTAAACAAAAAAAAAATTCTAATTAATAATCAAATGGATGTCAAATTTAAAATTAAAATTTTTATGTAATAATCAAATAAATATTAAATTTAAAATTAAAATTAAATATAAAAATGAACAACTCACTACATTAATTTTACTTTAAAACTACCATTCTAAAATATATATTAACGAAACAACTATAAACAACCATATTTCAATCATATAACACAAAATTTGAATATGTACTTTATTTTTATTGACAAAATCATATTTTTTAAACATATTTTTTGAAACATATTTTTAAATATATTTACATTTTTTGGGGGCAGGACAATTCAAGAAATGCTGCTCTTCTTTGTAGATTGTCCACGCACTATAACAAATAAAAGAGGCTTGATTGGATAAGCCTCTCCATGTAGGATTTTCACTACTTATATACCTTGGTTGTGAAGGTTTGATATGTGTCCTTTTATAATTGGTGAAATTCATAAAATGAATAATTATTTATTTATAAACATCTAAATTGGTGTGGGAATATTTATTAATTTTAAATATTCATTATTTATATGGTATAATATGTTTATGACTCATTGGTCCATATTAAAGTTTTATTAGTGTATTTTTTTATGTTTTTGGTTCTTATTTGTTATTTGTGATCTTTTTGTTTTTAATATTTTCTTTTCTTTTTCTTATTCGTTTTCTTTTCTATATTTTTTAGTAGTCTTTTAAAAATATATAATGTACAATTTTATGGGAGTTTGTTGTATAGATTTATTTAGGTGCGTTTATTTTTAATGATTTTGATTTTCCAATATTTTTACTGTTTATAAATTGGTTTATATAATAATAAGATTTTAAATTAAATTTAAGAAGTTTATAAATATACAAATATATTAGAATATTTAAGACCTGAATAAAAATATCTCAAGAATGAATAAATGAATTAATAAAAATATTTAAAATAAATATTCAAAAATATAGAGAAATTTAAAATATTTACTACAATATTTTAGAAGAAATAAAGTATTCATTATAGTATTGAAAGTCATTGTAGATTAGACATTACATGACACTAGACATTAGGTTAAATTGCATTAAATTTGATTTATTAATTTCAATATTATGAATTTTGAGTAATCTAATAAGTAATCAGTACTTAAAAACTCTGCTAATCTTAAAGACAAACCTCAAAACAAAGCTTTCTTTTATTTATTTGCAAATTGAGATACTTTATTAAAATTTTGAAGAAGGAAATCAATTTCCTATTAATATATAATAATAAATAAATCCCCCAAACATGATAAATAAATCACTAAATCAATTTTTACATATCTATTGTATATTAAAGATGTACGTACAATTTTAATAACAACTCTATAATTCTAAAAACAATATTCGTTTGACTCAATATCTCTAATTTTACTATATTAATAATATATAATAATTATATAGAGAAATTTAAAAACTATATAAACCCCCTCTTTATCATTTATTACAAATTTACGATAAATTTTATTTTATTATTGTTTATATCTAATCATGTTTAGTTACATGTTATATGTATTATCTTCTAGATATAAAGGAGAGGATAAAGATTGAGAAAAAACGCATATATAAGCAACTACGATAATCTATACGTCATGTATACGTATCCCATTTTGAGACAACTTGACTTAAAGCTAGAAAATTATAAACATTAGCATACATTTGAACTTTGAACTTAACGGGTTAAAATTCAAAATCTAAAATTTTTGGGTTTTTTCAATAAAGTCAAATAAATGGTTTATACATATAAATTGCTATGTTAGGGTTTATTTGATTATCTTGTGTTTGATTGTTTGGTCTCACTTTCTCTATTTCAACATTTTTTTGGTGAGATTTTTAAGATTAGTTTTAATTTCGTTTTTTAGATTTTTTTTTAAAAAATTAAATGGTTTTTAATAATTTATTATAATTATTATTATTGATATTGGGAAAAATGATGTCTAAATAAGTTTAGAAATTTATTTCCAAAGTCTACAATAAGATACAAATTTTGATAGTCTTTTTTAGCCTAAATTTTATTTACAAGTAGTTATGTTGAAAATGTTTTAAAATAGTACGAAAATAATTATCTTATTGCTTATTATATTAACCGCATTCTCTCTGAAGATTCTTTTAATGATTAGATATGACACCACTAATAAACTTTGGGGTTTCAAGTTACTAGTGCATATAACCTCACCAAGTGTTTTTTCATGTTCTCCTTCAAGGAACACTCTAAGGTGTAAGCTTTCCTTTTTAGGTCGAGCTACTATTTCATTAAGAACACTCTAAGGTGGCTGAAAAAAGGATGGGTGGACCATTGTGGTGGCCAAAAATGCCACTATTCATAATAAAAACCCTAAGATACTTCTTGCTCCTTCCACTAGTAATACGCAACAGGGTATGAAAAAAATGGAAAACATTATCCCTCCTCCCCTCGTTTCTCCTCAGTGCTTTAGCTTGTTGTCTATTCCAAAAAACTAAGTTTCTCAATAGAATTGCACGTTAATTACTTTCGCTAATGTTGGGACATCCTCTAATGACACCCATACCATGCGAAGGTCGTGTTCTCTGCCTCATGATGGCAGAAGCTCTCCACATGAAGAAAATGGGGCTAAACACTACTCCATATTGATAGGGGATATTTTACCACCACACCAACAACCACTTTTGGGTAATCATTTTGGTGCATTTGGCTCTGAGGAGGATGTAGAGGATGGATAAGGTGAGTTTCACATGGAGGATTCCTCTCAATGAATCTACTCTCATGGAATATTTGAGGTCTCACAAAACCCTCTTAAAAATTCATGTGCACTACTTGTCAATGGTTGGGTAGTTAAAATTTTATTTGTTTGAAAGAAGGCAAATTTTCAAGGTTTACTCTACAGACCTTTGTAAGAAGTATTTAATCTAACACCTCACACTTTACCACTTCGCATGAAGATGGATGTGGTGGCACTAGTGTTTTTGTTTCACCTAAATTTTTCTCATTAATTATTGCATCGTAGGAAGACCCATAACATTGAGTTATTTAGGTTATGTTTGATGCTAATGGACAATCTTTAGGAGTTCTTAATGTTTATGCTCCCAATGATGACCCTGACAAATGATGCTTTGGAATTGGCTTGTTGATAATATACGTTTGTCCACCTGACTACATTATGATGACTTTAATATGATTGAGGTTTTTTCCAACAAAATTAACACCCTCCTTATGTGATGGTGAGTGGGGCAACGTGAAGCTTGTTACTATTTTTTTTAAATGTCAGGGCTTAGTAGACCCTTTTTTAGCGAGGTTCATTAATTAACAAACCTTGGTTCACTTAGTTTATTTTTTGGTTTGGTGTCAATTGTGTTCTTAAATGGTTATACTGTTAATGTAGTGCTTTTTCCCATTGGGTTTTATCTACACGGTCTTATGACCATTATTTGTCAATTAAGCTTCCTTAGGTTAGTTATAAAAGGGTCACATAGGCTAATTATATTTTTAATGTAATTATCTAATTAATAAAATTAGAGGCTTCTTCATGTTTCCCTAATTTTCCCTATATGTACCTCATTTTTATTTTTTGGAAGGTTAGACAGGTTAATACGATTTTATGCAAGAGGCTATATTTTGCAATATTGCCGTGTGAAAACAAGGTTCTTCCTCCTTTGCAATTTATCTGTGATTTTATTGCTTTATACATAGATTTGCTAAATATTTTGTGCAAGGATCCAAGATCTTGACCACTCTGACATGGTATCAGAGTCATTTTTTTCAGTATTGCAGCAATCTTTGTGGTGAAATCTTGCTACATTTGTTATTCTAGCAAAAAGAAGGGTTTGATGGGATTCTTTAGAGAATTTGTGCAAAGCTTTCTACTGGAGCTTAAGATCTCAAAAATGATTACGTCATTGGTTTTAGAAGGTGCCAAAACCTTAGGATCGATTGTAAACTTGACCTAATTCTGGAACAATCAAAATTTCATCTTTTTTGGCATCTAAAGACCCCCTTTTTTATTTTCAGTAAAAATTTGTACTTCCTGTGTTGCTATGCAAAAATGCCTTCTGGGTTTTCTTCTTTTGATTGAAATCTCAAATAGGTCTTTCATATTTTTCATAGCTAAAGTATTTTGGATGTTTTTGGCTTGCCTTAGTTTGCATGATGTCAAACCTCTATACTACTCGATTCTGCAAGAGGTCATTACTTCAGCTCAGTTGTTGATCTTCAAGTTGCATGCTTTAGAGAGTCTTCTAACCAATCTAGACTTTCAGAGGGTTGTTAATTAACCAATAGAACAACTCAGACTTTCAATAGTCCAAAAACCCAAATTACTTGGTCGTAGACCAATTTGAGTTTCTACGAGCTAAAGACTTCAGGTTTATGCACGCTAAAGACTTCAAGTTTATGGGAGTGAGTAACTGCATATAAAAATCTTGAAGTAAAGCATAAACCTGAGTAAGTAGCAGTTATTTAGAACCTTGAGCAAGTAGTAGTTGTCCAGAACCTCAAGTTTGATAATTTTGGATAAAAAATCACAATTTTGGAAAAAACTTTTCATTTTTGGAAAGGGTCCAGGGATATGCAAAGTAAGAACTTATAAGTGTCATAAATTTCAATCCATAGCTCTTTTTTGGGTGCTATTTTTTTTTTGAAAGTGCATATTTTTTCAAGCTCTATGCATTGGTGATATTGCTTTAGATATTTTGAAAAATCCATTTTTTCATAGTGTAATGGCTTGAAACTCAATTCAAACCTTTTGTACCTTTCTTCTTGGATGCATTATCATTTGTGCCCAATGTCCCTCTCATATTCTCTCACACTAATTATTCATAGATGCATTCTCAATAGAGCTCGATGTCTAATATTGAGAGTGTGTTACCTTGTAACTTAAGGGAGGGCTTATTGATAGTTCAAGGGGGTACTTGTATTATGTGCAATCTGTTCTTTGCTTTCATTTTAATTTTTCAAATTGTCTCAATCTAATCTGCACTAATGGATCTAAACATTGAACCACTCACACCATTTAATTATCTTTAATGGAAGTCTAAAACGTAGCTTGCCTTGAGAGGTAAAAGACTCTATCAAATCACTATGGGTGAGGAAACTGAGCCATCTACAAATGTAGAAAAGGTTAAGTGGTATAAAAGATGTGACGAGGCCTATGGGTTCTTATTCCTATCAATGTCTTCCAACCTTTTATTTCATGTTAAATTTGAAAAAACTCCCAACAAAGTCTAGACCATTCTAGACAAGCTTTTTGGAGTGCAAGACATCATGAAGGGTCATGAGCTAGAGAATGAGATCATCACATTGATCCCAGATGACTATGAAACCCTAAAAGACTTCTTTACAAAGTTTAAATCACTAAGACTATAGTTGAAACAATGTGGCATTGAGAAAAAAATGACCAGTTGATTCTATTTGTGCTTGCAAAACTAGGTCATGACCATTCAATTTTCATCTCTACATTTCATGCTACCAAACGTGCACTTGGATCCACTTAGAAAATACCATCATTTGATGAGTTTGTTGTTGATCTAACTCAGGAGAAAGATAAGTTAGTTTAAATGGGTGCACTGAAGTCTTCAAAATCACATGCCTTGATTGTCAATCAAGATAAGAAGAAGCCTTCTAGTAGTGGCAAACAAGAGAAGAAATAGTCTAAACCAGATCATGAGCATAAGAAAAATCAGAAATTAGATGCCAAGCCTAAGGTATCATCAAATAAATCCTTCTCAAGTGGGAAATCTAAGAAGGAGAAACTAAAATGCAACTTTTTCAAGAAACTTGGGTATGATGAATCTCAGTGCATGAAAAAGAAGATTGACACCTTGACTAAGATGCTTAAGAAGAACAACATCAGTGTTCCTGAGTCCTTAACTCAAAATGTGTCTGCATAATATTTTGCAAAGGCTAAAGATATCAAAAAGGGTAAAAACAAGGGTGAGGCATTTGTTTCAGTGGCTTCTTAGCCTTCGACTTGGATTATTGACTCAAGTGCTTCCTATCACATGGCCTCCTCAAAGGATTTATTTTCAAAAATAGAGCCATGATCTATGCCTTCAATTCTCATTGGTGATGACACTTCAACAGAAGTCAGTGGTAAAGGATTGGTTTAAGTAAGTGACAAGACCTTTAATAATGTTTTGTGTGTTCCTTCACTATCCACTAATCTTATGTTAATGTACCAAATCACTCACATAGATGTAGGGAAGTGAATTGAGTTTACCCCTGATTCAGTGGTTATCAAAGAGCTACATAGTGACATCATAGTGGCTTATGGAAAGGTCAATCATTATTCTAGGTTATATACCTTCTCACAATTTGCCCCAGATCAGTGCTCTATTGCACTACTTACTCATGCAGATGGAGTGAGCAAACTATGGCATGAACGGTTTGGCCATTTAAACTACCATTACCTGGAGCAACTCAGTCATTAGGACATGGTTTCAAGGTCGCCTAAAGTCAAATTATCAGATGGCCTATGCAATGGTTACATTCTTGGCAAGCATCCAAAAGATAAATATGACAAGGGCAAAGAAAGGAGAGCCAAACAGAAGTTGGAAATTATCCATAGTGACATAGCAGGTCCATTTTCAAAACCTTCATTCAACAAGACTAGATACATGCTCACATTCATCAATGACTTTTGGTACATCTGGATATTTTTTCTCAAAAAGAAGTTTGAGGTATTTGATCGCTTTAAGGATTTTAAGGCACTTGTGGAGAAGCAATCAGACTATTCCATCAAAACCTTAAGGACTGATAATGGTGGGGAGTATGTCAACAAGTTTGAGAAATTTTGCACATCAAAGAGGATTCAGATGCAACACACAGTTCCATACAGTCCTTAGCAAAATAGTGTGGCCAAATGTAAGAACCGTACCTTGAAGGAAATGGCCAACTACATGCTTCAATCAAAGTCTCTTACTCCTCAGTTTTAGGCCGAGGCAATCAACTGTACATGTTATATTCAGAATTGTGTTCCACATATAGTCTTGAAAGGAATCACTCCTTTTGAATTTTAGGATAGTCACAAGCTCGTAGTAGATCAATTTTGAGTGTTTGGATCACCAGCAATGGCTCATATTCCCAAGAAGAAATGTAAGGCAATGGACCCTCAAAGTCATTCTTGTATCTTATTAGGGTATGTAGAGGGTACTAAGGGATACACGCTTCTCCATCCTAAAATGCATGAGTTATTCATTGAAAGGAGTGTCAAATTTTGTGAGGGCCCACTTGAACTCACTATTGGCACTCCATACTCTTCAAAAGTTTCATTGGGCATTAATTATACCTCAGACAGTGACTTGGATCTACCTCAAAATCCTCTTGATGATCAGGATAACTTTTCTTCTTCTTCAAGTTCAAGTGATAAGAGCAATGATGAGGATTCTCCTCCTCTATCTCACACTCCAAATGATGATGACTCAACTCCTGATTCTCTAATCTCATACAATTTTGGTCCCACTTGGGCCAAATAGACACTTCAAAGTGTTAGGAAATGGGATGAAAATCCATCAGATACAAGGCAAATATGTTCACAATTTTTGGGGACTTCACATGCCTACTTGGCCATTGCCTTAGATCTACAAAACTTTCATGAGGCATCTGGTATTCCAAAATAAGATTCTAATATGCAGGAGTATAGGTCCCTAATCAGGAACAAAGCATGGGACTTGGTCCCTCTTCTTAAAGGAAGAAAATTGGTCCATTGTAAATGGGTTTATCAAACTAAGTATGGTGGAGATGGGTTTGTTGATAAGTACAAAGCTCATCTAGTTATAAAGGAGTTTTCTCAGGTGCCTGACATAGATTACAAAACATTTACTCCTGTAGCCAAGATGACATCTATTAGACTGGCTTTAGCCATCGTATCTGCACATCAATGGAATGTTCACCAAATGGACGTTAAGAATTATTTTCTACATGGTGACCTCAAAGAAGAGATCTGCATGGAGCAACCACAAGGCTTTATGGAAGATTCCTCCTTGGTTTGTAGACTTAGGAAATCTATTTATCGACTCAAACAGGCCCCTTCAGCATGCTATGCCAAGATGGACTCCTTTCTCCTCACAGTCAAGTTCACTAGATGCCACTCAAGTCCAAATGTCTACATCTTGTGATAGGATGATTCTCTATTGATCCTAGTTCTCTATGTGGATGAATTATTTATTACAGGGAGCTCACAATCATCCATCTCAATATTGAAAACTGCACTTTAAGCAAATTTTCAATGACAGACATGGGATTGTTGCATTACTTTCTTAGGATTGAAATCATTCAGTCAGACTCTAGGATAACTTTATCACAATCTAAATATTCTCTTGATTCACTTGCAAGGTTTAACATCACTAATTGTAATCTTACTCCTACTCCCTTCTTATATGGTGTGAAGCTTGAGGCTGATTGTCTTACACCATTGGTCGATGTAACTCCATATCAGCAACTTGTGGGTAGTCTTATCTATTTCGCACACACTAGACCTGACATATCTTATACAGTTGGCATGGTCTCCTAGTTTTATATTGAAGCCATATGAATTACATTAAAAAGTAGCTAAGTAGATTCTGTACTACATTCAAGGTTCGCACAACTATTAGATACACTATGGAGTAGGAATAAAGGTTGATTTAATCAAATACATAAATTTAGATTGGGCTAGAGATATTCAGATTTAATTTAATCACTTGGTTCAGGTCTAATAAGTTGATCAAGTAAGAAGAAACATGCAATTGCTTTATCATCTATAGGGGTAGAATACAGAGGGGCTATCAATGCCACCACTGAGGCAATCTGGCTTCAAGGGATTCTCACTGAGTTTGGAATCTTATTTCATAAGCCAATAATTATCTACTATGACAACCAAAGCACTATCTAGATTTACAAGAATCCAATTCTCCATCAAAGGACCAAACACATATAGATTCACATGTACTTCATCAGGGAGCTTATTAATGAGCAAGTCATTGATCTTTAGTACTATCCAACATCGGAGCAAATTATATATATTCTTACAATCCCTTCATAGAGAGTAAATTTGTTCATCTATGAGCTCTCATTGGGGTTAAGGTTGTTCCACCTTCTCCTTTCTCCTATAGAGGTTCTTCACTATGTACTTGGGTACCTCATCAGGATTTCAATGTCGGGACCCAATTCTCATCTCACCTAAGCTATGCTTAAGAGGGGGTGTTAATGTAGTGCTTTTTTCCATTAGGTTTTGCCTACACAGCCTTATGGCCATTCTTTATCAATTAAGCTTCCTTAGGTTAGTTATAAAAGGGTCACATAGGCTAATTATATTTCTAATGTAATTACCTATTTAGGAAAATTAGAGGCTCCCTCATGTTGCCCTAATTTTTCTTATATGTACCCCATTTTTTCTTTTTGGAACGTTAGACAGGTTAATATGATTTTATGCAAGTAGCTATATTTTGCAATATTATCATGTGAAGACAAGCTTCTTCCTCCTTTGAAATTGATCTATGATTTCATTGCTTTATACGTAGATTTGCTTAATCTTCTATGCAAGGATCCAAGATCATGGCCGTTACTAGTGCATGTAACCTCACCAAGTGTTTTTTAATGTTCTCTTTCAAGGAACACTCTAAGGTGTAAGCTTTCCTTTTTAGCTCAAGATACTATTTCATTAGGAACACCCCCATGATTGTGTCCTCATGGCTCACAACTCTAAGGTTTGTGAACCAATCTCCCTTAAGGTGCCTATCTAGGTTGAGTTATTGGGTCTTTCACTTCCACAATGGGCCTTCCTCTCTAAGATTTTCAACCCATAAGGCATATGTTTTTCCATAAATTAGACATGTTCTATTTTTCACACCCCAATAAGAACATTTGTGTTGAGGTTGATTTGACAAAAGACTTGAAAGGGTCTATTAATATTCAGGTAGGGACTGAACACTTTTTACATAATAAACTAGACTATGTTAACTTTCCTAAAACATGTTTTTATTTTTAATATTCCTAAAATAGGAATCAATACTGCCACCTCATGGTCTGCTCAAGGCCCTCTGCAGACCAAGTACGACATGAAAAGTAAAAGGTGGATGCAAAAAGGATCGGTGGACCATTGTGGTGGCCAAAAAAGTCAATATTCATAATAAAAACCCTAAGATACTTCTTGTTCCTTCCACTAATAATACCCAATAGGTTGTGAAAAAAATAGAAAACATTATCCCTCCTCCCCTCGTTTCTCCTCAGTTCTTTAGCTTGTTGTCTATTCCATACAACTAAGTTTCTCTATAGAATTGCATGTTAATTATTTTTGTTAATGTTAGGACATCCTCTAATAAAAACCATACCATGCGAAGGTCGTGTTCTCTACCTCATGATGGAAGAAGTTCTCCACATGAATAAAATGGGGCTAAACACTACTCCATATCATTAGGGGATATTTTACCACCACACCAACAACCACTTTTGGGTAATCAATTTGGTACACTTGGCTCTGAGGAGGATGTAGAGGATGGATAGGGTGAGTTTCACATGGAGGATTCCTCTCAATGAATCTACTCTCATGTAATATTTGAGGTCTCACAAAACCCTCTTAAAAATTCATGTGCACTACTTGTCAATGGTTGGGTAGTTGAAATTTTATTTGTTTGAAAGAAGGAAATTTTTTAAGGTTTACTCTACATACATCTGTAAGAAGTATTTATTCTAACATGTCACACTTTACCACTTCACATAGAGATGGATGTAGTGGCACTAGTGTTTTTATTTCACCTAAATTTTCCTCATTAACTATTGCATCGTAGGAAGACCCATAACATTGAGTTATTTGGGTTATGTTTGATGCTAATGGACAATCTTTAGGAGTTCTTAATGTTTATGCTCCCAATGATGACCCTAACAGAATGATGCTTTAGAATTGGCTTGTTGATATTATACCTTTGTCTACCTAACTACATTATGATGAATTTAATATGATTGAGGTTTTTTGAGATAGATTTAGCACCCTGCATATGTGGTGGTGAGTGGGGCAACGTGAAGATTGCTACAATTTTTAAAAAATGTTGGGGCTTAGTGGACCCTTTTTTAGCAATGTTCATTAATTATCAAACCTTGGTTCGCTTAGTTTATTTTTTGGTTTGGTGTCAATTGGGATCTTAATTAGTTATACCACTTCAATTTTTTTAGCACCATGTGTTCTCTTTTTCCATTTCTAATCAGCAAGTTATCAATGCTCACGTGGGATTTGTCCTTTTTGACCATAATCCCATCACTTGCAGATTATAATGGTGAGGTTACCTTCACAAATTACCTCACAATTAATTATTTTTGAATATCTCATTACTCATATCAAGGGCATGATTTGACTCATGTCCAGAGTGTGAAACTTGGCTCCATTCCCACCATTTGCTACTAATTAGGTTAGGTGATGGAATGATTTAATTAATTACATCACTACCTTTCTTCACCACTATGACAAGCATATTGCACAAGTTCAGAAATGGGCCAATAGTGTTGTCTCTAAGGATTACCATATATATCTCCATTTCTTGAATAAATCCCCTTTGATTCTCAATTACAGTCCATGGTTGCTTCTCTCAAACATAATATTAGAGTGGATGAATGCCATATTGCTAGAGATACTTAAATTAAAGATCGACTACATTGACTTAAGATTGGATTGGTGACTATGCATCTAAGGACTTATTCAAACCCATCAAGGCCAAACAAGCCAAAGAGTAAATTAAAACCTTCAAAACAACTCATATTTAGCTTACAAGCCTATCAAAGATCTCATCAACCTCGCTGAAACACTACAAGCTTGTGTTTTGGGCCTAGGAAATTATATTGGAGATAGCATAAGTTTTACAACAGTGTTTAGACATGGTTACTTGAAATTTGAGCCCTTCATCTCAAAACTTGGTACTGCTCCTCTTACTTTGGATGATCTATTGGTTTTTATGCAATGCATGGCCAATGATAAGGCACTAGGGGTGGAAGGAATTCCTTCCAAATTTTAAAAAGCCACTTGGTAATTTGTGGGACCCGATTTGATTTAGCTTTAGGGAGAAGTCCTATATTTTTAAGTTTGGGGAGCCTAAGTTTATTACTATTTTACACTCGAACAATTTACGTAATGTTTCCCATAAGATCTTCACTAAAGAATTATTTTTTTAGATTTTCCACAATCTCCTTGTGATCTTCAGACCATATCATAAATGGTTTAGCAAGAGTAGATATATTCTAGATAATATCATTTCAGTTTGGGAAGGAATGCAATGGGCTCCTGTTTATCGATGGAAGACCATATTTCTCAAAATTTTACTTTGAAAATTTGTATGATTAGATTGAATGGCCATTTATCCTAGAGATGCTTAAATCTTTTCAATTCGGTAATTTATTCCTTTCAACAGTTCAAATTATTTTTTCGGAAGCCTCAGTTTATCTCATCATCAATGGCCAAAAGTTACATAGTTTTGGGATATTTTTCACCATTTAATAAGGTTGTTCACTTCCCCAAGTTTGTATGTCATTGTGGTGAAAGTGTTTACTTATCTACTTGCTCATAAAGTATAACATGTCAAGAAGTGTTGTCATTGATGTTAAGGTTGATTTCATTGATGTCAAGGTGCATCTGGTGAAGATGCATGGTGAGTGGTCTTTGAGGTATGATCTTGTGTGCTTGATGTGACAAGGAAGCCATGTGACGTGAGAGAATTTATAGGCAACCTAATGTCTATTCTATTGAGATATAATTTTAATGCAAACTAATGTCTCTCCTATTGGTTGATGTCAAGGTTCAAGTTAGCTTGAAGTTATCAGTGTTGTCAAAAAGAGGTATGATGGTTAAGTAAGCATTAAAGCATGGTTATGAGGCTCTAGGTCTGCATAAGGACATGAGAGAATTTTTATAAAAAAAAATCTATTGTAGTGGTGTGAGAGTGTTGTCTAAAGAGTGTATTTTTTTTATATCATTGAGGTAAGCATGTTTGAGTACTAGTTCTTTAGTACAAGGTGTCTTGAGAAGCCTAGTCTAAACCTTGTGAGAAAGTGTGCATAAGTGAAGTTTGGTGAAGTAAATAAGAACAAGACTATGATATGTTTTTTGGAACTATGTGATCATGAAATTTAAGTATAGACACTTTTATAAGATTTTCAAGGTCAGTTGTCAAGTTTCAAGTGCTTAATAAGCCTAAACATGGCACTAATCATGACATGTAAAGTCCTTATGAAAAGGTATGAGTATGGTGACTTTGTAATATGGATGCACAGAGGCATGATAATATGTATGAGGTTTATTTAATATTTTTATGAGGCATTGTATCACTCATGATAGTCTTAAGATGAGCTTACAGGGGTAGGACCTTCAGACCAAGTCTGCATCTAGACCACTTCTAGACCCTACTTGGCCTAATAAGGCATGAAGATCAGTTTTCAAGATAATTTTTGAATATGTGAGAATTAATATAGGTATGAAATGTTTTTTTTATAATGTTCACAAATTTTTAGGTTATGGTTTGCAATAAAAGGCATGAAAATTGGTTTTGAGGTCTCTCGAGTACATAAAATGAAGGCATGCAAACCTGATAATGACTTCTAGGTTTTCATTGGCATGTGTAACCTCTTAATGATAACCTAATATATTAAGGATATATTTTTAATGTTATTATCTAATAAATATAGGCATTGGTTTTTGATTTAAGGGGCAATCCTTTATGAACAATCGTTAACACCAAAACCTATGTTAAACCTCTCTAAAACCCTAACAAGGACTAAATGTGAAATATATAGTTTAAAATAGACAAAAATTGTCTTAAATGAATATAAAAACTATTATATCATGTATTCAACTCTTCCAAGAATCTCTATGTGGTGGTGGTTAGTTAGATGAGAGAGAAAATGCATAGATACAGGGTTGTTTATGAGGAATTTATTATAACAATCAAAAGTTGCATTGGTAAAGAAAGGAAAATAGATGGAGGATGAAGCTTGAGAATCATGTTTCATATCCATAAAGTTTTTTGGACAATTTAAATCTCTAAATTGTGTTAAAATGATCATCCAATTAGTCCAGTTGCTAACATGCCTAATGGTGGAAACAATGAAAAACCCAAGCAATAGTGAGAAGATGATTACGAATGTGTTATCATGATAAGGTGATGAAACCAAGTACATGGAGATGTTTTTTATGACTGGTATGTCCTATTCATGTTTGGTACAATTTTTGGAGATTAGTGAATATAGTGAAAAAGTTGCTCACAAGTTGACCTCTCTGGTTTAAATGAGATAGTGAGATATAAGGTCATGAGATTAGTTTGCAAGACTAATATTTGTCATTTGAATATATTATGATTCTATCCATTAATTTTTTTATTATACCATAGGATCATTTACATGAATCTTAATTCATTAAATATGTCTACACAGGTGTTGGAAGTCTGAGTCATCATGAATGTGCTTTAAGGTAAACTTGCAGTTATAGGTAAGCAAGTTGCAGTGATGAGTTTGAGGCTCTATGCCCTAAGTTGACGTATATAATTCACATGGTATTATTTTTTAGGAATTTTATGTACTATCCATTCTTTTTATAAGGTTTTATAATTAGTGAAATTGGTTGAAATATTGAAGCCAAAATGGCTTGTCTAGTTCTCGTTTGACTATGTGTTGTGAGGTCAAAAATTTGATCTGCAAAACCAATATTTGACATTATACCTTGTGGTTTTTATATATGAGTGTGTTATATATATTTAAATGGATATTTTTAAAGTATCATTAGTCATGAGAAGTTTTCTTTCATGTGTTGAAGATCAAGTTGTTCATGACTGGGTTTTGGAGTGTTCTGGTAGTTCTGAGTGGGTTATTTGTAGAGAAGTGTTTCGGTCCTTTTGCCATGATTGTGAAGTATAAATAATGTGGTGATTACCCTAAGGTCATTCAATTTTTTTATATGTTATTTATTGATATGTTTTTTTAGCTAATTTGTGTTTAACCTTTAGTAGTTCAAGACAAACTTTATGTGTATGAGAAGGCCTAATTATGAACAATACAAATGGTGTGCTTCAAGTGGTGGTTGGATATAAAAAGTGTTATGGAGAATATATGAGCTTAGTGTGTTTGTGTGTGTGTGTCTATATATATATATATTATTGTTATAATATATGTTACTACCATTTGTGAAGTTTGAAAGTGTTTTAAGGAAGGCAAAGTGTAATGTGTCCATATATTATTGTTATATTATATGTTACTATATATATATATATATATATATATATATATATATATATATATATATATATATATATATGTTACTACCATTTGTGGAGTTTGAAAGTGTTTTAAGGAAGGCAAAGTGTAATGTGTCCTAAAGTAGACCTAATGGGATTAGGTCTCTATGAGACCTAAAAGTAAAATGAGGTATAATAGATTTATGATAGACAAAAAGGGACTCAATATTTATTTTAATCATGTTTATGATATGTCATAATACCTATTATGTGATTTACCTAAGAGGTTAAGGGTGTTTGGCCAACTAAGTGGCATATGAACAAGGAATGGTATATATACAAGGCATTTTTAGGCCTATTTGAGTGTAGAGAAGATTCAAATGATATAGCACATTTTTGAGTAGAAGGAGGTCTTATATAACATCATAGGAGTCAAAAGGATCTAATATGAATATCTGAAACCATTTTTAAATATGACTATCAAGGTCATATGACCTAATTTCTCTTGAAGAGACCTAATTAAGCGAAGAGGCCTCAAAGGCAATTTGAGAGGGATAAGAGTGTGAAGAGTTGAAGAGGTGGTCATCATCAGTTAATTGAGAAAAATGTGTTCTTAAGGTGATCAAATCAATCAGGTGACTAAGTTGGTGCTAGGTCATCTAGGGGGTGAGTGCCTCCTTGCAAGTTGGTGCTTAGCTAGTTGGGGTTGATTCTCCATGTGGAGTTGGTGCTTCACTAAATTATGATATTTTGACTTATAGGATTGTATTCCATTTATAGGTATTAGTGGGTTTTATTTTCTTTGAGGTTTTCCTACATATATGATTTGTTGTCTTATGTAATCTTGTTTCATGCTTGTATGGGTGACTATTTATGCATTATTTAAAATATATATTGATGTGATGGTTCATGAATCTTAAGGAGGAATGGATGGGTAGTAGTCAATTTCAAGGAGGTTTCTCTACTAGTAAGGCTCTATTATTCAATGAGACTAATTATGATTTTTGGAGAATCATAATGAGGACATATCTAATGTCAATGGGCCATGACATATGGAAGTCAGTTGTGGATGGATACCCTCTACCTCCTACACCACCAACTGATGCAATAGGCAAGAAGGAAAGTGAGAGCAATTTCAAGGAAATGAATGACATTCTATGTGGCCTATCAGAGGTAGAGTTTGTAAAAGTGATGCACTATGTGTCATCTAAAGAGATATGGAACAAATTGAAGACTATCTATGAAAGAGACACCAATGTGAATATCACCAAGTTATAGAGCCATTAGAGATAGTTTGGAAGTATGAAGATGAATGAAGATGAAACCATTCTTTCCTACCTATTGAGGGTTGATGAAGTGGTTAATGTCATTAGAGTATTAGGAGAAGTGAAGGAGTCTAAAATTATTCAAAAGGTATTGAGATCACTAACTCATAAGTTTGATTCTAAAGTGTTTGTAGTATAAGATATGTAAGATTTGGACAAGCTATAAATGGATGGGCTTCATCGCATCCTAAATGCCTATGAGTTGAGAATAAATGAAGAAATATCTCCCAATAAGGAAACAACTTTCAAAGATAAGAAAAATTCAAAATCTAAGAAGGTCAAGGATGGGTTATATTTAGATGTTGATGATGACAAACTGATAGCCATGTTTGCTAGGAAATTAAGGTTTGGATCTGGTAAGTACAGGGGTAAGTTTCCTTTCAAATGTTTCAATTGTATTAAGATTGGTCACTTTGAATCTAAGTGTCCTAACAAAGATAAGACTAAGCATAATGAGATTACATCATGGAGATGATAAGAAGGTCTATAAACCTAACAAAGACAAGAAATATTTTAGGAAGTATGAAGGTAGGAAAGGGTCACTCAGAAACAAGAAAAGTTTATATACCAAAGAAGATAATAAGTCATCTGATGTAAGTGACATAAGTACATTTGATGGTGATAATGACAATATTAAACATGAACATGATAATAATGAAACCTTGTTCATGGCTATAGACATAGACAATGAGGGTTGCTCAAAAGGGAAAGGCCTTATGGATGATGAAGAATCAGATGAAGAAGAGGTTGAAGTGAACCTTGAGGCAGAATTGGTGAGTGCTCTAGAGGAGTTGAAGTTTCAAAGAAGGAAGAATAACAAACTAGGATTATTAGTTAAGGAATATGAAGAGTAGATTGGTTTGTTTGAATAAAAAATGAGTAACACATCCAGGGAGTATGATGAGATCATCAATCAGATTGAAGCACAGATGGAGATAGTCACTGTTAGCTTAAAGTCTAAAGAGGAATAATGCACCAAGTATAGAACTGAAATGGAATCCTTTAAATATGAGTTGGATCAAGCATATATCAAGTTAAAGACCTTTATGAAGATTCAAAATAGTATTGATGCTCTAGATAACATCTTGAGTAGTTAGAAGTCTGCAAGTGATAAGACAGGACTTGGTTTCAAATAAGATCAAAGGGAGGCAACTCAAGTCAAGGAGAAGGCTAATGAAGACAAGAAGGTCAACGTGAAAAGACCAATCAAATATCCTAAATCTATGAGGTATGTTAATTCATTCAATGGTTTTTGTTTTGCATGCATTCAATTTGGTCATAAAGCAAGAGAGTGTAAAAGACCCTCTAAATATGAATATGCATGGGGTTATGAAAGGAATCATCAATCAAGTTGTTTCATATAGTTTTTATAATGTGGGACACATTGAAATATTCTATCCTAATAGAGTTACAAGGCCATCAAGTCAAAACAAGAGGTTTGAAGCCCTTAGAGTGTAAGAGAGAAGGAAATTGAATATGTGGAAACCAAAGACAATAAAGCTGAGTCATGATCCATATACAATCCCAAGTGGACTGTTTGCTATGGTAGAGCATACTTTAGATGAGAAATCAAGTTAGGAATGTTCATTATCAGCTCAAATTATTGACCACAGGGATGATGAATATGTCAACCCAAAGAGACTAATCAATCCTAAAAGGATTCTAAAAGATATCCAGTCTTGTGAGAGCATGAATATCTAGGAATCTCTGGAGTTTGTGTTATTTTAATGCCCTATGGATAGGTTTGTCTCCATTAGGATTCATGGAGACACTCTTTAGTTAGTATAAATCATAATGGATGTGTGGTTTAAGGGGGACCTATTCAAGTTATTCATAAGATCCAAGTGTAGTTGTTGACAAACATAGAAGTGTTTCTGAGAGTAGTTTCCAAAGAGGGAGAATGAGTGGTTCTAGAACTTGTAGTATGTATGACCCTTTGTCATTAATGTCAAAGGGGGATAAAGTTTAAGAAGGAATATTAACCAAAATGGGGGAGATGAAAGTGATCAGATTGAAAAATATTTTTTCATCAATGACAAAGGGGGAATTTGTTGACAAGTGTTTTCATTGATGTCAAAGTTAATGTCATTGATGTCAATGTGCATCTGGTGAAGATGCATGGTGAGTGGTCTTTGAGGTATGAACTTGTGTGCTTGGTGTGACAAGGAATCCATATGACATGAGATAATTTTAAGGCAACCTAATGTCTCTTCTGTCGGTTGATGTCAATTTTCAAGTTAACTTGAAGTTGTTAGTGTTGTCACAAAGAGGTATGATGGTCAAGTAAGCATTGAAGCATGGTTATGAGGCTCTAGGTCTGCATAAGGACATTAGATAATGTTGATAAAAAAGAATTTGTTTCAATGGTGTGATATTTTTTTTGAAGAGTTTTCTTGTTTGATATCATTGAGGTAATCATGTTTGAGTACTAGTTCTTGAGTACAAGGTGTCTTGAGAAGCCTAGTCTAAACCCTTAGAGAAGTTGTACATAAGTGAAGTTTGATGACGTAAGTAATCACAATATTATGATATGATTTTGGCACTATTTTATCATGAAATTTAAGTATATACACTTTCATGAGAGTTTCAAGGTCATTTTTCAAGTTTTAAGTGCTTAAAAAGCCTAGACATGGCACTACTCATGACATGTAAAGTCCTTGTGAAAAGGTATGAGTATGGTGAATTTGTAATATGGACACACAGAGGCATGAGAGGTTGTATCATGTTTTTTGAACATGTTTTTGAGGCATTGGATCACTCATGAGAGTCTCAGGGTGAACCTACAAGGGTAGGACCTTACTAAGTCTACATCTAGACCACTTCTAGACCCTACTTAGCCTAATGAGGCATGAAAGATAATTTTTCAAGACAATTTTGCATATGTGAGCATGAGCATAGGTATTATAATTTTTTCAATCATATTCACAAATTTTGAGGTCATAGTTTGCATGAAAAGGCATGAAAAGTGGTTTTGAGGTCTCTCAAGTACACATAATGAAGGCATGCAAACCCAAGGACTTTCAGGTGTTCATTGGCATGTGTAACATCTACATGGGAACATAAGATATTAATTAGAGATGGGGAAGGGTCATAGATAATAACTATAGGCATTGGTTTTGGATTTAAGGGTAAATCTTTTATGAACAATCGTTAACACCAAAACTTATGTTAAACCTCTCTAAAACCCTAACAAGGACCCAATGTGAAATATATTATTCAAAACAGCCCATAATGATATAAAATTACTATAAAAACTATTATATCATGTATTCAACTCTCCCAGGTATCTCTAGGTGGTGGTGGTTAGTCAATTGAGAGAGAAAATACACAAATATAGGCTTGTTTGTGAATAATTTATTGTAGCAGTCATAAGTTGCATTGGTCAAGAAAATAAAATGGATGGAGTATGAAGCTTTAGACTCATGTTTCATGTACATGAAGGTTTTTTAAAAATTTAAATTCCTTAAGTGTGCTAAACCAGTCATCCAAGTTAGCCAGTTGCTAACAGGCCTAATGGTGGAAACAGTGAAAAACCTAGGCAACAGTGAGAAGATGATTAGGAATGTGTTATAATGATAGAGTGATGAAACCAAGTGAATGGATATTTTTTTTGGTATTGTATGTCCTATTTATTTTTGGTATAATTTTTGGATATCAGTGAATATAGTGAAAAAGTTGCACATAAGTTGACCTGTCTAGTTCAAATGAGACAGTGAGATATAAGGTCATGAGATTAGTCTGCAAGACCAATATTTTCCATTTTAATATATTATATTTCCATAAAATAATGGTATAATTATCTCATAGGATCATCTACATTCATCATAATTCATTAAATATGTGTACATAAGTGTTGAAGGTTTGAGTCATCATGATTGTGCTTTAAGGTAAATTGGAAGTTCTATGTAAGTAAGTTGCAATGATGAGTTTGAGGATCTATGCTATGAGTTGAATTATATAATGAACATGGTTTTGTTTTTTTTTTAAATTTTATGTCCTATCTATGCTTTGTATAAGGTTTTATATTCAGTGAAAGTGGTTGAAATATTGAAGCCAAAATGGCTTGTCTAGTTCTGATTTGATTATGTTGTGAGGTCAAAAGTTTGGTCTGCAAGACTAATATTTGAGATTGGTATAGAAATTTAAAAGGATATTTTTAAATTATCAATATTCATTTTAAGTGTTCTTTTATGTGTTTAATATCAAGTTGTTCATGACTGGGTTTTGGAGTGTTCTAGTAGTTCTAAGTGTGTTATTTGCAGAGAAGTGTTTGAGTACTTTTGCCATGAGTTTGAAGTATAAATAATATGGTGATGACCCTGAGGTCATGTAGTTTTTTCTATGTGATTTATTTCCATTGTTTTTTAATCTAATTTTTGTTTAATTTTCAATAGTTCAAGATAGACTTTACGTGTACGAGAAGGCCTAATTGTGGACAATACAAATGGTGTGCTTCAAGTGGTGGTTGGATCTAAAAAGTGTTATGGATTCTAGATGAGATTATTAGAGGCAAATTTTATTGTTATATGATATCTTCCTACCATGTTTGGAGGTTTAAAGTGTTATAAGGAATTCAAAGTGTAATGTGTCATAAAGTAGACCTAATGGGATTAGGTCTCCATGAGACCTAAAAGTGAAATGAGGTCTAATAGAGTTATGATAGACCAAAAAGAACTGAATATTCATTTAAATCATGTTTATGAGATGTCCTAAGACCTATTCCATGGCCAACCTAAGATTTTAAGGGTTTTTGGCTGACTAAGTGGCATATGAACAAGGAATGGTATAGATACAAGGTAGTTTTAGGCCTATTTGAATGTAGAAAAGATATGAATAATATAGCACATTATTGAGCACAAATAGGTATTGTAGACCATCATACAATTCAAGAGGATCTGAGATGAATATCTAAAAGTGTGTCTTCATATGAATATCAAGGTCATATGACCTAATTTGTCTTAAAAAGACCTAATTGAGTGAAGAGACCTAGAAGGTAGTTTGAGAGGGATAAGAGTGTGAAGAGCTAAAGAGATGGTCATTATTAGTTGATTGAGAAAAAAGGTGTTTTAAATTTGATCAAATCAATCAAGTGACTGAATTAGTATTGAGTCATCTAGGGGTTTGGTGTGTCCTTGCAAGTTAGTGCTTGATAAAGCCTAGATGGGTTGGTGCTTAGCTAGTTAAGGTTGATGCTCCATGTGGATATGGTGCTTCCCTAAATTGTGCTCTTCTAACTTATAGGACTATAGTCCATTTACAGGGATCATTGGGTTTTATTCCATTTTTTCACACATATGTTATGTGTTGTCTTATGTAATCTTATTTCATGCTTGTATGGATGACTGCTTATGCATTGCTTGATTTATATGTTGATGTGATGGTTCATGAATGCTAAAGAGGAATTGAAAGAAAGTTTTAAGACCCTGGCTCAGCCTCCCCCCTCTCACTGATTGTGATTCCAATTGAATGAGGGCTTATTAAGTGAATTTATCTTCCTAATTACTCCTCTTATCTCATGCATGGGCACTTTATGGATGACTCTTTCCTTTTGCTTAATGAACGAGAGTCCTCTTTCAAAGAAGCACTTCAATGCCTTGACATTTTCTACAAAGATTCTAGGTCAAGATATAATGGGATAAAATTAAATGTTATAGATAGAGCATGATACCATTATAAAAATGGCTTCAACATTATCAATGGAAGTGGATTCAAAAAGGGGAAATTCTTAAGTTTCTTAGCATTCCCTTTACTTTTGATAGTTCGTATTTGATACTTTGGTAGTATGTCATAAATAGAGTGTGTTAAATCCTAACTCCAATACTAGTTTTTATAAAAAACATATCCTAAACCGTACAAGAAATAAATGTGAAATAAAATAAGATACAAAATAATAGACAAGAGAGAACACATTACATAAGATATACATGGAAACCCTTCCAAACCAACAAGGGACATACCACGAGGTAATGGAAACTTCCAGACTTCAATTACCTCAGTAACATTTACTATACAAATAACTTACTCAAGTAAATCCTTTTCAGTGCTTACAAACAAATCACTCATGTGGGCCAAGCTTACATATCCCTCCAAGCTCCAACCTCCAAGCTGAAACAAGCAACTCTAAGCATGATGCTTACAACCAAAGCATCCAAGTGAGCCAAGCTTACAAAGCCTTTTAGGATCTAATCACCAAGCTATAAGGATCCACTAATGATAATACAATGCTTACTACCAAAGCATTCAATAAATCCAAGTTAACACAGCCTCTAGGCCTCAACCTCCAAGCATGCAAGACCAAGCTTGCAAGGATCCAAGAGTGATCCACAAGGATAACAAATACAAAGGAGAACCCATGTTTATATATCATTACAAGAGAGAAGAGAGAGGGAGAGAGAATCAAATAAGAGAGAGGAAATATGGCACCACATTCCATGTGGGTGCATAAGTGATCCATAAAGTAGTGTCTACCACTTGTGAAAAGTCCAAAACATAGTAGAATAACTTTAGACAAAAGACACCACCACCTCCATGTGATAATATCTCTTTATTTTCCACTAAATTACTAAAGATAGATGATGTTAAATCATTGCTTATATTTAGCCAAACATTAAGATAGTGGAGCCTCCATAGAATTATGCCCTACACACCCACTTATGTCAATCATACATGTATATTCTTTGTCTATATCCCCCACAATAAATTCATCCCATATTATTTCACATCACCTTTACCACATGTGAAATATCCTCCATGGGCCATACCAACCTCTATGGGCCATGTCACATCACCTGCATGACACATCCCTCAAATTTCACATCAACATGGATAGTCACTGCCAACTCACCACAATGAATATTAGCCATGAATAGTGACTAAGAATAGTGACTCACACCCAAAAATCTCCCACTTGAAGTCAATATTCAAGATTTACAACACCTAAGTATTATTCTATCTATTTACCATCATTGCCCACTGTTACCTTATCATAACTTCAACAATCCTATAGAAGTTTTGTTACACCACTCAAACTTATCTACCTTAGTTGGCTTGAAAATATTTGCTCCTCTATAGAAGATTGAATCATCTAAAGTTCCTCTCAAACACTTCACCAAAAACCAATCATTCTTTCTAGGATTAAGCCATGAACCAACTCACAACTCCCATTTTTTTGGAGATATACAATCTAGTGCACACCATGGAATACATGAGGCTTCCTACTCTTGATGAATATGGTGTATAGGACATCCATGTCTTCTCCTCCTTTGTTCTATGAAACTACTTGGAACATAACTTAAAACATACATAAAGTGGGTTATTGACTAGTTTTGAATTCTACAAACTAAACCACTAAAAAATATTCTCAACATGTCTTCTGAGACAACCAGACCTTCCTTACTTTCTTGTCCCTATGTATCTTCATTTTATTAACCAATTTTTAACCCCTAGGTCAAAAAGGTCAACCCATATAATTTGAAACTTAAATTATCATGCTTGTTAACCATATTGATAACCATATTATGCCTTGTAATCCTATCGAAACACCCTCTCAAGGGTGAAAATTTAAGCTATAATAGTTTTGGGACACCCAGTGGGACAAGATTGACAATAAATTGAAGAGTTTTTGGTGTTGTTCTTCAATACACCATCCTTTGGAGTCATTTCAACAAACATCAATGGTAACTCTGAATGTATTCAACTAGTTGTAGCATCCCAAGTATCATTTTAAATAAGTGCACTTTCAAATATGCCTTTCTCATGAGGTTTCATGGCTGAGTTTGGTGTTGATTTCTATTTTACACGAGTTGGTGAGCCATATAAAACTCATTTTTATTCTTATCAGTAGTATATTGACCCTTATTAGTAGCATGTTGATTCTTATCAGCCTTGTTATCAAGAGTATTACCCTCCTTCTTTACCTCAACAACCTTACCAAGATAGTCCACCTCCTTGATAACCTTTTCATCGCTTTAATCAGCTTTGTCAAGACTATGATGCCCCTAGTCAACATGGCCATATTTCAAATTAGTCTATCTCATGCTTCAAGTAAACTCTCTTAAGCTATGAAAGGTACATGATAGGACTTAATACACAAAAGGAGTATGGTAAAAGTGTTCCTAGTCATCTCATTTAGAATGTGAGAGACTCATTGCAACTGATAAGGAGAGATTGGGCACCTATTGAGAGAGAAATTTGGAAAAGGCTCACTAGTGACATGATGGACATAGGTGTCACAATTCAATGAATAAAGGGAAAGCTAATAATTCATCAAAGATAACAAGTTCATTGCTATCAACCTCATGTGCCTTCTCCTATACCACCTCAGCCCTCTTTTGTGTCACCCACTCTTCCTCAAAAGACTGAGCCAAGTTAGTTTTAAATCATCCCAAGTCCTTCACATATCCCTTAAGCCTTTCCATCATGGAAATCAATCCAAGAGAACATCCAAAAGAGGAAAGAGGTTATTGTTAATAAATTTGAGGATTAAGACACATCAAAATAAGAGAGTTTGATTGCTATTTGGAGGGAAACTAAGGAGGCTATCTTGGCACAAAAATCCATTTCCATTATTCAAGAACCCCCCAAAAATTTCATTACTATTCCAAGTTAGAATCAAGAGGTGAAGTCATGGGATAAACAAAGTAGAACAAGTTTAGATTGGGAAATTGAGACCAAATAAGAACTTGAACCTATTCAATCCCCACCCCTCCCTCCTCAAAAGCCTAAATCTTTCCCATCTTAGAAATCAATTCAAAAGAACATTCAAATGCAAAAGGAAGTCCTTGTGAGGAAAGTTGAAAACCCAAACATCTCAAGGTTTGAAGGATTCATTGGTGAATACAGGGAAGAGAGGTACAAGCTCATTAACCATAAAAGCTCAAAACTTATTTGTGAGTTTAAGTAGTCCTTCTTTAAGGAATAAAATTAGAATGAAACTATAGTTGAGCCTCAAGAAGGCTATGAGGAGGATGCTTCAAGTGAATATGAGGAAGAAATCACCATAGAATACCTTTAGGTAAAGAGAGAATCATATCATTCTTTGAAAATGAAGGGAGAGATTGTTTTCCCAAGTGTGAATAAGGTGGTAAGATGGTGTTTTCAGTTGAGGTGTAGCTAGATACCTCTCAATATGTATCAGTTTGTGAAGAGAGGGGTATTTTGATTATAAATGAAAAGGATATCACTGTTTGTAGCCATGTCGAATCATAAAGATCAATTTTAACCTTGGAGTAAGATCAGGATCAACCTCTTGATGAGGGGAATCTAATACTTCCTAGTCAAGAAGGTAATCCTAATCTCTACATTCAATCACATGTTCAACAGAAAGGTGAGGTTAAAGAGGAAGACATACCAGTTGAACAAGAGGAAGGTGATATTGGAGATCTCTTTGATGATATGGCAATCATTCTCTTTCAGAATGATAGTCCCAAAGAATATGAAAATGGGGTCCTTGACCAACTTGTTGTACTTTTTGAACAAATGGATAGGCTTCAATAAGTTTCAAGTGGCCAAAAAAAGGCATGTTTTGGTTATGAGATTCTTAGTTTCATTGAAGATGAGAAACTCACTCCTTTTTTACAAGAAGAACTTGCCAATGAACATTAGATTACAATAGTGGAATAAGCACTACAAAATGATCTTGGTAATATGGAAAAGAAAAGATCCAATGGCATCATCTAACCTTGTTGAGGTAACAGCGGATAAACATGAAAAAGTTTCTCATGAAGATGAGATTCCTCCTAGTGAGCATAGAAGGAGGCCTGAAAATGAGGTTATAAAAGTTGAAGAGCATTTCTAATAAGACACTAATCAAAGTATGCCTCAAGAAGATCATGTTGAAACATGGGAACAAGTTTTAGAGCCCATAAAGGGGTTTGAACAACTTGAATAATTTCTAAGACATAATGACTCTCTTCAAGTGGCCATAGACAATCAAGAGTAGCCTATGGATGAGGTAGAGATAGTATTATTTGTGCTAAGCAGCCAAGCTTGGGACAAGTATGACTTTGTTCTTGACTCACATAGTCAATCCATGGATAAGGGAATTGTTGGGTGAATATTTTGTCTACCAGCTAACTGGTGAGCAAAATAGGTCTCTTCAACCACAACATAGGGAGATTAGTCAGCCAGATGTGCAGGTTTACTACATCAATAGGGGAAAAATCTCTCCTCTCATCAAGGGGAGGTTCCCTATGAATACGCAGGAGCTATATACTATATAAATAAGCAAAAAATAACACTCAGGGGTAGGATAAACCATCCATCTCTCTTTTTTTAGAGATGATGCTCATAGATCAAAGGAGAAATCCTGGTTGATTGGTGAAGGTACTTCTCTTCTTTCAGAAGTAACATTCAACCAAGAACTAGATCCCTTCCTGGATAGTAGAAATCTTAGTGAAATAACAAAAGGCAATTCTCTTCTTTCAAAAGTGCTTGTTCTTGCAAACAACAAGATTCTTTCTGGTAGTGACAAGTAACTGGTAACTGAGTACAGAGTAACTAACAGCCTAAAATGTAGTGCAAAGTCTCCACCTCGACTGCCCAAGAGTGAAATATGAAGAAAAATGGGGGTACAAAGTCATCCCAACATCCTTTACATAGAAATAGAAAATAAACACACACTAAAAACAATTATGTCAGCACAAATTTTAAAAGTAACTAGTTTCAGGACACCTTCCTTATCACTTCCACTAGCTATGCTTGTTAAATTAAATAAACAAGAACACATTCAGAAGACAGACATAAGAACAATCTCCTAAAATGATACAATCTATACCAACACAAAGTCTGTAAACAACTTGCTTTCTCATTCAGATAAAATAATATGAACAACAATATGAGCTCAAAGTCTCAGTATTTGCCTTTCAATTTGGGTAGAGTTTTGCTTCTAGTAAAGGGAGGATCTCCTTTGCATAATGAGAGAAATTACAATGTATAGCAACCAAGAAAATCTTGGTGCTCTTTCCCATGGGATGGCCCATGTTGTAGTCAACGCCTTAAATGCATTTTTAGTTATATCTAGAGGGACCATGCTTGGAACAATGCATTGCCTTAATTAAAGCATGTCCATTCATATAATATGTCTCTTCTTGGGTCTAGATCATCTGGTCTATCCCCTCTGACATCTGTGTAGCTGTCCATTTTGTCTATACTCTAAAGGAGACTAACAGGCTGCACCTTCAATGTTTGCAAGCTCAAAAATCTATTCTACAGACTCTTCCAACTACCAAAATAACTTTTATGTAGATATTTCCCTCTTTATATCTTCTTTGTTTTATCTTTTCTTGGAAACTGAGCCCTCAGGGCTATATTCTTAGCTTTACCAACTCTTTCAGCTCCTCCATCAGTGGTTCTTCCCTTTGGCATTTTGACCTTTAAATGCATTCAAGCCCGTGCTCAAGCCTTCAAAGATCATTGGCTATTTCATTTCCATGAATTTGATGTCTTCGAGGCCATCATTGTTAGGAAACCAATGACTATTTTGATGCCCTAAATTTGAAAATTGTGGGGACGTCACCAAATGTCTGGATCCCAACGGCTAGTTCATAGTGTTTAACTTTGACGTTAGCGGGCCCGTCGCTTTCTTTGACAATTCTTTCGGCTGGATTTTCTTTGAGCTTTTCCTCCAGACAAAAGTTTGAAGGAAATGTTCCTTTCCTTAGTTGTTTCTTCTCGCTTGCTTCTGCTTTTCATCAAGTTAATTCCTTCAAAAAAAAGTCTGAAGGAAACTTCCTTAACAACTTTTCCATGGGATTTCCTTCTGAAGGAATTCCTTTACTTGCTCGACTTTTGAAACGGTCCACCTACTCCCCGCTTGCCCTCCACAAGGGTTGTCTGACCTCCAAGGTTGCCTTTCAAAAAAGTTGCAAGGGTCCATTTTGGCTCCTACATTCCCTCTATAAGGGCACCTGACCTTTGGGCTCTTGGAAGACCCCTTTGAACTTCCCGATTGAAAAAAATGGCTAAGTGTTGAACCCGTTTCTTTCCTGCAGATTCCATAGAATTTGAGTCTGTAGAAATGAACATGCCTGTAGAGTCTTTAGAAACCAAGTCCGTAGTTTTCTCTAACCTTGAAAGAGTCCATAGAAATGAACCTATAGAGTCCATAGAAACTTGTGAAGTCTGTAGATTTGAGCCTACGGAGTTCATAGATTTGACCCTGTGGAGTCCATAGTTTCAAGCCTACAAAGTCCATAGTTTCAAGCCTGCAAAGTCTGTAGATTTTTGAAAATCTTGAAGAATGGAGAACTTGAATGCTCAAAACAAATGTTGAAAAGTGAAGAGACAATTTTTTGATCTTGCAGGACCAAAATAGTTCATATGTTGTCCCAAAAATGAGTGACATTTTTGGGGACAACAACTAGCTCCAGTTGGGGAACTTCCTTCAGTTGAAAACTTGGAACATCTGAGGGGAGTAGAAACTAGAATCTGTAGTGCCTTTGAAGTATGCCATTGGGATATGGAGTCATGCTACCCAAAAAAAAAGGCTCCAAAAAATGAAAATGAAAAGCACAAAACATAACTAAAGACTATACAAATATACATATGTACAGGTGAACATATCTGATACTTCAAGAATTGAAGTGATTCAAACGTTGTCCATTGTGATACAATGAAAATGGCATTCCATCCTGATAAACAAATAGGAAACCATTTTGTCCCTAGAATCGGTGACAGGCGAATGGAACTCTCCACCAGGAATCACATTTTTTGTGCACTCCTTTTGGCTCTCTCGTCTTGCTCCATGGCAAGACGTGGTCTTCAATCTAAAAATCATAACTCCTTGCTCTCTTGGCAAAGAGTTCCTTTTACTAACTTTGGAGTACAGTAGTATGGTCCACTACCATAGCTTGTTGTTTTGTTGGTTCAGTCCAGCACATTTTTTGATTGTCAGCATCAAACTCCTGACAAACCATCAGCGCAGCATCTCCTTTAGTGTGAAGGAGTTTGACATCTTGGTCTTGAGCAGCCTTCAATCTGAGCAACATAGATTCACATTTAGTTGTGTTATTTGTCTTTCTGAACTGTAACTTACATGAAAGAAAAATATCTCCTTGAGGAGATATCAACATAGTCCCAGCTCTAGCATTGGTAGAAGAATTGCTACCATCAGATTCCAGGATCCAAACATCATCAGAAACTAATCTTTTATCAGATTTCTCTTTTTTGGAAGTGGAAGATGCTTTTTTATCTATACTTCACCCTACTAATTCTTCTGATGTCTTGTTTGAATCGATTTCTAGATTTCCAGCTACAGGACTTTCATCTGCAAAAACATGAACATCCTTTGTGGACAAAAAATAATTACCCCTGCTTGAAGACTCAAATATAATCTAAGCTTTAGGTGCTAATATCTAAGTGACTAGGATGGGCATGTTCCTTGGGGGATCATTAGTTACCTTTCTAATCTCTTGTCTTGCAGGGACGGCTATATTCTTCACACACTTTACCAACCTTTCCAACTACTCAGGGTTCGCTTGTAGGAATTCCAACTCAGTCATTTGAATTTTGGTTTTCTTGACATCGTCAATTATGTCAAATGATTGAAATGGACTATGAAAAGAGGATGGAATTCATCCTTTTGGTTTTTATGGGGGGAGGACTGATCTTCAAATTTAAAGTAGGTGTAGGGATGTTTGATGTACTTACCTTCTTAGCAATCACCGAGTCCTTTGCCTAGAAAGGCAGAGTGGTCCCACATTTAGCAATTGAACTTACTGGTTGAGGTTGCTCCTCTGTCTTTTCTTTATTAGCTTTCTAGGTTGACTGGTTCTTGGATTGGGTGAACACATCATATGATCCCTTGATTGCTTCACCTTTACTTCTGGGCTCATCCTGGTAATTCAGGAAACCAATGTGGGAGTCACCAACTGACTCTTCTTGACCCTCTATGAAGAGATCAGCATCATTTTCTTGATCAAACTCAGGTTGGAAAGAGAAATCATGTTTAATTTCTAGATATCCAACTACTGAGTTGGTTGGAGGTGCTTCAAGGGTAAGGTTCCTCTATGGGGGAGGAAGACAATTTGGCTGCCCTTGATTCCTGGCAGCATTGCCTTGATATGGCTGATTTTGAAATGTCCTCCTTGGCATATCCCAATTAGGAGGAGCAGACATACCTTGGTCCATTTGCCTTTTTAAGGCTAGCATTGCATTTGCCAGCTTTTGCACCATTTGATCAGTGGTGGCTATAGATGAATTCTCAGAAGATGAATAAGATTTAGCTCTGTTTGGGTCTCTCTTTATCTTTCCTAACAAGATAAGGTCATCTTCTACCTCAGTATCCAAGTCTTGAGCATCAACAAGGTCTATGTGTCTAGCTTGTATCAGCAAAAAACTCAATTCAGGCAGTTGTAAGTTGATGAAGAAGCATTTGAGATTCTGAGGTGTTGGCTGGGCGATCATGGGAATCTTGTGCCTCAGCTTGTCGAACCTGGTAATGAAGTCCCTCATAGGTTCATGAGGCTTATTCTTCATCTGTGTGAGCTGCGCCAACAAGGCATGTGCATATTTTTTAGGCTTGAACCTTGCTTCAAACTTAGCTTTGAGAGTGTCCCAGTCAGTCACTGACCGAGCCTACAGGTGGTAGAACCATTCTGTAGCAGCACCTTATAGTGTTTCCACGAAGACCCTGACTACCACATCTTTAAATTCCACCCCTATTATGCCACATGCTATGCTAAAGGTTGCAATGTGTTCATCAGGTTGAACTCTCCCATCACCAAATAATTTGGGGAAGTTCTTTCTTGAGCTACGTGCAAGTTCATGCAGAGGTGAAGTAAGATTTAGTGGGTTGAATGAGTTACCCTAGGGGCCTTGAACTGCCATGATGGGATTATGAAAAAGAGGATAATAAATCTGGGTGGTGTATGGATAGGCAAAGCTCTGTTAATAATAGAAAAATTAGCTCTATCTTGGGCTCTCTGGCTTCTTGTATAGCGTGGAGTTGCTAGATTGTAGAACAAAAATGGGAAAGAATTGGCCCTACTTCAGCTTGAAGCTTGAGGCTTCAAACTGTGTGTTCTATCCCAGTGGCTTTGGTTTTGTAGACTAAATAATATAATGGAAATGGAGGAAGATGGTAAGGCTATAATAATAATGGGTAAGACATGGAATAGAGTCGCTAGAGTCTATAATGGATAAGGGTAGGGACTGCTTCAATCTAAAACTTGAGGCTTAGAGTCACCAAAAAGACTGTTGGGTGAATATTTTGTTAGTCAGTAGTCTGATTGAACAAAATAGGTCTTATCATCCATATCAAGGGAGATTCGTCGGCCTGATGTGTAGGTTTAATACATCAACAGGGGACAAATCTCTCCTCTCAACAAGGGGAGGTTCCCTATGAATATGCAGGGGCTATATACTATATATATGCAGAAAATAGCACTCAATGGTAGAATAACACCATCCATATCTCTTCTTTCAGAGATGATGTTAATAAATAGAGGAGAAAATCCTGGTGAAAACACTGAAGGCACTTCTCTTCTTTCAAAAGTGTTCTTGCAGGGGACAACAGGAGTTCTTTCAGGTAGGATAAGTAACTGGTAACAGAATACAGAGTAACCAACAATCTAAGATGTAGCACAAAGTCTCCACCTTGACTTTCCAAGAGTGAGATATGAAGAACAATGGGGGCACAAAGTCATCCCAAGGTCCTTTACACAGAAACAAAAAATAAACACACACTGAAGACAACTATGACAACACAAAGTCTGAAAGTAGCTGGCTTTAGGACACCTTCCTTATCACTTCCACTAATTCTGCTTATTAGATTAAATAAACAAAAACACATTTAAAAGACAGACATAAGAACAATCTCCTAAAATGATACAAGATATGACAACACAAAGTCTGCAAACAACTTGCTTTCTCATTCATATAAAATAATATGAACACTAATATGAGCTCAAAGTCTCAATATTCACCTTTCAATTTGGGTAGAGTTTTGATTTTGGTAAAGGGAAGATCTTCTTTGCATAATGAGAGAAATTACAATGTATAGCAACCAAGAAAAGCTTGGTGCTCTTTCCCATGGGATGGCCCATGCTACAGTCAATGCCTTCAATGCATTTTCAGTTCTGTCTAAAGGGACCATGCTTGGAACAATGCATTGCCTTAATTATGGCATGTCCATTCATCTAATATGTCTCTTCCTAGGTCTGGATCATCTGGTTTGTCCCCTTTAACGTCTGCGTAGCTATCCATTTTGTCTTTACTCTAAAGGAGACTAATAGGCTACGCCTTTAATGTTTGCAAGGTCAAAAATCTATTCTGCAGACTGTTCCAGCTACCGGAATAACTTCTATGTAGATATTTCCCTCTTTGTCTCTTCTTTATTTTGTCTTTTCCTGGAAGCTGAGCCCTCAGGGCTATATTCTTAGCTTTGCCAGCTCTTTCAGCTCCTCCATCAGCGGTTCTTCCCTTTGGCATTTTGACCTTTAAATGCATTTGAGCCCATGCTCAAGCCTTCAAAGATCAACGGCTATTTCATTTCCATGAATTTGATGTCTTCGGGCCCATCATTGTTAGGAAACCAACAACTAGTTTGTTGCCCTTAATTTGACGGCTATGGGGACATCACCAGACATCTGGATCCCAATGGCTAGTTCATAGTGTTTAAATTTGATGTTGGCAGGCACGTCGCTTTCTTTGACAATTCCTTTGGCGGGCTTTTCTTCTGGATTTTCCTCCGAACAAAAGTCTAAAGGAATTCCTTTAGACATTTTGTCTGAAGGAAATGTTTCTTTCCTTAGTTGTTTCTTCTTGCTTGCTTCTACTTTCTGTCGGGTTAATTCCTTTGAAAAAAAGTCTGAAGGAAACATCCTTAACAAATTTGCCATGAGATTTCCTTTCGAAGGAATTCCTTTACTCGCTCAGCCTTTGAAATGGTCCACCTACTCCCCACCTACCCTCTACAAGGGCTATTTGACCTCCAAGGTTGCTTTTCGAAAAAGTTGCAAGGGTCCATTTTGGTTCCTACGTGCCCTCTGCAAGGGCACTTGACCTTCGATCTCTTGGAAGACCCCTTTGAACTTCCCGATTGAAAGAAATGGCTAAGTGTTGAACCCATTTCTTTCCTACAGAGTCCATAGAATTTGAGTCCATAGAAATGGACCTGCCTGCAGAGTCCATAAAAACCAAGTTCGTAGTTTTCTCTAACCTTGAAAGAGTCCATAGAAATGAACCTACAGAGTCCTTAGAAACCTGTGGAGTCCATATATTTGAGCCTGTGGAGTCTGTAGATTTGAGCCTATGGATTCCGTAGTTTCAAGCCTGCAGAGTCCATAGTTTCAAGCTTGCAGAGTCCGTAGATTTTTGAAAATCTTAAAGAATGGAGAATTTGAATGCTCAAAACAAATTTTGTAAAGGGAAGAGACAATTTTTTGATCCTGTAGGACCAAAACAGTTCATATGTTGTCCCAAAAATGAGTGACATTTTTTGGGACAACAGGAATGAAGCAAGAAGGTCTGATTGTTATTCAAGGAGTCTATGAGTATGCCAACATCTCATATTGTTGGTAGAAGCTCTCACTCTATGAGTAATACCAGATTAGATTTCATTCAACATGTGACAATCTAATTTCATGGGAGCATGGTGACTTCAATAGCTTTCCATTTAATCCTAGAGTAGAAAGATATGTTGAGGTCAGTTGTGTGTAGTGGTTTCTTGTTTTGTTTTACCTAAGTGCTTGTTGTCACAAGTATGTTGGTTTATTTTGTCTTGTTGCTTGTTGCGTGTGTTGTTTTGGTGTTTGTTTTGTTTTGGTTGTTTTAGTGAGGTAATTATTTATTTCAATTGTTTCAAGGGTCTTGTAATCAATGGTCAAGGTATTATATCAGTCAATAGTTGAGTGCAAGGGACTCCATTACCCAGTGGAAGGATAAGGCTACTATTCTATTAGCATTGTAGGCATGCTATCCCTGTGAATCACCAAACTATTGACCAATTTTTGACCCCCTGGTCAAAAAGATCAAACCCTATAATTTGAAACTCAACTTGTCATTCTTGTCAAACTTATGGATAGACATGTTATGCCTTGTAATACCATTGCATAGATCAAGTGAGAGGGCTTAAAACACCCTCTCAAGGGTGCAAATTTGATCTATAACACATCCTTTAGTTTGCTACTCCTACCACCCTCATCTCAAATGTCATAGCCAATTGAACCTTCTAAACATTGATCTTATTCATGTTGGAGCCTATAACCAACATGTAATCAACTCATAGTAGCAAGATAACAAAGCTCCCGTCATTGAACCCACAATGATATGCTTCACTTCTGCTAAAACCTTGGTTCTCCATGAAGGTATTGAAATTCCTTTATGACATCCACAAATCAACTTCAACCTGTACATTGATTTATTAAATCTACAAACCAACTTCTCTTTGCCTCATCTTCATAACCCTTAGGCTAATCCATCTCTTCCTAGAGATCACCATGTAGGAATGATGTTTTCACATCTAGCTGCTCCAATTCCAAATTATGAAAAACAACAAGTGCAAGTAGCACTCTGATAGTAGTTAAAAATAGGAGAGAAGATCTCATAGAATTCAATACTTGATTTTTACACATAAACTTTAGTTACCAACCATGCTCAACATGGCATAAGTTCACCTATCAATAGATCCTAGAAAGTATCATGCTACTCAGTGCATCACTACACCTACCAAGTTTTTGAGCTTGCATTCACAATGCCTCTTACTCTACCACATGTTTGTAAGCCAACTCTTATACCTCCAAAGGACCTCCTTGACTCGATCTACTTGGTTACTCACTTCTATTACACCACAACCCACCGCATGCACTTCACTCAAGCATCTTTAAGTTGTGTGGTTCAATATCAACCTTATCCCTCCAAAAGGAACCTAAGGTCTCACTTTTTCTTCTTCATCTTCCTGAACTACTTCAACATGTATAATTTTAGGTGTATTTTATACCTCCTCCTTTGCATGTATTTTTTAAGACATCAGCTAACAATAACATGTGGTTAGTACGATCCCACAACTTATACCCCTTCACTATTTCACCATAGTTGATAAAAACAACAAGGTGAATGCCTTGTCCTCATCCTCCATCTCCACACCAATGGAGACCAACTTGCAATAGATGAACTCTCCTTCATCCTCAAGTTGTATAGTTTCTTCTTCAGGAACACTATGTTGATTGCTGACATTGTTTAGTCAAGCTTGTTGAGCTTCTCCCATAATTATCCTATGATCTTCTCCTCAACAAAATTAAAGAGAATAAAATATCACCAAGAGATCCTCCACCTTGATCTCCCATAGAGAGAGATTCTTGCCATTAAAACATTTTTTTCTTGAACTTGGTCACTCCTCTTGTCATTGTGGTAGCTCCCACTTGCACAAAACAACCTTGTAACATAAAACAATCAAACAAGAGTTTTTTTAAAGGCACCATGGTCTGATACCAGTTGTTAGATCCTAGCTCTAATACCAGTTGTTAAAAAAACATATCCTGAACCATGCAAGAAATAAACGTTGAATAAAATAAGTTGTAAAAGAATAGACAAGAGAGAACACATTACACAAGATATACACATAAATGCTTGAAAAACCAACAAAGGAAAAATTATGGGGCAATGGAAGCTTCCAAACTTCAATTACTTCAGCAGCATTTCCTCTACAAACAACTTCCTTAAGAACCTCCTTTCCAGTGCTTACAAATAAATCACTCAGGTGAGCCAAGCTTACAAAGCCTTCAAATCTCTAACCTCCAAGCTGCAACAAACAACTCCAAGCATGATGATTACAACCAAAGCATCCAAGTGAACCAAACTTACAAATCCTTTCAAGCTCCAACTTCCCAGTATATATGGATCCACCAAGGACAAGACAATGCTTAATACCAAAGCATTCAACAAAGCCAAGTTGGCACAACTTCCAGGCTTCAACCTCCAAGCATGTAAGCCCAAGCTTTCAAGGACCCAAGAGTGATCCATAAGGATAACAAATACAAAGGAGAACCCATGTTTATATAACATTACAAGAGAGAAGAGAGACATAGAGAGAAACAAATAAGAGAGAGTAAATATGGTGGCACATTCCATGTGGGTGCATAAGTGATCCATAAAGTAATGTCTACCACTTGTGCATAGTCTAAAACATAGTGGACTAAATTTAGACAAAAGACACTGCCACCTCCATGTGGTAATCTGTCTTTGTCTTCCACTCAATCACTAAACACATATGATGTTAAATCATCTCTTGTCTTTAGCCAAGCACTAAGATAGTGGAGCCTCCATAGAATTGTGCCCCACACACCCACTTATGTCAATCATACATGGATCTTCTTTGTCCATGTCCCCCACAAGAAATTCATCCCATCTTCTTTCACATCACATTTACCACATGTGAAAGATCCTCCATGGGCCATACCATCCTTCATGGGCCATGCCACACCACATGTATGCCACATCACCTACATACCACATCATCTGCATGCCACATTACCAATATGCATCACCCAAATGCCACCTCAACATGCATAGTCACTGCCAACTCACCATAGTGAATAGTGACCATGAACACTAACCATTATTAGTGACCATGAATAGTGACTTCATACCCAACATAGTGGAAACGAAAATAACTAACTGGATTGCTAAGCCTCTTTCTCTCATAGGTAAGTTTCAAGTCTGTGCTAAAAAAATCATAATCAGTCATGTCTACTATTCCTCTTGTAGGGATCCTTCAAAAGATTCATGTGAAAAATTAGTAGAGGTGCATCGAAGTTTTCTCTAGGCTAGTGCTAAGCAAACTCAAGGATTCCATAGAGTTGTTTGGAACATATGTTGTCTTTCTCACAATAAAGGAGGAATGGGAATTATTGACATATATTGACAAAGCATGACCCTCTATGAGAAGTGGGTTACTCGATCAAGTGAGGGGATTAAGGCTTGGAAATTCCTTGTAAGACACTGCATTACTATAGATGCTCCTTATGGTAAGAATCTTTGGAAAATATTGGCTTGCTCACTCATTTAATTTCCTCTATCGTTATTAAGATAGAAGGATATTTTATGGCTAAAAGCATTTGGGAGGCTTTTAAAATAGTGAAACCCTTCCTAAAATGGGTTGGATATGGTTTTTGCACTAGTCTCTTTTTTAATGACCACAACCTCTGGTGGTCTACTATCGTGCCCACTTCCAACCTCTCTCTATAAAAAATGCCATGTGTAAAATCTCTTTGTTTTTTTTTAAAAAGAATTTGTAATATTTGAGATTTGGTTTCCTCTCGTGATTGGGTACCATGACACTCGTTAAAATACAACTATAAGCTTATTAATACACATTTACCTTACATTTTACATATTCAAGATTTGATGCTCGATGTCATGCTCCATAAGATGGGTTTGCAACCTCCACTTCCCTGGTGGAAGGATTGGTTGTGGGATGGGATACCTCCTTAGAAATTACTCTTAGGGTCTCCTTTATTAGAGCACGAGTATGTTTTCTTCAGCATTGGGTAAGCTCATAGGAGATGGAATCTAAATTCCTCTCCTAAACCTTGGCTTTCTAGAATCAACAAGATTTGGAATGCTAAGGTAAACCCCAAACTAGCCCATTTTAGAGTGCTCTGTGTACAATAAGTCGTGTTCCTCCTAACCAACCATCACATGCCACTTCTCCTATAGCTACCATACATTGACCGAGCCTCTCTCATAGCCATAAATACTTCTTGTCTCCTCCTCAATGGAGGGGATAGAGTCGACCACCATGTGGCAAATTTGTTATTGGCCCATCTTAGTGAAACTTCTTTATGTAGGGTGGTGAACTCGTGGGGACATATTTGCTACCACTGCCTCTTGGTTTCAGGAATTACAATTTTTTTGGCTCCCTTTGATGTCACATAAGATGGCTAGATGACCCCTCATCCTCTTTCTACGGATCCCCCTTCTTAGGTTATTCAATTACCTACGGGTGATCCACCACCTTTTAATATTATGGTATGTGCCTAATTTTTTGTAATGTTGTATTAATACTTCTATATTATTATATGTTATAAGCAAACTTATTATTTTGAATTATTTTTTAATTGAGAAAGAAATTAAAATGTGAATACCAATCCATTAACTTTTTATTATAATAATCTATATATCATATTTTAATTTGATTATTTAATATACTAATACCTTTAAAATAAAGTGAGTAATATATATTTTTTATTTGAATTCTTTTACTTATATATTCACATCAATATTTATTTTGACTCCTAAAAAATGTCACGATCTATATCAAATGTTTTCAAAGATTTATATTTTGATAAATGGAATTGGAAGCCGTTGTCCTCACCAATTAAAATATAGCACTTTCAAAATTTATATATATATATATATAACCCTTTCAATAAATAATTACGTGTGGGTCTTCTAATATGATGTTTAAGTGTGGGCCTATCAATAGACTTTATCAAATGCTGACTTTATCAAATACAATTTTTTATTCTCGTAAATTAACGGACTATGTCATTACACGGTGTCAATAGGACTCCTTTGTTATTAAATCCCATCATTGAATTGTGTATTAACCCCTTCACGTGTTACCCATCATCAATTATAGCCTTTATTTATTTGTGTATGTTAGTTGAGGTTTACTATATAATATGCTCGTTTCAATGTTACCCTAAATTCTCCACTTCTATACTTAACTAAGTCTTGACGATGGGACGAAGCGGGAACATGGGATGGGTTTTTGGGATGACCAAAAAATATTATTATAATGAGATAACAACGATTAAAATTATATGTATGATGATGAGAAGAAGTGGGGATATGGGATGGGTTTTTAAGATGACAAAATATTAGTATAATGAGATAACAATGATTAAAATTTTATATATGTATAGTATATATAGAATATATATTTTTGAATGAAGTTATGAACTACCAGGTAAAAGATTTTATAAAGACTGGAGCATCAAGCCAATACTAAAATAAAATAGGGGTCTCAATCTTAAAAAACAAAACACTGAAACAATCCACTCAAACACAAAATTAAACATAAAACCTATCATAGGAGAAACATAGAGATAAAGACACCTAACAAAAAAGAAAAAAAAAGACTAGTCAATGTAAATGTTGAAACCAGAGAACAAAAGGTAAGCATTAATATAATGGAGCAAGTGAACACCCCAAGAAAACTCAGGGTGACACAACTCACCAAAATACAATCAATAAACCTACAAAGCAAAGACGAAAGAAATCATATATAGGCAGAAATCAAGTTTCTCCTGGAAGGGAAATCCTCCTTAGCTTCTCGTCTCAGTGTTTCTACATCATATATTTGGTCTCTACTATTAGACATCTCGCCTAGATTAGCCTATGGTTTCCCACCTCTTGAGCTAGAAGGGGCGGGGATGTGGAAGCTTAAAGAAGCCAACTAATCCTCCATAAAATTATCGACCAAAGTTCTATCTTTACACTAGAAAATAAAAGAGGAGAGACAACTCCTCTTCAAGGCTAGATTTCTCCTCTACCACCTTCTCAGGGGAAGATATTAGTGGGTCAGAAGAGAGAGGATGGGAAGGAGCAACACTTTGGGAAAATAAAACTCCATGGTTGCGGCAAAAAAACTCTTAAAAACTCTTTTAACCTTGAATACAAACCCTAAAAATAAATTTTTTCTTATCTATTGGTAGATTTAACAACTCTATTGGTTTTAAAGAAGGAGATCATTTCCCATGGATTTGTGTATAATTTTAAAAATATTTACTAGTTTTTTGAAGCCCCAAACTTGATAAACAAAGTCTACAAATTAGTGTTTGCTTGTTTATTAGTTGCCAAAAATGTATCTATAGTCTTAATAGTGACCCTACATTTATGGGAACATTATTTGTTTGGCTCAATATTTCTAGATTTGCTTCGTCTTATTGTTTGGACTAATTTCACACTATCAACATATAATAATTATTTTCAAATTTATCCAATTTTTTAAATGTAAACCCCTCTCTTATCATTTATTACAAATTTACGATAAATTTATTTTTATCAACTTAAATCTAATTATATTTAATTAGATGTTATATAAATAAATTCATTACTCTATGAAGTAAACCCACTTTTGTATACTATAATATATCAAAATGATTTCGACCCATCAATTAAAGTTTAATAATGGGGCCATTTTTTATTTTTGTTCTTCGAGGTACCCCAAGGGAAATAATTATGCTCTATTTTACAAGAAAGAAGCTACACTAATTAACATGACCAAATGGTGTAACATTTAGAGTCCTTAGTGTGAATGGGGTTTTTTGAGGAAATTTTATACCTAGAGTAGTTGTTTGTGCACCTCAAACAATAGCACCCTATTTGGACAATAGTGCTCCCTTTTATTGTTCAGTTCTACCAATAAGGTCCTCCCATCAATTAATGTCTAATTTCCAAAATTCAAACTCATGAAAGGGTCAGCCCATAAGTTTGGTAAGTCCCATTCGAAGTAATTTCAAAAATATCTCTATAAAACCACATTTCAAACAATTTTATATACAAGAGGCTTCCACACTAAAAATGACTAGAATTCTAATTGCATATTGAGAAAAAATTTGATATTTCTCCTAATTTTGATTACATGTAATCCTAGTAGACCTAATCTAAAGTTTGAATACACTTCCAAGGTCACAAGTCATGGGTGAAGCACTTAATCACACTAGATTGTATTAACATCTAGAATTTTACACTTGTCTTTCACACATACCACTGTTTCTTAGGAGAACTATATGGAGTTTGCTCCCTCTTCAGATCATTGGTATGTAAGTAGCACTCAACACAAGGGGTGTTGAGTTCAAACTCAACTTCAAACCCTAACACCTTTTATTCTATGATTACATTCGTCCTCCTATGTCATTAAGCTAGGGTTTCAAGTGAACAAAGAGTTACATAGTTGGAACCCCACCTTAGATTGGAAGTTATAGCACAATATACATAACACACAAGTGAAGATGAACATAACACAAAAGTTTAAGATCTCTGCTACCTATCGGATAAGGCCACCCTATTAGGACAATAACATTCCCCACTATTATCTAGTTCTACCGCTATTTTCTAAGGGCCCTACCAACTCCTATTCCAGATATGTATTCAATCAATACAATTTCCCCATCAGTCTCAAATCCAAAAGTAGTCCACACCTCAATTTTCTAACTAAGTTTATATTTATCTTTTGTACTTTCCATATTTAGTATATTTATAGATTTATCAAGTTCCAAATATGTCTGTGTTATTTATTCCATATTTGTAGCATTTTGATTTTGCATAACAATTTTTCAAATTGAGGTAACTAATCTCCTAGCTCCAAAAATTTGATAAAACACTTAAATAACAAGATGTTGCATCATAATATAAGTGAAAAGTCTCATATACACTATTTTTTTCTTCTAAATACCAACCAATGCATTTGATGGTTCATTATAAGGGTAACAAGCGCTATTCAAACTAAACTTAATTGCTAATTTTAAGAGTGACAATCTTTATGCTAATTCATAACTACTTATTTCTAATATTGACTTATGTCTTTGATGTCTCATAATAAAGATAACAAGCTCCATGTGAACTGCGCTTCATTCCTCATAAAGGCAATAAGTTATGTGCAAATTCATAAACACTATTTTATAATAACAACTTGTATGCTTCATAGCCTACCATTAAGATAACACGCTCAATATGAGCTACACTTCATGGCTTATTATAAGAGTAACAAGCTCAATATAAATGAGTATTTTATTTCCAATACTTATATGCTTGATAACTTATAATATTAAGAGAAATAAACTCTTATAATTATATATTTTCTTATTTATAAAATTATGGGCTTAATAACTCATTAAAAAAGATTAATAAGAATTTAGTGAACTCGTGACCACTATTTTTTCTACTATCAAAATGTTAATATTCACTAGAAATTAAGTAATTTAATAGTTTAAGTCTTTAATCTCATGGACTATACACTTCCATATCGATGCCACATTGAATTAGAAGGTGATACCTAAACAAAGTCTTAAAAACTTAAGAAATACTAAAATATTTCAATAGATCCTTCCCGAATATGGTTCAAGTCTTTAATCGCACATTAGGGATTTATTTGTGTGGTCTTGGTATTTATGGTCCATGTTTATCGCATGTGACCCCTTTGTTATCTTTCTCTCTCTCTTTCTATCTTTTTCTCCTTTCCCCTTCTATGTTTTTAAGTGGTCTCTTGGAAACATAAAATGTTCGATTTTAGAGGAGTTTATTGTGCAAATTTATTTTGGTGCAACCATTTTAAATCTATTTTGTTGGTTTTTTATGCTCTTGACCTTGTTTATATATTAATAAGGTCCTTATTCGAATTCAAGAGGTCTATAAATACACAGATATATTATAACATTTATAACATGAACAAAATCATCATAAAAGTGAAGTGAATCATGCAAGCATTTAGAACAAATATTAAAAAATATACAGAACTATGAAGCATTGACTACAACATTTTAGAAGAAATAAAGCATTCATATAATGTTGAAAGCCATCATAGATTAGACATTACATCACACTAGACTACTAAGTGAATCATGCAAGCATTTAGAACAAATATTAAAAAATATATAAACCTATGAACCATTTACTACAACATTTTAGAAGAAATAAAGCATTCATATAGCATTGAAAGCCATCATAGATTAGGCATTACATCACACTAGACTATTATGTTGAATTGTATTACACTTGATTTGTTATTTTGGATATTATGAATTGTTGAGGGGTAAGTAGTCGGTGCTTAAAAACTCTACTAACACTATGGACAAACCCCAAAATAAATCTTTTTCTTATCCATTTGTAGATTCAACTACCCTATTAGGGTTTTGAAGAAGAAAATTAATTTTTCATAGATCTACGTATAAGTTTAAAAATATGATTCAGGTTTTCAGAGCCTAGACTTGATAAACAGAGTCTCAAAATCAATGTTTGCATGTTTATTGTCTTCCAAAAATATACTTACGGTCTTAATAGTAACCCTACAATTCTAGGAACATTATTTGTTTAGCTCGATATTTTTGGATTTACTTCATCTTGTTATTTGGACCAATTTCACATTGTCAACCTATAATAATTATTTTCAAATTTATATAAAATAAAAATATATATACCCCTCACTTATCATTCATTACAAATTTACAATAAATTTAATTTTATTAATTTAAATCTAATTAATATCTCAATAAAGTCACCACTTTCCTATATTATATTATATCAAAATGATTCCAAACCATCAATTAAGGTTCAATAATTGGGTCAATTATTTATTTATTTCCTTCAAGGTAATACACGAGAGATAATTATGTTATATTGTACAAGAAGCAAGCACCACCATGACCAAATGATGTAGCATTTAGAATCAAGGGTACTAAGGGAGAGGACCCAATAGTTGAGTGGGGTCCAATTGTTGAGAGGGTATTTGAGGGTATGAGGCCCAACTCCAAAACATTTTTTAAATTAAAAATAGATGCATTTTACATTAATTACAAACAAATTTATACCCAATATTTGAACATTGGTATTTTGAATAGATTCATAAAAAAAATTTAACCTGTGCACAAGATATTGTACTATTATAAGTACACAAAATTTTAATTATAAGTATTTAAATTTAAGATTTACATACATAAATTCAAATATTGAATTCAAAAATATAAGTATTATATTACTTGTTAAGTATAGTATATCCTTGTCAGGATGCGAAACACTGGAAGCACACAATTGATTACCAAACCAAGCAACTTAATATGCAGAAATTAACCAGAATCACAAGTAACTAGAATTCAAAATAACACAGAATATGAGAGACAATACACAACTTGTATTAATAACTCTTACAGAAAAGAATACAATAAAGAAGATGCCACTTCTTCTCCACCACCTCTTCAGAGGTTTCCCACACCTCAAGTGAACAGTAATTCTCTCCTCAAAGCTCTCTCTACTAGGTCCCAACACCCAACTCAAACACAGAGTTGGTGTTCACCTCCAGTGCTCCACACACACCACAAGTGCTCCACGCACTCCACAAGTATCTACTTCAAGTAGATCTCCCATGAACCTGCAACAACCTGCAATTCAACAGACCATACTTATGGAAGGAACTGCCTTGCCTTCCTCTTAGCTCTCCATGTACTCCACGTACATACCAATGAGTACACACCGTACTCCAAGTAGATCCTGCCTGATCCTGCTCTCTGTTGTGTTGCTGTCCTATCTGATCTCCAACCTACAGATCAATACTGGTTCTGCACACCTGTGAACCTTGACCTTGCACACACACACACACCTGCAGATCAACGATCTTACTTACCATGTAGATCTCCTATAAGGGCCATGCTCACTTGATGACCAAGATCATACATACCTAAAGAATCCAGCTGACTCTCCAATCCAACACCCACACAACTGGCACTGTGGCACTAGGAGGAACGCACCATTGCTCTACCTCTCTTTGAAGGAGCTGTTTGCTCTCTTACTCCCTAGCACTAATTTTCAATACAACCATGAGTCTATTATATAGATCTCATCCAAACAATAATTAGACATTCAATTACAATAATTAGATCCGCAGCTCTCAGTCTAAAAATAGCTCTCATCATGCAAACGCTTGGTTCGTTAGCTAACTGCCCGTAACATCCGCAGTCCGAACCACACAGGCGACTGACACCGGTCCCTGTCTACCTGGAGGTGACTGACGCTGGCCGATTCCTGACCGACGTCAGTTGCTTCTCTTCACAATCTTGCCGACGTCGGCTGATCAGACCGATGCCGGTTGCTCTGCAACTCAGCAACCCTCAGCAACCTCCTCTCCTGTTTACATCAGTGAAGCTTTTAGCTCCACAACCTAACAATCCTTTCACTTGCTATCAACAATCAGAGTCCTATGAAGTAAATACAAAAATATGTGCAAACTTCAATACCAACTTATCATTTTTCACAACATTTTATATCCAACTATACATCCATTTTATTTTCTATTTATTTTTCCTTGAATGTTCATTACTGCTTCAGTTGTAGTCCCTACATTATTGAAAAAAATATGTAAGGCTCACCAAAATATTAATTTCATATTCAAAACCTTTCAACAATAACTTATAATATAAAACTAATTTCTACAATCCTTTATTTTAGTTTTAATTCTACTAAATTATAATGCATAGTCATTCTACATTGATTCATATGAAATAAAATTCTACAAAATATATTATAAATTATTGTTAGTTTCTACACAATTGAGCATGAAAATGTGAATATGGATTTGAATGTTTCTTAAATAATAAATATTTCACGGATTTGTGAATCATTGTGTGAATTCTTAAACTGTAGTAACTGTAGTTTAATTAAGTTTATGGTTTAGGTATAATTTTTGGGATTATATGTACTTGTCAATTTGCACTCTCAATTTACACTGGGGTTTTTCAACACAATTAATAATTAAATTTTGTGTATCCATCGCTACTTGCAGGTGAGGTTTTTAATATCTAACCAACGCTGTGAATTTGTAGTTACTGTAGTTTATTTCAGTGTAATCGATCTATGAATCATTCAGAATGAGTAATTATGGTTTAGAAAAAAATTAGCCATTTAAAGTTAACTTGTGTAATAGATGACATTATGGCTTAGGAAAAAAATGACCATTTAAAGTTAACTTGTGTAATAGATGATATGGATACAAATAATGATTTTTATTTTTTATTTTTTAATAATTACATCCATGCAAATGATCCTTGTTACAATATTTTTTATGTTTAATAAAATAAAATAACTAACTACAAAATTGAAATAATGAAATAATTAACTCCAAACCATAAGACACTTTGGCTCATGACTTGTACCTATTCAACCACATATAATTATAACCTACAAACTCATACTAAAGAAAAATTTGCTAAAATATGCAATCCATAATAATTATCACCTGAATGAGTTATTGCATTGAGGGAAAGTGCAGAGGTGGTATCATTGATAGAAGCCCTAAAGGAATTCATTCACTACTAGGAGCCATTCAAAGTCACCCTTTAATAGTGAAGATTATTTAAAAAATCCTTTATTAAAGGGTGACTTTGATTACTCTTTGTAGTCAACAAGAAATTATTCTCATTCTAAATGTATTTAGTAATAATAGAGGATTGCAATCAGAGAAAATTAAATGAGGTTAAGTCAACCATATCATTAATGAAATCACAATAACCACCTATGACACATGTTAACTTCAAATGGTCATTAGTTTTTCTAACATAATGTCAAAAGAAAAAATCATAGAATACCGAAAAAAAACCCTTTCATTTCAGTTTGTATGTGAAGATGTACTCATTGCCTATGATTCATATATCAACTACACTGAATTGAATTATAGTTATTACAATATGATAAATCACAAAAATATTCACACACACTGATAATAGTATTTATTTTTTTACAAACATTCCAAGCCATACTCACATTTTTTAAATCATTTGCCTTATAGCCTTAATGAGGTATGAAAGACCTCATTTGTAAGCACCAAGACCTAAAAATATCCAAGCAAACACCACTTATAAAGCAGGCAGGCGTATGGCTCGACAAAGATATGATGCATAAACTAAGAGTTTAGGCAAGGATTTGGCATTATTGTAGGGTGAAATAGCCAAGCATGGGTGATATGATTATGAAGCAGTGTGTATTAACCACAGGGTGGCAAGACATCAATGCTTTATCATCTTGAACCAGTTATATGCATTACATGGAATGCACACTTAGCTGAAGATTCAATGATGAAACACTATAAAAAATAGTACACTAGGAAAGAAAAAATTACTCATTTTGAATGATCCACAAAATGACTACACTAGGCATAAACCATATTAATAATTGACAAAATGATTAAAGAAAATAATTAATTTGTTAATGAACATTCGAATCCATATTAACATTTTAAAAACCAAATGGCACAATGTTAGTGAGGTATAAAAAACCATATGGCTCATAGTATTAGTGAGGTATAAAAAACCTCACCTATAAGCAATGATGGCAAGCCAAGCATCAACATAATAAATATGAATGATTCAAACCTTACACTGCCATTAAAACTTTTAAATCAAAATAACTCATTCCAAATGATTCATAGATCAATTACACTAAAATTTCCTCTAGTTTAATAATGTGATGAATGTTGGAAAGAGAACAAACACAATTATTTTATTTTCAACAAACATTCGAAGCCATATAAGCATTTTTAAAATGATTTGGGTCACAAGCTTAGTGAGGTATAAAAAATATCCCTTGTATATAGTCATGGAAACTGATGATGATCATTCATGCAATAGTTATTGCTCTTCCAATCATCTCATCTCCCAAACCCTTCATCTCCTCTTCCCTTCAATAAAAACATGCATGCAATTTGATGGATCGATGGGGATGAATGAGGGGATGAAGGTGCAAGAAGGTAGGCTACACATATCAACTACACTAAAATTAATTATAGTTTAAGAATGTGAAAAATGATGGTAAGTGAACAAACAAAATTATTTTATTTTCAACAAACATTCGAAGCCATATTAGTATATTTTAAATGATTTGGGACACATCATTAGTGAGGTATAAAAACCTCACATGTATGCAATGATGGAAATTAATGACAAGCAATCATGCATTAGTTACTACTCTTCCAATCATCTCATCTCCCAAACTCTTCATCTCTTCTTCCCTTCAACAACAATGTGCATGCAATGTGATGGCCCAATGGGGATGAATGGGGGGATGAAGGTGTGAAAAGGTCAACCATAATAAAATTAACTATAGTTTAAAAATGCAAGGAATAATGGCAAGCAAACAAGTAAAATTATTTTATTTTAAATAAACATTCGAAGACACATTAGCATTTTTTAAATGATTTGGGTCATAGCCTTAATGAGGTATAAAAACCTCACTAGTATGCAACAATGGAAACTAATGACAAGCAGTCATGTAGTGGAACCTGCTGCTCTTCCAATCATCTCATCTCCCAAACTCTCCATCTCCCCTTTCCTTCAATAATAACATGCATGCAATATGATGGCCTAATGGGGATGAAGGTGCAAGAAGGTCAGCATCAAATAGCATGGTGATTGATGAATTGAATGCATGGTAGTGGGTAATAAATATAGGGTGGTGAGGTGTTAATTCTTTTCCACCTCAAATCAGGTGTATTCGTTAGGTAGGATGTGCGTTATCAATCAGACTTTAAATGCCCAACTTTTGGTGCCCACTTGAATTTTTGTCGGTGATGTTATGATCATCGATCGATTGGACCTCTAAAATGGCACCATAATGACCCTTTACATTATAATTGAAACCATGGGTCCATACTACCACATCAGATGTTTAAAATCTAGAATCAAAAATTTGACATGCTAATCTATTCATCACCATCAATTTTGTGTGTTAATGTGGCATAGTTTAGGTACCACGTAAGCATGCAGTTAGGATGCATGACTATTGGGCCCTATCCCTTAGTGGTATTACATATATCCCAAGGCTAAATCATGATTGTCCAAAGATACATCATATATCATCAAAATTATGATAATCTATATGTCATATATATGTATCCCATTTTATGACAATTTAACTTAAAGTGGAGAAAATTATAAATGTAGGCATATATTTGAACGTTGAGCTTAACATGTTAAAATTCAAAATTCAATTTTCAACTTTTTTTTCAATAAATTCAAATAAATGGAGAATTTTCTACCTAAAGCAATTGTTTGTGCCCCTCAGATAATAACACCCTATATGGATAGTAGTGTTCCTCACTATTGCCCAAATTTGTAAGTAGTGTCCTCTCACCAATTAAGGACTAATCTCAAAAAATCAAACTCATGAAAGGTTGGCCCACAAGTCTAATAGGCCCCATCCTAAGGAATTCCCAAAATATCATTATGAAGCCACATTTCAAACCATTTTGCACACAAGAGGCTTCCATGTTGAAAAGCACTAGAATTTTATTTGCACATTAAGAGCAAATTTCATATTTCTTCCAATTCTAATTGTATACAACTCCAATAGCCCTGAATTAAAATATGAATACACTTCTCAGATCACAAGTAACTATTGAAGCACTTAATAATACCATGATTGTACTAACATCTAGCATTTTACACCAGTCTTTCACACATACCACTATAGCATGGGAGAACTACATGGAGTTTGATCCTTCTTCAAAGTATTGATATGTAAGAAACACTCAATATAATGGGTGTTGAGGTCAAACACAAGTTTAACTGATAACACCTTTTATTATGTGATTGCAATCATCCTCTTATGCCATGAAACTAGGGTTTGGAGTGAATCAAGAGTTATATAGTGGTCTTCAGATCAGATTAGAAGTTCATGCATAATCTACATAACACACAAGTGAATACGAACATAACCCAAAAGTTTTGGATCTCTACTACCTATTAAACAAGGTCACCCTATTAGGATAATAGTGCTAACCACTATTGTCCAGTTCCACTGCTATTGTCTAGAAGCCATGCCAACCCCTCTTCTAGATCCGTACTCACTCAATACAACATCTATGTCAATCTCAGATCCAAAAACAGTCCACAACTCATTTTTCTAGTTAAGTTTATATTTCTCTTTTGTACTTTCTATATTTAGTATATTTCTAGATTTAGTAAGTCCCAAATCAATTTGTGTCATTTATTGTATATTTGTAGCATTCTGATTTTGCACAAAAGTTTGTCACATTTAGATAACTAATCTTCTAGTTCCCAAAATTTGATAAAACACTTACATAATAAGATGTTGCATCATAAAGGTAACAAGCTTCGTATACACTATTGATTTCTTCTAAATACCAACTAATGCACTTGATGGTTTATTATAAGGATACCAATATTTTATCGTCAGTAGACGCCTCCTTCTTTTACAGCATTTACAGAAAACCCATGATAATAGGCAGGGGCCGAATGGCTACGACTTCACACTATTAATAAAATCAAAATAATTTTACAAACACTTGTTTAATTTCTGATTCTCAGGATCCTTCGAAAAGGGCAAGAGAAGAGCATACTTTTGAAACAAGGCTACTAGATTTCTATAGCATAGAAATTTTTTGATGCAAACTCTATGGAGAAGAGGCCTATATATAGTATTTTGGGAGTTCCTGTTTGAAATCATTGTCAAGGCGGTGTCATGTGCCATCATACTTTACAGCGTAAAAGTTAATCTACAGGGAAATATTGTTGGATGCACTGGATGATGATGATGTTTGGTTAGGTGGGTCCAACATTGCTTTCGCTTCAGCCAATAAGGCATCTTCACTGATTGGATTGAAAAGACATCTGAGCTGGAAGGTACTAGAAAGATGCCAATGCTGGGGTCCAGCTTCACATGCGTGATATCGTGGAGTGATGTAGAAATAGGATTCCCACTCCAGCTATCTTCTAATAATAGTATGCACGACAGTGTGTTGATCATGGTTCTCCTCCTCATGAATACGGTGTGGACCATGTCTAGCAATCCACTGATACAAATGTTCATTAAACGGAGATCTGATTTTTATCAGCCATGTCCATAATGGATGCTTTAATAATTTAGTGAATTGGTGAAACAGGAATTCACTATTTAGTCTTTCAATGTAGATGACTCCAGAGTTTTGATGGCAATTTGCCTAGATAGTAGCTGCTGAAGACATTTGTAGATCTTGTCCTGTTGCATAAGAAATCCTTGTATATCTGGGATGCAACCCTTCTCGTAGGATCTGTTCTTGAACAAGGATGTTCAAAGAAGGAAATCCTTGATTATATATTCTGGTTAGATTAAAACTAGGAATAGGTTGGTGCATGAGTGTTGCTGGAGGATTTTTTCTAAGCCAATCTGCAATAATATTATTAGTACCTTTGATGTGTTCTACTGAAAATTTAAACTGGTTAAAAAATGCTTGCCATCTAACATATTTATCGCAACCATCTTTCCGACCATGATCTTTTTCTTTAAAGGTCAAAAATCTAGTACAGTCGGTACTTACAACAAAATGAGGCAAATGGAGAAGTTTTAACATAAACTTCTCTAAGCATTTCTTTACAGCATAGATTTCTTTATCAGAAGAAATCCATTTTAGAACATCAGTACTGAAGACTCCACTAGTGAATTTGCAAAAAAATTCTTTATTGTTAACTATGGAAACAAGTACTCCTCCCCATGCAATATCGAAGGCATCAGTATAGACTTTCATCTGATCAGATTTTGGGATATGAAGCTCTGGGAGTAAAGCAACCATTGACTTGATCTTTTGGACAGTTGTTGTATGCTTTTCTTCCCAATGAAAAGCTTTCTTCTTCTGGAGAAGTTCTTGAAGAATGAACCTGTCTTCACCAGAATTAGGATAAAAACTATTTAAATAGTTAAGTAATCCCAAAAAGGCTTGAAGCTTAGATTTATCTAGCTTCTCTGGAAAACTGATGACCTTCTCTTTAATATGTGGCTGTATCTGCAGTCTGGAATCTCGGATCACCATTCTGAGGAAATTACATTCAGTTTTGCATAACTAAATTTTTGTTTTTGAAAGTACTATTCCTGCATCTTGAGCCAGTTGAAAGAATTTGGAGAGATGAGTAAAATGGTTAGTAAGGCTATTACTGAAAATTAGTATATCATCAATATATACACACGAAAAGTTAGAAGTGCCTTGGAAGATCTTATCCATATGGGCTTGATAATATGCTGGGGCATTCATCAAGTCGAAAGGCATCACTGTCCACTGGAAATGGCCGCAAGGGCAGCTGAATGCTGTCTTTTCCCTATCAACTTCTTTGACTCTGATCTGATAAAAGCTAGATTTGCAGTCAAACTGGGAGAAGTATTTACATGTTGCAACTTTCTCCAACAGATAGCTTTTATCTGGAATTGGTTATGGAAATGGCTGTGTAATAGTATTTAATGGCCTATAATTGATGACCATTCTTTTCTTTCCTTTTTTTCTGCTCAGAATGTTTATTGACCATGAATGCATAACAACAAAAAGGGGAAGTTGATTTCTCAATAAAGCCATGAGTCTCCAGTTTCTTGATCTGGAGTTCCATATCGTTATAATCCTGAGCTGGTATTGGGATCTTTTTCCCAATTTTCATATGCTTACTTTCGAGGATTTTTATTTCCATCTCAGGCATAGATTTTGACCAAAATTGCTGAGGGTTGTCAGAACAGATAGTGGCTTTAATCTTTTTTCCTATTTCTTGGATATCAGCTGGGATTATTATCTCTGGTATTTGAGTCATTGAACTTGGAAATTGTTCAGTGGCATATATAAGGCGATGAATTCTAAGCCTTTCATTTTCTATTGTAAACATGATACTCTTGGTGGTTGAACCATAGGGTGAGTATCTGTCAATAAAGGCACCGCCTAGAAGAATATCTATAGGCATTCTAAGGCAAAAAATTCAGCATGAAAGATTTTATTTTGAATCCAAAGGGTTTGCTGATGTTTGTATTTGTTACAGATAAAACTATTCCCTTGGACATCTAAGCTCTTATAAGCTAAAACATCATCCAATGTCTTCCAATTATGGATGAGTTGTGATTTAGCAAAGGAGAGAGAAGCTCCTGTATCTATCTAGGCATCTACCAGTCTACCATTAATTTCTAAAGTGATAAACTGGCCAAACTTTCCATTAATCAGCTGAGTAAGATAAGCTGGTTGTGGAATTTCTAAAGGAGGAATACTAGTACATACCAGTTTTTGTCTCCCTAGATCTTGAACAATGGATTGTTCAATGTAGATGTCCTTATTTTCTGGTTCGGCTTCTTCTTCTTCTTGAAGATTGTTGCATTCACCTGGGCAGAAATCTTGATTTGAGTAGAAAGAGCTTTCTACTTCTTCATCCTTTTCTTCTTCTTCTGTGGGCAATAATACATCCCACTGTGGCTCAATCTTTGGTGCTTGGATTTCTCTTGGGCTGTCTTTGCTGGTGAATTTATTTTTGATCCAAGAGTCGTTGTGCTTGAATGAGCTCTGATATTGCAAAGGAGGATGCTGGGACCTTTGTAATGTTGGTGGCATCTAGATGAAGAGAGGTTAGAAGAATTAATCATCCAAAGATCTTAGAAAATCTGCCTTATGTCAGAAGGCTTAGTGGTACTGTCCAACTCCAGAAAGGTCATATAGAGTCTGTAGAAATACCTTCTGATTGGAAACTTGACTGGTTGAAAAATGTTTCTCCTAGGATGATAGGTCAAGCCACAATACATAAAAGTGATGGCAGAATTGTAAATATACTTCCCAATGTAACAAGCTTTATTTGAATTACACTTCATTGCTCATTTTAAGAGTATCAAGCTCTATACAAATTCATTATTACTTATTTCCAATACTAACTTGTATTTTTGATGGCTCATAATAAAGACAATAAATTCTATGTAAACTATGCTTCGTTTCTCATAAAAATAACGAATTTTATATAAACTCATAACTACTATTTTTTAATGACAACATGAATGCTTCATAATGCACCATTAAAATAACAAGTTCAACATAATCTACTTATTATAAAGATAAAAAACTTAATATAAATGAATAACTCATTTTTAATACCTATTTATATGTTTGATAATTTATATTATTAAGAGAAATAAACTCTTATGATTGTATATCACTTCTTCCTAGTATCAAATTATGTGGTTAATAACTCATTAGATCAATAAGCTCTATGTGAACTATGACCATTGTTTTTTTTAATATTCACGAAAATTTAAATAAATTTATAGTTCGATTCTTTAATCTCATGGAGTATACACTTCCATATGGATGCCACATAGGATTAGAAAGTGATAGAAACTTAGGAAGGACTAACATATTTCAAGAGTTCCTTCTAGAATATGAATGGACATTTTTTAGTTTTTTTTTTATAATGTCAATCATATTAAATAATTAAAATGTTATGAATGGCGAGTACACAAAGCAAAGTTCATTTGAAGCCCCATAAATTTATTACTATCATTTAATTGGTCCATCCATGCTATCCATTTACATGATGAGATATAACATAATTTACACATGCATGCCCACTTCTTAAGCGCACGTGGGAATAAAGCTCGGGCTTTGCTACGGAAAGAGTTTTTTAAAAATACAAGTAAAGTTTTTGGATTCCCAAATTTGATAAAAGAATCACTAAAACAATTCTTACATATCTATTGTCTACCAAAAATATACTTATGATTTTAGTAACGACCTTACAATTTTTAAAAATGAAGGAGATCAATTTCTCATTCATATATATATATATATATATATATATAAATAATTTTAGAAATACGAGCAAGTATTTTGGATTCTCAAATTTAATAAATGAAATACTAAAACAATTCTTGCATATATATTATCTACCAAAAAAGTACTTATGATGTGAGTAACGACCTTACAATTTTAAAAACAATATTTATTTGACTCAATATCTTTCGTTTTGCTTCATTTTATTGTTTAAAATAATTTTCATATAAAAATTGTTTATATATACCTACCTCAATAAATTTAATTTTATTAATTTAAATTTAATTATATTTAATTAGATATTATATGAATAAACACATTACATATGTATTATAATATATCAAATGATTCCAACCCATAAATTAAGGTTTAATAATGTAATCAATTTTTTCACTTTTTATTTTTAATTTATTTTTTTCTTTGAGGTAACGCAAGGGAGAAAATAATGTTATATTGTATAGGAAAGAAGAAATGGGTAAATCCCTAGTCCATGTTCAAAACGAGTATGACCTTATCTTCTAGATATAAAAGAGAGGACTAGTATCTTCTTTAAAAAAACGCATATATATAAATCAATTATGATAATCTATGCGTCATATATACGCATCCTATTTCGTCACAATTTAACTTAAACATAAACATATGCATACATTTGAACGTTGAACTTAACGGGTTAAAATTCAAAATTCAAAATTTTGGATTCTTCAATAAAGTCAAATAAATGAGGTTTTTTTTAAGAAATTTGTTAGGTTAGGGTTTGTATGTTTATTTTGTGTTTGATTGTTTTGTTTCATCTTCTCTTTTCAAATTGTGTATGTGAGATTTTTAAGATTAATTCGGTTTTAATTTCATTTAAATTCTATTTTTTAAATAGTTTTCAATTAATTTATTATGATAATTATTATTAATATTAGGAAAAATGATGTCGAAATAAGTTTGGAAATTTGTTTCAAAGGTTTATAATAAGATATAAATTTTGATAATCTTTTTTAGTCTAAAGTTTATTTACAAGTAAATGATGTTTAAAATGTTTTTAAATGGTGTGAAAATAATTATCTTCTTGTTTATTATATTGACCACATTCTTTCTAAAGATGGTTTAATGTTTGGATTTGACATCACTGAAACTTTTGGGGTTTCATGTTATTGGTACCTATAACCTCACCAAATATTTTTTTCTCGTTCTTCTTCAAGGAACACTCTCAGGTGCAAGCTTTTCTTTTCAATTCAAGTTACTATTTCCTAAGGAGAACCCTTCTGATTTTGTCCCCATGGTTCCACAATTTTAAGTTTTATAAACAAATCTCCCTTAAGGTGCTTATTTGGGTTGAGTTACTAGGTCTTCCATTTCCACTATGGGCCTTCCTTTTTAAGATTTTCAAACCCATAGGGCATATGCTTTGCCATAAATTAGACATGTTCTATTCTTCGTGCCCCAAAAAGCGTAATTGTGTCAAGGTTGATTTGACAAAAGACTTGAAAGAGTATCAATATTCAGGTATGGACTGAACGCTTTTTACAGAAAGTCACCTAACACATGTTTTTATTATTAATTTTATAGAAATAGGAATCAAGACTACCACCTCATGGTCTGCTCAAGGCCCTCTACAGACCAAGTGCGTTATGAAAAATAAAAGGTGGTTGAAAGAAATGATGGGTGGACCACTGTGGTGGCAAGAAAGCCCCTTTTGGGAATAAAAATCCTAAGATAGTTCTTGCTCCTTCCATTAGTAATACCCAACGGGTTGTGAAAAAAATGGAAAACATCGTCCCTCTTCCCCGCATTTCTCCTTAGCTCTTTAGCTTGTTGGTTGTTCCACATAACCAAGTTTCTCAATAGAAATGCATGTTAGTTGTTTCTGTTAATTTTGGGAGATCCTCCAATGGCACCCCTACCATGTAGAGATCATGTTGTCTGCCTCATGATGGTAAAAACTCTCCACAAGAAGAGAATGAGGCTAAGCACTACTCTATATTATTAGGGGATATTTTACCACCACACCAACAACCACTTTGGGTAATCATTTTGTTGCACTTGGCTCTAAGGAGGATGTAGATGATGGATAGGGTGAGTTTCACATGGAGGATTCCTCTCAATGAATCTACTCTCATAGAATGTTTGAGATCTCACAAAGCCCTCTTAAAAATTATTTGTGTGCACTGCTTGTCAATGGTTGGGAAGTTTAGATTTTTTTGTTTGCAAGAAATTAAAATTACAAGGTTTACTCTATAGACCTTTGTGATAAGTATTTAATTTGACACATCATAATCTATCACTTCGCATGAAGATGGATGTGGTGGCGCCAAAGTTTTTGTTTCACCTGAATTTGCCTCATTAATTATTGCATCAGAGGAAGACCTATCACATTGAGTTATTTTGGTTATGTTTGATGTTAATGGACATTCTTTGGGAGTTCTCAATGTTTATGCTCCTAATGATGGCCCTGACAGAAGATGATTTGGAATTGGTTCACTGATAATATGCCTTTGTCCACCTAGCTACTTTGTGATGACTTTAAAATGATTGATATTTTTTAAGACAAATTTGGCACCCTCCCTATGTGGTGGTGAGTGGGGGAACATGAAGCTTGTTACTATTTTTAAAAAATGTTGGGGCTTAGTGGACCCTTTTTTAGCAAGGTTCATTAATTAGCAAACCTTGGTTCACTTGGTATATTTTTTGGTTTGGTACTAATTAAGTTCTTAATTGGTTAGACCACTTCATGCTTTTTGAGGAACATGTGTTCTCTTTTTTTGTTTATGATGGGAAAGCTATCATGACTCATGTGGGATTTGTCCTTTCCGACCATAGTCCCATCACTTGAAAATTAGAATGGTGAGTTTGCCTTCATAAATTCCCTAACAATTAATTCTTTTTGAATATGCCATTACTCAGATCAAGTGCATGATTTGACTCATCTTCAGAGTGTGAAACTTGGCTCCACATCCACCACATGTTATCATTTGGGTCAGGTGATGGAATGATGTAATTAGTTGCACCATTGCCTTTCTCCACCACTACGAAAAGCATATTGCATGAGTTTGAAAGTGGGATAATAGTGTTATCTCTAAGGAATACCATGTATATGTTCTTTGCTTGGACAAAGCCCCTTTGATTCTCAATTACAAGCCATGGTTACTTATCTCAAACATAATATTAGAATGGCTAAATGCCATGCTGCTAGAGATACTTAAATTAGGGATCGATTACATTGAATTAAGATTGTTGATTGTGCCTCTAAAGACTTATTCAAATCCATTAGGGCCAAACAAATTGAATAGTAAATTAAAACCATCAAAATAACTCATAGTTAACTCACAAACCTACCAAAGATCTCCTCGATCTCCCTAGATCACTACAAGATTGTGTTTTAGGCCTAAGAATTTACGATGGAGATAGCATAGGTCTTACAAGAGTGTTTATACATGGTTCCTTGCAAGTTGATCCCTTCATCTCAAAACTCTACAGTGCTCCTCTTAATATGTTGTTATGCAATGCATGGCCAATGATAAGGCACTAGGGGTAGAAATATTTCCATCCTAATTTTATAAATCCACTTGGTAATTTTTGGAACTTGATTTGTTTCAGGTTTAAGGAGAAACCATGTGCACCAAATATGTAGGGGCCATCATCAATAAAGGAAATATCAAATTTATTACTAAGTTTGGGGATCCTGAGATTATTACTAGTTTGCACTTGATCAATTTATGTAATTTTTCCTATAAGATCATTTCTAAAGAAATAGTGTTTTAACTCTACCAGGAAGGAATGCAATGGGCTCATGTTTCTCGATGGAGGACCATATTTCTCAAAATTTGACTTTAAAAAGTTGTATGGCCATTATCCTAGCCAAGCTCAAAGCTTTGGGATTCAGTAATTTCTTCCTCTCAGCAGTTCATATTCTATTTTCTAAAGCCTCAACTTGTCTCACCATCAATGAACACAATTTAGATAGTTTTGGGATATTTTGCAACATTTAACAAGGTTGTTCACTTCCCTAGGTCTGTATGTCCTTGTTGGCAAAAGTGTTTGGTTATATTCTTACCCACAAAGTAGACTAAGGGTCTATTAGGGGAATTTATCTTCCTGATTTCTCCTCTTAGCTCATACATGGGCACTTTATGGATGACTCTTTCCTTATGCCTAAAAAGTGAGAGTCCATTTTTAAGGAGGAACTTCATTACCTTAACATTTTCTGCAAAGCTTCTAGGTCGAGCCTATATGTAGGCCAAAATGAAATGTTATAGATAGATTATGATACCATTATCAAAGTGGCTTCACCATTACCAATGGAAGTGAATTTAGAAAGGGGAAATTTTTTAAGTTTAATGGTATTCCCTTTGCTTTTGATAGTTTTGATTTGGTACTTTGGCAATACATAATAAATAGAGTGGAAAAGAAAAATCATTATCTAGATTGCTAAGCTTCTTTCTCTCATAGGTCAGTTTCAATTCTACACTAAAATTCTCCTAATCATTCATGTCTACTATTCCTCTAGTTGGGATCCTTCAAAATACTTGTATGAAAAATTAGCAAGCATAGAGATTTTCTCTAGGCCAATGCTAAGCAAACTCAAGGATTCTATAGAGAGGTTTGAGACATATATTTTCTTTCTCATGATAAATGAAGAATGGAAGTTATTGACATATACTGATAAAGCATGACCCTATATGATAAGTGGGTTATTCGATCAGGTGAGGGGATTGAGGCTTGGAAAATCCTCGTAAGATAGTGTATTATTATAGGTGCTCCTTATGGTAAGAATCTTTGGAAAAATATTGGCTTGCACACTCTTTTAATTTCCTCTATCCTTATCAGGATAAAAGGATATTTTGTGCTTAAGAGCATGTGGAAGGATTTCAAAATAGTGAAATCCTTCCTAAAATGGGTTGGATATGGTTTTCTCACTACTCTCTTTTTTAATGACCACAACCTTTTGTGGTCTACTATTATGACCACTTGCAACCTCCCTTTGGCAGAAATGCCATGCATAAAATATCTTTGGTTTTAAAAAAAATGAATTTGTAATATTTGGGATTTGGTTTCCTCTCATGATTGGGTACCATGACACTCGCTAAAATTCAACTATGAGCTTATTAATTCATACTCACCTTTTATTTTGCATATTTAAGATTTGATGCTCGATGTCATGCTCCATAAGATGGGTTTGCAACCTCCACTTCCCTGATGGACGGTTTGGATATGGGATTGGGATACCTCCTTCAAAAATTACTCTTTGGGTCTCCTTTATCAAATAATGAGTCTATTTTCTTCAGCACTGGGTAAGCTCATAGGAAATGGAATGTTAATTCCTTTCCTAGACCCTGGCTTTCTAGAATCAACAAGATTTGGAATGCCAAGGTCAAGCCCAAACTAGCCCATTTTATTTTGTCTGGTTAATCAAGGTCTGCCTTTGGGGGAACATCTTAAGCATGTTGAGACTTGTAATCCCAAGTGTATGTCTACTTCTAACTTGAAATATTCAAAAATATTTTTTAGACATGCCTAAAAGCTTAAGACTGCTTGGCAATGGATTCATAATATATTTTAGCGTTACCATCCAACCCCGATTAACTAGCGCTTTACTTCTTCAGGGACTAATCTCAATGATCTTCTTACATTGATTTTGTATGGAACATATTTAATGCTATTATTCCTTTTTAGTTAAATGGAATACTATAAATTTAGCTATATTTAACAATGAAAATATTTGATGTATTTCTATGTTAAAGATAAAGTCTGTGTTAGTTCTCCATCTTTTTCACAAATTCAAATTCAAGGAGAGAAAGTGGCCTTTGAGTTTCAACATATTCAAGATCTCTTCAACCATTAAGGGAGTGCTCTATGTATAATCAGTTGTGTTCCTCCTGACCAACCCTCACATGCCACTTCTCCCCTAGCTACCATACATTGACATAACTTCTTTCATAGCCACAAACACTTGTCCTCTCCTCATTCTCAATGGAGGGGTTAGAGTTCACCATTACATGGTAAATCTGTTGTTAGCCCATCTTAACAGAACTACTTTGTGTAGGGTAGTGAACTGGGGGGATCTATTTTCTACCATCACTTCTTAGTTTGGAGGATTAATTTTTTTATCTCCCTTTGATGTCACTTAGGATGGATGGATGACACCTGTTCCTCTTTCTACAAAGCCTATTCTTGGGTTATTTAGCCACCTAAGGATGATGCACCTCCACCACCTTCTAGGGTTACACCTTTTGCCTAGTTTTTTGTAATGCTATATTGAAAATTTTGTGTTACCATGTGTTGTAGGCAGACTTGTTGTTTTGAACTGTATTTTTTACTGATAAGGAGGGTCGTGGATACCAACCCATTAATTTTTTTTTGTAACTATTGTCACCAAATATTGCACCCTAGAAGAGGGTGTTCAATCCTCTTCTAGATTTGGGCAACATGGAAACACTTCCAAATATGTGGGTGTACTTATGGTGGAAGTGGGTCTCTAAATTTTGAAGGGCTAGTTTCTTGAATGTATCGTGCATTGATTATCACTTAAAGTACTGCTTACTTATGGTGAAAAGAGTTAGAAATTGATTAAATAAAACCTATTTTAAAAGGTGATGCATAAAATATCTTCCACATGACCATCATATTTCTACCATGATGAAACAAGGCATACAAACTAGTATCTAAGTCTTATTGGGTTTTAACATGAATATTTCAATATAGAGGTAAGATGTTGGCAGCAACATAAATCAAATAAACCATAGGGAAAATTGCACACTCCAAGGAAAATCATACACTTGAAAGAGCTTAACACACTAGACTACACTCCATATGACCTATTAGAGTCAGAACTCTTGCTCAAATATGAAAAGATAAGGGGAGGAAGGATAAATAATTATCACTTATCATCACCATGGATCACTTGCAAACTTAGATAATTATTCAATAACTCAAAAATAGACTTGCATTAATATTCAAAGGCAAAATATGACATCAATCTAGCAGGGCTTTGCCATACATGGTGTGGTATTAGATTATAAAGGCCAAAATGGTAGTTACTTATATAACTTCAAAGAGAGGAGAAAAGAAAGAAGTTCAAGATTCACTAGAACACTTGTCCAGGCATGAGAACTAGATACGTCATAGGTGTAATTGATTATGAAATAGACCATGAATTTTTATTAAAACAAATGTCCATATAAACCATGATGAATTCTCCAAAATGGTGTAGGGACTCTTCAACTAGCCTTTGTGAAATTGCCTTCATCATGGATCATCTCTCAAGCATTTGAAACTAAACTAGGAGAGTCAACACATATGCTATGCCAGTCATAGATATTTTCTCAACTACTAACTATATTCTAGATACTTGTATTTACATCTGCAATCATTCATTAGTCTTCTAGATCCTAATTTTTTACATCTGCAACCACTATTTATCTTAGACCTTTATTGTACTTTCATGGTGATGTATAAGTCTACAATAATAATTTGTTACAAAATCCTTAGTCTTTCATAGCTGCCTATGTGGAATTCCTTACCACATTACTCATTACATTATAAACTTTATCTATAATACGTGTTTGTTTTGATAAAAAATGGCTCTTTGGTTTGACATTTGTCCATCAAAAACTGACTCAAACCAATCACATTATTCCAAATTGCCTTTATTCTTATTGGCGTTGCAGATCCTCACTATTAAATTTTGATTCTTTTAACCTCCTGCACACTGTAGGATCAAGATGTTTAAAGGAATGCTAACCTTTAATTTTCTACCACAAAGATATTTTGACATGTTGGCTTTTACTCACACTATTAGATCAAGATGTACAAGCGAACGCTAGCCCTAGATCTCATTGGGACAACTTTCCTATCAGTTTCTAGGTATCATTGGATCATTGGTATGATTGAATGCTGATTATTGATCTATATTAGACCCACCTTCTTGTCAGTGAAGCTCATGCCATTAGACCTCTACTTAATGAACTTGCATCATTATATCTTGTCCAACTTGTAGCTTTTTAAGGGTTTTTAACCCAGGGTTTTGACCTATTTGATCCAAGCGTGAAACATTAGATTTGTGTGTCAGAATGCAAGCTCACATGAATCATTATATCTTGATCAACTTTAAAACCTTCAAATAATTTTTGAACCCAAACAATTACTTTATAGGGCTGAAATTTTATGTCTACGCTCTTGTTAATGATGTCTGTGAGACTATCAATGACGTCTACATGATCATCACTTTTGAATGCCAATGATTTTTGCTTGGAATCTTTTTTAATGTTTTCACAAATTTCATACACTACTAGATCAACTTTATCGAGATAATTCAATTCTATTGGAGATTTTATTGCAGGTAATTTCCTTAGGCTCTTTGTCTTTCAGGACAATTTCCCCACAAGAATGATGGCTTCAAACTTTTTGCATCAGCCAATTCTATCTGAGGCTCTTTGTCAGAAATAATTCTACCTTTATCAGGATTTATGTTTTGGACATTTTTTCCAAAATAACATGCCCTTAGCCTTTTGTGTCGAATAATTTATCCAAAAAAATTAGACTTAGCTTTTTACTGTGGATGAAATGTCTGAAAGAATTCTATCTTTGGGAAAATTGCTTGGACAATTTTACCAAAAGAAATAGTACTTTAGGAAATTTGTAGCAGGAATTTTATTTGACTAAAATGCATCTTCAAAACTTTTGGATAAGTCAATTTTCTTGAAAGAATTGGGTCTTCAGCTAATCAGCCCCTATTTAAGATTTTGACTATAAGGGGGTTGATCTATTTTAACTTATGGTAAAAATGGTCAACATATTTTGTGATTTCCAAAGGGTGGCATGCTTACTATGCCATGAATAGTTGCCTAATCCTATCCATTGGGCTATGGAGTCATATGTATATCAAGTTTGACACCCAAATGCCTTTGACAACACACAATAATAGATTACAACAAGGACAAAACACCAGGTAAAACAAACATATGTTCAACTAGAACATTTAGGGAATTCAACACACACAACTGAAATTAAAAACACACCTAATATACTATTTACAAAATTGAACTTTACCACTCAATAACAAGGTTTCAAATGTATCCCATTCATAGGGATAGGCAACTCTTCTCCATTCATCCTTGTAAACTGAAAATATTTGATTTGCTTGTACCTGATGATGACATATGGTCCACTCCATAGGGTATAAAATTTGGTATGTCTCCCTAGTTTTTCTCTATATTCATCCCATTTCAATACTATGTCACCTTCTTGAAATGATCTTGGAGTTGCCTTTTTGTCAAAATACCTCTTCATCAGTACTTGGTGATGGTCCATAGCTTGATGAGCTTTCTCTCTAGTTTCCTACAACTCTATTAATTCTGTCAATCTCACCTCCATTAAAGTATTCTAAAGTAACTCTAGTTGATGTGCTAACTCTAAGGCAACCATCTCTTGAGAAATAGACAACTTGGCCTCTCTTCTATAGACAAGCACAAAAAGAGAATTCCTTGTTGATCTCTTGGGAGTTATCCTGTCAGCCCATAAGGCTGCCTTCAGTTTGGTGTGCCAAGCTCTTTGGTTATGATCCAAGGTTCTCTTAATGATTCTGATTAGATTATTGTTAGTTAAATCAGCTAACCCATTACCTTGAGGGTAATAGTTGGATGAAGTACTTAAGAATATGCCATTACTATTTGCTCGGTCAACTATATCAGTACCCATAAAAGCAAGAGTATTATCTAAAATAATAGTATAAGGAATGCCACACCTTGTTATGATGCTCTCATATAAATCTAAGATAACATTATCATTAGCTTACTTCAATTTTACTACCTCAACCCATCTTGTAAAATAGTCAGTTATTGTGAGTATCCATTTATGACTAACACTTGATGGGGGATTTATCATGCCAATGAAATCAAGAACCCATTGTATGAAAGGGATATCAACTTGGATATGACTCAAAGGAAAAGCTACAAACTTCTATTTTTTTACAAATAAAGCACATTGTACACACCTTTTCACCCAAGCATGGTAGTCTTTGAAAAGGCTGGGCCAATAATAACCCACCCTCATGATCTTGGCAACAATGGTTCTTGGAGAGCAATGACCTCCTACTGTCCCATCATAAAACTTATCAAGAAATACCCTAAACTGATCATTATCAATGCATCTCAATAGCACCCCATAAATGTCCCTCCTAAAAAACAAAACATCCACAAGACAAAAGGGAATAAATTACAATTTGAAATACCTCCTTTGTGATCCACTCATATTATTAGGATACTCACCTTTTTGAAGAAATATGATCACATCTTGTGTCCAACTCTGTATATGCAAGGAACCAACTAGTTGGGAACAATCATGATTGACTAGAACTTCTTTTGACTCATGAAAATGTGAAGCTAAGTGTTCACAAAGGCCTTTACCTCGTGCAGAGCATCATCTGAACTCTACTCGAAATACAAAATTTATTTTCCAATGTTTACCTTCTTGAAAACAATAAGACTATTGTAGAATATGGTTTACTTATTTAATTGTTGAAATAATTTCCAAACTTGTAGACTTCATACACCATTGATGTCAACGTTATAAGTTGTAGAGATTATAATTATTCTATAGGTCCAATTCTTCAATGTATATTGCACCTTTGAATAATTCCTTCACATAGATTGGAACCGTATACACAAATTAGGTAGATTTAAAAATTATTTTATTAATCATCATACAAATTATTTATAATCACCATACAAGCCTAAAGGCTTGAGGTTTCCTGATTTACTCACCCACACTTGATCTCCTATAAAGACTGGTTTCGTTCAACTTTATACTAACATATTTACTTTTATTGGAATCCTATCTACATGGTATAGGACTTATCTAGATTTGGTTTGGTCTAAGAATAGACCAAGATTTTATTCACTAACATTTATCCCTAACTAACATGCTTTCCTTGTCCGTAGACACGTTTCTAGATAATATTTTAATCATTTATTAAAATCATATTTTACAAATAACCTTTCTAGACCTCCCAATGACTAGACTAATTATAGTTTTTATCATTTATATAATAAAATAAAATTATATTTCTGATGCTCCTGTATCAGACTCCCCTAGTGGAAAAATGTTTGAGCTCCTGCACAAATGAGATTTTACTTTCTACTTCTACCTCTTCCAATTCTTTAGAATCTTCTTCTTCCTTAGGTCTTTGTAATTTATGAGCTCAAATATATTAGTATTCATTTTAACTTCTTCAATGAAGTCTAGTGAAAAAGACTCCATATTTTCTCCTTCAAAACCTACACATGCAAAACTAAAAACATAGATTCAAAAACTTGAGGCACTATCATCCTTTCTCTTTCATCTTCTTCCTTTAAGAGCTTCATGAGCTCTATTTCAGCTTCTTTGATATATTCCTCATCTCTTATGAGGCTTAGATCATCTTAATCTAAAATGATTTATTTCCAAATCATCTCCTCTTCTTTGATGTACTCTTTGTACTCTTCACTGTCTACCAATTCTTGGTTCATAACCAGCTTGTCTGGTTTGTCTACAATTTCTACAATTTGAAACACTTCTTTACATGAATTCCCCATAAATTTATCTAATAATTTTATTTTTTGTTTATACAAAGCATCTTCTACAACATGTATATTGTCTTCATCAAATACAATATCATAAATGAAATGTTGAGGCATTTGAACTTCAAATAATATATTTTCTTCATATTTATTTTTAATATGCCCACACATAGGCTTAACTTCTTCCTCATCTTTTTTTTCTTGTAATATATCACCATATCTATCAATTTTGTCATATAACTTTGTCTTTAACTACTTAAACTTGTTTTTATCTCTCACTTGTTGCTGCATATCTTCCTTGTGCCTAAGAGTTATAATATTCTTACTAAATTCTAGTTTATATACTTGTTTTACAACCTGTTGATTATGCCTTGCAACTTCCTCCTCATTATTATATTTCAATACAATTTCCTCTTCTTCTAACTTCAATTTTGTATATTTAATATGCATATTTTGAGTTACTAATCTCTCTTCTAGAGGTTTCAATTCACATAAATCAAAAAATTACCTTGAACTAAATTTGTAGACTTCATTCCATATTCATCACTAGTGTCCTTTTCCAACCATTCCTCCAAGAGCTTCACTTATTCCTCAAAGTCTACGTTTCCTTCCTTGGACATAAGACTTTCATTAATCATTCCATTTATTAGAATCTCCTTGGTATTTCCTTTATGAGACAATTCTACATCTTTTGTACATATATAACCTACATTTACACAAATTTCATTAACTTTAAAAACATGAGATTCTTGGTTCTCATCAACTTCTCCATCCTCATCTTCACCAAGGATTGGTCCTTGTTTAGGTTCACAATAGTGAACTTCCATCTCAATTTCCCTAAGTTTTTCATTCCTCAACTAAATACTCAACTTGTGCTTCAACTTCACCTGCAACATGTGCCATTTCACCTTCTTTTATAGAATCCATCCGTACCTTTGGTTTTCCTCACCTTCCTATAACAACTTCATTATTACACTAAGTTGTACTTTTATCTTAGCTAGTTACCTATCAAACTCCTCATCATTCATAATTTTATGGCTTACACTTGAACCTTTGCTATGACTATCAATAGTCATCTTCCTTCTCCTTTTGTGAGCTTCCTCTTGCCCACTATGAGCTACAATCAAGGATATATATCAAACTTTCTCCATTAACTTGTTACTCAATACATTATTAAGCTTCTCCTTAGCCTATCCCTCTTGTATTTCTCTGGTCCTTTCATCTAAAACCTTTTTTGAGCACTCCTTGCTCTTCTGGCTTTTGTATTTATCTAGTTCACCTCTTTGAGAACTTCACTTGTCCTCTATTACAATCCCCATGTTGTATTTATTTTCATCACTGCTACCTGTGATCAACCATTTCCTTCTCAAATTAGATGAAAATAAAAAGACCAATTTACCTCTTATATGATCTCATTCAAACATACACTACTAAAATCTTTCTAATGTCTTTATGGGCTATTCGGTTACATGTTTCCTCTATTCTTCAAATCCTAAGAACATACTCTTACTTTCTTCCCAAAGTAGATAATCTCTCTGTATTCTTAAAGAACTTCATTATTCTTTCTTAGATCTACAATCATTTCTCTGTTTCAATTTAAAATAAAAACAAATTTACTATCAAATTCCTCCCAAATCTGATCCTATTGCAAGCTCACTCTATTTGATTTAATTCTTCCAAAGAACATACCTGCTCTGATACCAAAAATAGTGCAAAGCATCATCTAAATTCTACCTAAAATACAAACTTTATCTTCCAATGTTTACCTTTTTGAAAACAACAAGACTATTATAGAATATGGTCTACTTATTTTATTGTTGAAATAATTTCTAGACTTGCAGATTTCATACACCATTGATGTCGAAGTTATAAGTTGTAGAGATTATAATTGTTCTACAGGTCCAATTCTTCAATGTATATTGTACCTTTAAATAATTCCTTCACATAGCTTGAAACCTTATACACAAACTAGGTAGATTTAAACATTATTTTATTAATCATCATACAACGTATTTACAATCACCATACAGGCCTAAATGCTTGAGGTTTACTTATTTACTCACCCACACTTGATCTCCTGCAAAGACTGGTTTCATTCAACTTTATACTAACATATTTACTTTTATTGGACTCCTATCTACGTGGTATAGGACTTATCTAGATTTGGTTTGGTCTAAGAATAGACCAATATTTTTTCCACTAACATTCATCCCTAACTAACATGCTTTCCTTGTTTGTAGACAAGTTTCTAGATAATATTTTAATCATTTATTAAAATCATATTTTACAAATAACCATTCTAGACCTCCCAATGACTAGACCAATTATATTTTTTTTGTCATTTACATAATAAAATAAAATTGTATTTGTGATGCTCTTACATCATTATCTCTTACCAATTTTGTCACTTTAATATCACCATCATATTCCATTAACTTAGTGATCCACCTTGTTCTCTTCTCACTAAGGTCTCTGCTCAAAATAAACTCCTTGGTATTAGGATGAGAAACCATAACATGAATTTCATTGTTTAAAACCACATGCCTAAAATTATTTAGTACTCTTACAACAACAAAGATTTATTTCTTGACAAAGGTGTACTTGACTTCATAATCTTCTAAACCTTGGCTAAAAAATGCAATACGCTGCTCCACACCTTCATCATTCTTTTGTATTAACATGGACAAGATAGTATCAAGGTTATCAAATGAATATAACGTGAAGTCTTAAGCAAATTCAGGATTCAAAAGAGTAGGGGCCCATGTAATTTATTTTTTAATGGCTTCAAAATTGTTCTTACCTTCCTTAGTCCAGGAAAAGCCCTGATTCTTTTTGATCACGGTTGTGATAGTTTTCACTAAAGATGCAAACCTAGGTATGAACCTCCTTTAGATTTTTATCTTGCCTAAGAAACATTAGATACCTTTCTTATGCAAGGGAAATGATAGGCCAAGAATAGCCTCCTTTCAGGATCAATAGCCAAACCATCTTTTAAAATAATGTGTCTCAAGAGCTTACCTTCATGGACAACAAAGATGCATTTATTTGGATTAAGAGATACTACATACTACGTGCATATTTCAAACACTTGTCTCAAGTGTTTCATATGTTCATTAACATCTTTAGAAAACACTATTATATAATCTTGACAAACCAACAACATCTCATTGATCAAACCTTTGAAGGCCATGTCTATTGCTCTTTGAAAGGTAACACCAACATTTAACAAACCAAATGGCATCTTCCTATAATAAAAATTCCCCCATTTATTAGTAAATTCTATCTTAAATTGATCATATTCATTGATTTTAATCTGATTATAACCTAAGTATCCATATAAAAGAGAGAAACGTTAAGAACCTGAAACAATCTATAAAATCTGCTCCATTAAGGTTAAAGGATAGTGATGTTTGAGTGACACCCTATTAAGATCCTTGAAGTCCACACAAATTATTATCTCCCCATTCTTATTTTTAACAGGCACGAGATTAGCTACCCATTTTGAATGCTTGATAGGAAATATTACTTCAGATTCAAGGAGTTTAGTGAGTTCTAACCTCATGAGTTACTCAACCTAGGATTAATGGATCTTTATTTCTTTCTGATCGATTTAACTCCAGATTCTAACTCAATAGTATAGTGTGATAGGATAAGATCAAATTAATTTAGTTCCTTATAATCCCAAACAAATACGTCATGAAACTCTCTATACAAATCAATGAATGCTTGTTTTTCTAATGTAGAACATACTTTGCCTAGTTTGAGGAGTCTATCTTTAAAGATCAAGACTTTCATAATTCTCTTCTTTTTTAGACATACTCACCTTTTACTTCTTATTTTGATAATTCTAATTAAAGATAATTTATAAGGTCACTAGACCCTTAAGTATCTTATTTGTCCTTAGCTGCACAATTTGATCACCCAATTGTTCTTGGAGTCTCCTTTGATTCTTTGATTAAAACTTAACTTCATTTTATAGGAAGCATGCAATGTGTTTATCACTATCAAACACTTACAAAGACACTTAATTATTAGGTACAAAAGGTTTTATAATGATCTTAATGTGATATTGATTCCCCTCTTCTTTTATGACAGTTGGAGTATCAAATTGAGCTCCAATGGCAGCTAGTTTATTAACATGATTATTTTGCTCCCTTGGGATTGATTGGTATGTTGAATGCATTGAAGTCTTCACGAAATTACCATACCCTATGCTTATATGAATTGAGAAAAGGGTTCTTGGCAACAAACACATTCTTAACTTGATGCACAACCAATTCACTGTCTCCATATACTTGTAAGTTATTGATTCTTTTTCTCCTTGCCCATTGAAGACCATGAATTAAACCTTCATACTCAGTTACATTACAAGTACAAATGAAATGGAATATGTATGATGCATAATATTTTTATTTTGATGGAGAGACCAGCATAACACCAGCTCTTACACCAATTTTACTTCTTGAACCATCAAAAAACATTTTTCACATCTCATCTTCTTCATCCTCTTCTTTGGTAAGCATAAGTATCGCTATTCCTTCTTCATGTATACAATATACTCCTAGATCAATTTTCTGCATGAGGACATAAGGATCATGCTCATAATTTTTATTACCATATTCATCAAGAAACCAATCTAAAATGCCTTTAGGCTTGGAAGATGTGCCATCATCTACAATGGAATCTTTTTCCTCATAACAACACAATTAAAATTAGAACTTGTCTCAATGTAAGGTTCTATATGAAACATTGAAATAAGTTGTGTCCTAATTATTACCTTGGTCCCATACCTTGTCTTGAAGGCCAAAAAATACCAATCAACTAAGAGATAACCATAAATATTGGCAATGAAGTCTCTCGAAGGGTAGATTGCAAAGTGAGCTGGGAGGTCAACAATAACTATATCTTATAAAATAGGAAAACTAGGATAATCATGCAAGAAGATATTTATGTTTTTGATCATTCCTATCATCTTGGTAGTTGTATCATCTAGTTGGATAACTCTTTTACTATGAGGCTCATACTTCAAACCCAATTTATCAGCTACCACCTTGGGCATGACCAAATTTGAAGCTCCACTATCAACTATGTAGTTATGGACCAACTTGTCACCCACTATGAGAGTGAGATAGAATGGTGGAGGTTTCTCAACTCTAGTGGAGGTTTTAGTAATGGTATTAGGGACACTTTTAAGGACAAAATGACTTTGAATTTGATTTGAAGGGGGGACACGAATAAGGATAGTGAACAACTAGTTTTGTAGGAGCTCTTTCTGACCAAGCATATGCAAAACATCCCAAATGGAAATGGATGTTTTATTACTCTTCAATGAATCTAAAATGTTTAAATAAGCCATACATAATTTATCTTGAATTCTTGGAGGCAAGGAAGTGCTTGGAGTCTGAGGAGTTGGAGTACCTTAAACAATCCTTCCAACACTCTAATTTGGAAGATGTGAAGAGTTATTTGAAGTTGTCACACCTACAACCTTACCTTATTGCTTTGTATGAGGATTGAATGAACTTTGTAGGAACTTTATTATCAACACATAAATCCTTTCTTTGGCTCTAGTGTTGTCTTCAACTGAGGTTCCCTGATTAAGCATAAAAGTGTCATCTACTAAGAAGTTAGTGAAGATCTCTTCTTGAAGCTATCCACCTTCACTTATTAGAATCATAACCTTGTCCTAAGATAATAGGAGAGGAATAAAGTCTCCTTGAACAATTAAAATCTTTCTCTACACCTTCATTAGCATCCATAAATTGGCCTTGCTACCAATTTTCACCTTGTACTGAATTACTATGAATGGGTACCATATCTCTTGCATTGGTAATAGAGTTAGGATTGTATGAATAAATATGGATATTAGGATTAGGCTTCCATTAGCCTCTTCCTCTTCCATATTAGTTCCCATACTATTAATGATAGGGGTATGTATTTTAATAGGGACCTTGATGCATGCTAGCTTACCTATTTTAGGCTTATAAGTCTTAGGAACTTTGCTTTCCAATCAACACTATTTTCTACCTACCTAGGAGTAACCTTAGTCTTGGTATTGGAATTAGGAGTCTGAGCCACATTTGGATCATTAACAGAAGCATGAGACAATGGAGGCATAAGCACTTAGGTGACAATCTTCCAGCTTGGATGAGGTTATTTTCATCTTTGATAACAAGTTCATATGCTTCAAGGAGGTTGAAACCACCCATAGATTAAATTATGATAGTAATTTCAGTACCAATATCTCTCAAATAAGTCGGGAACACAAAGCTAGGAAGTGTCATCATAGGAGGAGACATTATATTCCAAGTCTTTTGGAACCTCTCATTAAAATCATGCATTATTTATTTGGGTCCTATTTTGATCATGTTAAGCTAGTGTATTAGAGAAGCATGATCAATCTCATTTCCAAATATTAAGGTCATCAATACTCCAAAATAATCCCATGTTGTTATACATCCACCTTCGAAAGTCCTATACCAATCAAGAACCTTCCCTCTAAGGGACATGGAAAGTAGCCTAATAACAATGTTTTATTGAGTGATATTATGGAAGCTAAAATTTTTAGAGACATCTCTAATGTGTTCACTAGGTGTAACATGACTCTCACCATTTTATAGGGGCACACCTTTTGTGGCATTGGGAGGAATGGCATTTAAGGGGGATTGGATTTTAAGTGTTGAAAGAAAGAAAAGAATGAGGTCTAGCCATTTATTCTTCAAATTATTCAAAATATTCAATCTCCTCTCCTCTATAAAAATCTACTATTTCTCCAAAGGGTAGATTAGGATGAGGATATTGAAATCCAAGGGGAAGTTCAGGCTGAATGGTTAGGTCAATGGGATTGAGAACTCCTCTAGATGATGACCTTGTGAGAACCATGAATTATAAGAAAAAAATTTCAACAAAACAATAGAATTAAATAAAAAATTACCTTGACGGAGTTATCAAATGTTGAATAACACATCAATTTATAATTGGTGTTGTCAAAACCAACATTAACCTTGACAAGTTATCTTAAAGATAATAGTCCTATCGGGCATGCTATAAATTTTATCACCAAATATTTCACCCTAGAAAAGGGTGTTCAATCCTCTTCCAAATATAGGTAACATGGAAACACTTCCAAGTATGTGGGTGTACTTATAGTGGAAGTGAGTCTCTATATTTTAAAGGGCTAACTCCCTGAATGTATCGTGTAATGCTTATCACTTAAACTACTGCTTACTTATGGGGAAAAGAGTTATAAATTACATGAATAGAACCTATTATAAAAAGGTGATACACCAAAATATCTTCCACATGAACATCATATTTATACCATGATGAAACAAGGCATGCAAACTAGTCTCTAAGTCTTAATGGGTTTTAACATGAATAATTCAATATCAAGGTAAGATGTGGGAAAAAACACAAGGAAAATGAACCAAAGGGTAGATTACACACTCCAATTATAATAATACACTTGAAATAGATTAACAAACTAGACTACACTCTATATGACCTATTAGACTAGGAAGTCTTGCTCAAATATGAAAGGATAAGGGGAGGAAGGATAAAAAATTATCACTTTTCATCACTGTACATCACTTGTAGACTTAGACAATTGTTTGAAAACTTAGAAATAGACTTGCATTAATATTAAAAGGCAAAATATGACATCAATATAGTAGAGCTTCACCATACATGATGTGGTATTAGATTACAAAGGCCAAAATGGCAGCTACTTATAGAACTTCAAAGAGAGGAGAAAAGAAAAAAGTTCAAGAGTCATTGGAATACCTATCTAGGCATGAGAACTAGTTACGTTGTAGGTGTAACTCAGTGTGAAATAGACCATGAATGTCTCTTAAGATAAATGTCCATATAAACCATGATGAACTCTCCAAAATGGTGTAGGGACTCTTCAGCTAGCCATTGTGAAACTGGCTTCATCATGGATCATCTATCAAGCATTTAAAATTGAATTAGGAGAGTCAACACATATGCTATGATAGTCATATACATTTTCTCAGATACTAACTATCTTCTAGGCACTTGTATTTACCATCTATAGTTATTCATTAGTCTTTTGGACCCTGATTCTTTACATTTGGTAGTCATTATTTATCTTGAACCTTGATTGTGCTTTCATGGCAGGGTATGAGTCTATAGTATTACTTTGTTACAAAATCCTTGGTCTTTCATGGCTACCTATGTGACATTCCTTACCATTTTTCTCATTCCATTTTAAACTATGTCTGGAATACTTGTTTGCTCTGGTCAAAAATGGCTCTTTGGTTTGACATTTATTCATCAAAAATCAACTCAGACCAATCACATTATTCTAAACTATCTTTATTCTTATTAGCCTCATAAATCCTCACTATTACATTTTGACTCTTTTGACCTCCTATGCACAGAAGGATCAATATGTTTGAAGGAATACTAGCCTTTGATTTTTTTCCATGAAGATCCTTTGACATGTTGACTTTCACTCACACTATTAGATCAAGATGTATGAGCGAATGTTAGCCATAGATCTCATTGGGCCCAATTTCCTATCAGTTATTACATACCATTAGATCATTGTTATGATTGAATATCGATCATTGATCTAGATTGGACCCACCTTAATGTCAGTCGAGCTTGCATCATTGGATCTTTACTCAATGAACCTACATCATTGGATCTTGTCAAAATTGTAGCTTTTTAAGGGCTTTTAACCCAGGGGAATTTTGACCTATTTGACCCAAGCATGAATCGTTAGATTTGTATGTTAGATTGAGCTCATGTAGACTGTTAGATCTTGATCAACTTTAAACCCTTTAAGGACTTTTTAAACCCAAATGGTTACTTTATGGGGCTAAAATTTGACATTTATGCTCTTATCAATGATGTCTATGAGACCATCAATGATGTCTATGCGACCATCACTTTTGAATGCCAATGATTTTTACTTGAGCTCATTTTTTATGTTTACATGAATGCCATACACTTCTAGATAAACTTTCCTGAGATAATTCAATTATGTTAGATCTTTTTTTGCAGGTTATTTCCTCGAGCTCTTTATCTTTCAAGATAATTTCCCCACAAGAATGATGGCTTTAGACTTTTTACATCAACCAATTATGACTCAAACTATTTTTATAGGACTCTTTATTCGAAAGAATTGTGGCTTCATTAGGATTTATGTTTCAAACATTTTTTCTAAAATAATAAGACCTTATCCTTTTATATTGGACAATTTGGAAAAAATAATTAAGACTTAGATTTTTGTTGTGGATGAAATGTCTGAAGGAATTCTGTCTTTAAAAAAATTGCTTGGACTTTTTTCTCAAAAGAAATAGTACTTTGAAAACTTTGTAGCAAGCATTTTGTTCAATTGAAATGAATCTTTGGAACTTTTTATTTGGCTAATTTTCCTGAATTAATTGGGTCTTCGATCTTTTTGTTTTGGATAAAATGTCTGAAATACTTTGCACTTAACCTTTTTTCCCGTGGACAAAATGTCTGTAAGAATTGTCTTTGGGAAAATTGCTCAGATAATTTTCCTGACAAGTCCCCAACACTTAGCCAAAAAAGACAAAACAATTTTTCTAAAAGAATTCTGTACTTAACCAATTGGAAGATTTCCCAAGTATCAAACAAGTCTTTGAGCTAGTAGGTTCTTTTGGACTTGCTCTAGCAATTGCTTCTTGATCTTTGGAAGCTTGAATTCACTCATGAGGCCTATGTAAACTTGTTCCATGATCTTTAAACACTTTAAACACCATGAAGCCCTACCCCTTTCATATATGAATCTAAAATGACCCCTAAGATATAAAATGACACAAAAACTAAACTAGACAATGACCAAAACTAGAATGGCATATGAAATAACATCATATGAACTACAACACACCCTATGTCATTATAATCATCCCCTATTCAATATTTTGACTATAGGGGGGTTGATCCAGTTTAAATTGTGGTAAAAATGGTCAATAGTAACCATATATGTATCATATTTTTCTTTGATTATTTGATATATCAATACCTTCTAAAAAATAAAAACAAATAATATATATTTTTTATTTAGATTATTTGACTTATATATTAGTATGAAGATTCATTTTGACTACTTGAATCTATCACTATCAATATCAATATTTTCAAAGATTTATATTTTGATGGATAAAATTGGAAACTATCATCCTCACCAATTAAAATATAACCGTTTCAACATTGTATATATATATAATGTTGAAACGGTTATTTAGATTATTTGACTTATATATTAGTATGAAGATTTATTTTGACTACTTGAATCTATCACTATCAATATCAATATTTTCAAAGATTTATATTTTGATGGATAAAATTGGAAACTATCATCCTCACCAATTAAAATATAACCGTTTCAACATTATATATGTGTGTGTGTGTGTGTGTGTGTGTGTGTGTGTGAATGATACAATTGAAGAGATCAAGGGTGGTAAGAGTTGAAAGAGATCCCAACACTCTAAGAACCCCACCTATCAGTTCATTGTTCACCAAGTTCAACTGTGACATACGCTGCCATGATAATATCTTATCTAGAATTTTGCCAGATATAGAATTATGATCTAATAATAGCGTATTTAGGTTTCCTGACTCTATGAGTTGCTCAAGAATTATGTTGCATAATTTGTTAATGCTTGCAAAAAATAAGCCAAAAACTGGAGCTTACCCAATTGTGGAAGGATTCTTCATGTGAATTGATTGTGAGATATCCAATGAAAAAAAGTTGGTGGCAAAATGTGGCCTTGAAAAACATTGTGATATAGTTTTAATAGTACTATAGCTGGACTACTACATAGGCCCACTAGTTTAGAGACTCTTTCCATGCTCTCAACTTATAAATTTTAAATACAAGGGTAGGGATTAATTGATACTCAACCCTTATTCGAATTGACACGATTATGTTACTTCTATGGTATAGACTATATAAACACTATATCCCTAAATCTCATCATTAATTCTTTTCTCTCTTTATTATTAATAATTTTACATATTATTTATTATTTTACTAAGCTAACATTACAAATTTACATGTAAACTCTTTTCTCTATTTATTATTATTATTTTTACATATTATTTATTATCGTAGTGAGTTTACATTACAAATTTGGATGTAAATTTAATTTTAAGCAATTTATAATTCAAGGGTAGGGGCTAGCCACTACGTAATACCTATTAAAAATTATTATTGAATTGTGTATTAACCCCTTTACGTGTTACCTATATAAGTTTAAAGATTATTACGAAGGGTATTATAGTTACCATCTTCAATTAATTTCTTTCAAATCATCAATCAAAGCCTTTATTTCTTTGTATATACTTTTTAGCTAAGGTTTACTATATAATATGATCATTTCAATGTTAACATGAATGCTCCACTTGTATATTTAAATAAGTCTCGAGGATGGGAGGATACAAGAACATGGGATAGGGTTTTGGGGATGACAAAAAATTATCAATAGAGTGGGAGAACTGTAGACACCTAAAACTAGCCACAACTGGCCTCCATCCAGACTTTAGACTGATTCCTACCAAACAGAAAAAATTAAGCCTAAGAATCACTAAACGTACCAAATTTGGGCATGCATCATTCATCAAAGCTTGAAATCATGTTGAGGTATCCCTATTTAAGGTACTAGCCTGTATACAATAATAACCTCTAACAAATTTACCTCCAATCATCTTGCAACATCACAATTGTTAATTTGGCCTATGAACCTATTAAGTGGGGCACTTGCACGCTTAATTAAATCTTGAAATAGATAAAAGGCTAATCAAAATCAATTAAATAAATTAAACAAGATTAAATTCTTAGTTGAATTATCCATTTGAAATTAATAAATATCTTTAAAAAAATTTCAAAAATCAAAATATCCTAGTCTTTCATTATTATCTTTGTGTTGTCAATATAACCTAAAATATACTAACATGTCTAAGTTGAGAACTATGACTAGTAATTGAAATCCATAATTTCATGACAACTTTTAACTTAACTGGAGTTAGTCTCAACTCAACCTTCTAATTTAAGAACTATGACTAGTAATTGAAAGTCATAATTGCATGACAAATTTTATATCAAAGAAACCTTAACTCACCTTAGGTGATATTTAATTCCTAAATCTATAAATACAAGGCCATAGCCATTCATTTCTAAACTTGGATATTTGAGTTTTTATGTAAGATTTGCTCTATAAGCCTCATACAAGTAATGCTATCATGCCCAAACCTTAAGCTAAGAAACAACAACCAGGCCAAGGTGCCAAGGAGATATGGAGCCAACAAACCTCTATTTCCAAATATACTTGAAATAATAAACAGAGCAAGCCACTAAATAATGCATTTGAAGCTCTCAAGGAAGGTAAATGATTGTGTGTCTTTTGCATTTTAGCTATGTTGTTCATTTAGTTTTGTTCACTAAGCTCATCCCTAAGATCTAGGCGTGTAAGTGTTAGTGTCAATGTGTTTATTTGAGTTTTATTACTTAAAATAATACTTATTACTAACCTCCCTTCTTATATTTCTATGATTACAAATGACACGTCTGATGGGACAGATAATGAGACAGTTATAATGGCTTTTAATGTATTTTGTTAGGATTTTCTATTTTCATAATAAAAATGGTTAATACAAATATAATAACCTTTTTTATTCACTTTTTGGATTTGAATGTTTATATAAAGGTGCACCTTGGACCTATTAACAACCTCCAAAATCTTTGTGAAGAACTGGTGCATAGTTTAGAAGTTATGATCAAAACACTGACTGCCACTTTCATTTTCTATTTTCCTACTAAAACAAATAGTTGTTAAAATATATCTAATTTTTAATAGATTTAATTTTATTTTTATGAATTTTTGACATGTTCTTACTAGATTTATCCTAATTCTCTCACAATTTCATTAAAATTCGATATGTATTTTATAAGTTATGACTCTTTTAGTGATTGTCTATTTTTTTTGAATAAATGACCATTAATATAATCATATTTTTTAATCCATAAACTATTTTTTTTTAAGTTGTTATAGATGATGTGCATTGGTGTTATCTACATTCTGTATAAATTTTGTCAAAAACCAACTTATAGTTTTTGAGATATTATTATTTTACTAACTGTCCCTTTTATTTATTAATTTTTGTTTTTGTTGTTTTTTAATTTTGTTTTAAGTTTGCAATTGCTAACTTTTATTTGGTATTTGGTATTTGGGAGCTTTCTAATACTTTGATTTTTTAGGTTTTGATTTTCTAATATTGCCCAAAAGCTATATATATATAGCAAAACCCTCTAAAAGTTGCAGGATCTAAGTTGGAAAAAGGCACATATTTGCAAGTGATTAAGTCTTGAATATTTTATTTGGTGCCTAAAAAGAATTTATATGTTTTGTGCTTAGTTTTTTGTGAAATATTTTTTTACAAGTTTTCCACTAAGGCCAAGAGGCCAAATTTTCATGAACATTTAACTTTGATGCATTAAAATAAACATTCACACTTAGATTACATACACTTTGATGCATTAAAATAAACATTCACACTTAGATTACATACTCTTAAGAGTGTTTTTGTTTTATGCTTGTTCTTTCAAAATTGTTTATTTAAAAAAAAATATTGATGTGTGTATGCTCTCCCCCCATCTCTTTTAGAGAACTCAAGTAAGAAAAAATGCTCTTTCTTTGAATTTATGCCTTTTCTAAAGGCATGAAAAGAACATTGTTAAGGCTCTCCTCAAATCCATATGATTTCGGTGCTCTAAATGTGACCCTAAAGTCTTTTCACTTATCTTTTATTTTCATGCATTTTATCTTATGAGTGAGAGATCACTTCTCCCTCACAATCTCTCTATGGGTACATTGACCTGGGGTTTCATCTCTCAACATTTTACTAACCCTACTCCATAATGGGGTTTATAAATTAGGACACATATACTATGATTGTCAAGGGGTTGAGTGGCTAACCTCTCTGATCATAATAAAAACTTGAGTGGATAACCAAGGGATTCCACTAAGTAGTACACGGATGGAATCATTATGCAAAGTAATAGACCCTTGCATAGTAATTTAGTTGGTTTGAACTTAATTGATGTGAGACATCTCTAGTGTTAACCACACTTAGGACCATCTAGACATTCAAAAATTTAATTTTAGAATAACTCCACTTACCATAAAAATATTATTGATGCAGGGTGAGTAGCCTGAAGTTCCATGTCATCATACAATCTCTTGGGAGAAGGGGTTTAAAAACCCTACTACTTCATGCACTTTTATTTTTGGATTAACACTTAAAATCCTTCCAAGAGTACATATATATATGGAATTCGATATTACTATGCAACCTTGTCAGTTATAAGATCTAGGATGTTATATTTAGATGTTTATGTCATTTTATCCTTTATTGCATGGTTTTTAAATCTAAACTATCTATTATATTTGTTATGCCATGTCAAAACAAATCTTGTCTTGAACATCACTCCATTGTTTGAGGAGGGTTTTTGCCATCTATTTGACACCATACATTTACCTTAGTCTTTTGACAAATCTTTGTGTTTGTGCCACTTAATTAAAAGGGTAACGTTATGCTACCTAATTCATTTCAAGTTTTGTGCCTTTAGAGTCTTGAATATACCATTAATCATATCTTTAGAGTGCGATCATGTTGTTATGCTGGTTGAATTATTTTATAGACTTGTGTCCAAGTTTCCAATTTGAAACCAATCTACGTGTGTCTTTTGAGTATTTGTCTAGTACCATTATGCTGTTCACATTTGTCTATCTTGTTGTTTGATCAAAGATGCTTAGTTTCTTAAGTTGAGTTTTTAATTAACCTTGACAAGTTCAAATCCAAACATTAATTTATTTTTGTTTATGCCTTATGTAATTTGGGCTTAAACACTGATCTTTCTCTTTTATGTTGTGTAACTTAGGTTAATTCTTTACCCAAATTTAGAAACTATTGTTTATGCCTTTATTTAGGAGAAAATAGTCTATCTCCAAGTGCCTTTTATTTTATGATTCATACCAAATTGACTAAGTTCATGTCTAAAGTCAAATGCCTAATTTATGCCAAAGTGTTTTAGATTTGTTAGATTAAATCATCCTTTTGTTTAAAGTCTAGCTTTTGTGCTTGTTTTACCAAGAGTCTGAGCACATGCCTTTGCTTGAGCCTAGATTTTGATGCTGCATTTGGGAAAAAGTCCTAGTAAACTTTATTTTTTATAGATTAGACTTATTTGGAACACTTTTAACCTAGAGTTTAGCATTCCAATTTTATTTCAGCCACTGGACCTTTTTGTGTGACACATTTAATGCTAGACATTTGACATTAGACTATTTTATACCAAGTTTTAGTATAAACTATTTTGGAGATATAACTTCCCTTCAACCAAGTTAGACCAAGTACGAACCTTTTGTCCTTTGGACATCATTTTTAAGAGTTTTTAGAACTTTGGGCCTTTTGTATAATGTTCATCACTGAAATGGATATGTCTCATTACACTTATGGTAGAAACAGGTACAATCCAAGTTATGATAAAATAGTTGCACAAATTAACTTTATTCGAGACCCCTATGGTGAAGAAGTGGTTTTTGAGATGGATTCATATCCTCTTTAAAATCCTTAAACTAGGGAATAAATCCAAGATCCTTAAGATCAATATGTGATAATACCTTCTTTTGGCCAGTTGATGTATGAGACTCACCTTTTCATGACCACCCAATCCCCTACCTATACTGTTAACTTTCTTTCAAATTGTATGAGCCACCAAGCTCCACAACATTCAAAGATTACCATTCCAACACCTTTTCCTTTGGATCATGTGAGCGATAAAGCTCCATAATGCCCTACCATTTCTATACTAGGACCTCATCCTTTAGCTTGTGTGAGCAACTAAGCTCCACAATGCCCTACCATTTCTATATTAGGACCTCATCCTTTAGCTTGTATGAGCCACCTAGTTTAATAACACCCTACCATTTATATCCCAAGACCTTGTCCTTTGGCTCACTATAGAAACAACTCTTTGCAATGCCCTACCATTACCATTACAGGCCCTTCCAAGTATGGTAACTCGTTACCACAAAGTTATCCAATCATAACTAGATGGGTTATAGTTTTTATCTTAGGCCATAAACCAGTCTTGGTTAAGCCTATTATTATCCAACCACTAGCATCATTCATTTCCAACTATTTCCCACTTTAGAAAACCACTACCAATTGTCTATCCCCAATCGAGTCAATCAGTACCTCTCCAACTGAGCCAATCATTCAAAGACCAAGATATATTTAAAATTATTAATTTATAGTTGTTTATAAACCAAGACCAAGACAACCAACCAATCTTCCATGTTTTTATTTAACCAACCATTTGTGACAACCTATGATGAATCACCTCTTAGTACTATACCTATTATCGAGGAGTCTCACTCTAATGAGCTAGTTTTTATTGAGTCACTTTTTATGATTATAACCACCTTTGGGCAAATAATCATTTCAACTATATGCCTATTTTTTAAAATATACCCTTTGACAAGTTAGTCTCTAATGAAGTATCTCTTTACCTTTTTCCCCTCATGGAGGAGTCTCACTTTGACAAATCAATCTCTATGGAGCCTATTATGCCATCACATACTGTTACTTGTCCAAAACTAAACATTTAATAAGACATCATTATAGCAACATCCATACCAGATGAAGAATCATAACTAGATTCAAGTTTTATTTTTTAATTGACATCAGATTTAACATCAAAATCAGAATTAATGCCAGTGTAAACATTGGATTCAGAGTCCCTTGAGTCAGAATCAACTTCAGAATTAGAATACATTCATGGTTATTACAATATTGGTTATAGATGCCTAATATATCAATTTGAATACATTTATGATCCTTCCATGGTTTTTAAGGATGATTACTTTAACTTTGACACAAGTTCTCCTAGTATCTTCTACAAAGATTGTAAGGCCTCTTCCCATTCCATTACCATTTCACATGCCATTAACACTAGCCAACACAACCATTATATTGAAATTTCACCTCCCAAAAGTGTCAATTGGGACCAACAAAATCATATCTTATTGATCTACATCCATGGTGACATATCAATTGAAGAATATTTGGGGAATGAAGACCAAATTCATGTAGAAGAATAAAAATCTCCTGGTGAAACCTTTTTGAAGGTACTAGGGGACAATCAAAGTTCACACTTAGCATCTTCTAGTGAAACCTTTTTAGAGGTGTTATAATTAAATCAAATCCAAAAGTCAATGTTCTTTAGTGAAACCTTCTCAGAGGTGCTATGGGACAATCAAAACAACTTCATTGGTGAAAACCTCATCAAGGCACCAATAGTTGAGAACAAAAGTTCTTCACTGCTTCATTAAGACATTATTAAAAATAACATCAATATAGCTTCCTATTCATAACATAATCATATGGCAACTACTCTTAGGACCAAACAACAAAAAAATCTAGTGGTCCTATCGAGAGCATATTCAAAAGTCTTTGACCCTACCACATCTAAAGTTATGTTGAATCCAAAATTAACAACATTGTGTGTGCTTGAAAATCCAAATCTTCATTTATTTCCCAACCATTACACATTCCATTATCATCCACCTTTACATCACAAAATCAAACCTATCATCCAACATTTATCCATATTTACCATCACTGGTTACACTTTCATTTACAAAGGCTACAAAGATACCTTGTCTCAACATTTGAAGGAAATAGAATAAAAAACCAATGAAGATCGCAACATTATTGTAGTCCAAATCTACAGTAGATTCTTGATAGAGTAGATATTCAAAAAGAGTGTGGGCTAGCAATTTACATAATTGATTATTTTGATTGTATTATATACTAATCTGGACGTGCATCTCCATATCAACAAGAAAAACATAAGCTTTTACCATTTGAAAAAAAACATACCTTTGCCTTGCCATTTTCCTTGCCTTTTTATTTTTCCATTCCTCTTACCGTTATTTCATACCCTACCATTTTTCTTGCTTTATCACTTGGGGGTAAACCTATTACCATTATATCTAATTACCATCCTATCATCTTCTTTATGACATACCCTATACCATCACACCATACATTTATTACTGACCAAAGTTGTTATTAGTCACTCTACCCAACCCTTATGATCTTGGTTCTTTTGGTTTTTCTCACACCTTAAATGAGGGGATTCCGATCTAGTTTTAATAAAATTCCATGTTTAAATGATAGTCTATGAAAGTAGTGTGATAATGGATCCAGTAAGTTATCTTTCATTTATTGAAACAACCCACCTAGTTGTTCTTAGAAAAAGCAGTAATATTTAAAAAAAATAAAACATTTAATCAACCACAGCTACTAAAATACTTTAGTCAGTCATATAATTAGTAACTTCAAGTAATAACAGTTCAACATTCCAAAACTACAAGCAATAATAAAATTTAAGAAATGGAAAGTTTACTATCTCACGAGGGACATTAACACAATCCAAATTCTTAAACTAAGTACTAGTACCAATTCAACTAGTCGCATGGATTGCTATGCAATAAAGTCTACCCTAGCCTATCCTAAGGATCTAGACCCAATACCCCCACCAAAAATTAGGTAGCCTACATATCTGCTTCTCAAAATCATGGTTTGATGTAGTTCTCCTTTAAAATGTGATGGTCTCCTCCTTGAGACATCACCACCAAAGGGGTTGACATTCTAAGCCAAATAGGTAACAAACTACTCAAGGCATAGATGAGCTTCTAAAGCTTTGGTCTACAATCCCATAGCTAAATGACACACTCAAATATAACATCTTACTATCTAAGGTTATGTGCTTACCCAAGCACTCTCACATAAAAACCTAGATATAAGCAATGATGAAGGAATCCACATTCCTATTTCCATAGAGAATCACATGTTAGACACAACTAAGTATACAAGAAAAAAAAGTCATATAGTACATAGCAGTCAAACCTATTATTCATTTATACTCAATATTGTATGCACACATACATGTTGTCCTACCAATTGTTATGAGTATATTTCTCAAGTAATAACCAACAAAATCATTAGAATAATCAATTTAAATGAGATTTCAAATGCACAACTATAGTATGTACCACCTGAGTATATACATCTAAGCTAAAGTATCCTATGATATCCCATACTATCATTGTTCTTGATCACTCTTCCCAAACATTAACAACCATAGCATAAATATTAATATAGGTATGGGTCAAGACGTAATGAATATAGTTTGTACCAACCAAGTACTTTCCATACTGTAAAAATATATGACATCCCATACTATCATAGGTCTTTGTGTTTGAGTATCTAAATCAACACCAACAATAATCTTACACCCAACCATAATAATAAAGCAAGTTAGAATTATACTATCAACGTATACCTTCAATAACAATATGAAAAGAATATAAACTCTAGGTACACCTCATGATGCACTATGTTATTCCAAAAATGTGTAGTCACTTGCATAGTTAACTTTCTCACAAAATATAAAACATACAAGTTTTCATCCTTATAAGATGTGATAGACTTGATCCTGTCGACAAGTTTGCATAACAATACTGTGCTACAAAAAGACTATTTACTTTCACTAGCATTCTAGAAAAAGCTATAGTAGATGTCATACTAAGGAACACCTATCAAGGTTAGTTTCCTATGCCTGTGCTCACTCCTTGAGCTGCCATACATATCTGTGATGTCACCTACATACACAGAATCAAGGTTAGATGTAATTCTACCAAAACTACTAAAGGTAAAAATGTTTACTCAGTAGTTTCCTCATACGAATGCATACAAGGAAAAGGTATAAATACATTCCTTAAATACAAAGATAAGATTCAATGGTATTTACAACTCTATCACTTACATCAAATATGTATAAGCTAGGACTATTGATGTCCAACATCATCCTCATGTCCTCCTATACTACCACACTATGAATTTTAACTACATACAAAAAGGGTGTCACATAGTTTGTATATCGCTAAGTAAATAAAAAATCATAATATTAATTTCTTAGGTATAATATCTACACATGGATGGGTTACATATCCATAGAGTAAGTATGCATTGGTTCTTGACTTGAAAGTCCTTACATAACCATACCATCTGGGTATACATATCAAAGGACTTAACATTATGCACATAATATCAATATCAATAAATATTGCTTGACTACATCATACCAATCAAGTATGATAAAATTTAGTCTATAACTGATAGTTATAATAGAGTTTAACATTGTTCATACTAACTGAGTAAATATTATTGAAAAGAGCCTTTCATACCAATCACTCACTGAATTTGTTTCCAAATATCATCAAATTTATGCAAGCTTTAATAACAAACATTCTTGTTTGTACTACAAAATCAAATATCTTCATCATCTTAAACTATTCTGTCATAAATCTGGATACCAAGATAACTTAACCAATTCCAATATATCCAATATTGTCAATACCATTTAATTGATTTTATTAAGGGTAATGCATTCTTAACAAATTGTTATATCATTATACAATATTCCTTAAAAACCCTTTCTTATAGTAAATATATATATATATATATATATATATTAGAGATTGTTTAAATATTGTTAAACTATCTATTGATGTCTTAAAATTATGCTAGATCTTAATTAACAACAATGGGAAGTTTCAAGCTGTGGGACAATGCGGCTTGAAAACAACCTCCAGATTTTAAAGAAGCTGGTCTCTTCTTTTGTATTGGGTGTTGGGGAAAAGGGATAAGAGACTAAACAAAAATGCAAAATGCAAGAATTGAAACCTAACTATGGCGATGTGCCTGAGAGTAATCCTAATCTTAACCTGAGCACAAAGAAACTATTATATGATTCAATTACATTTAAGAGCAGACAGGTGCATGATCAATGTAAATGATTGGAATAACAGAAACAGAGGCTCACAACAGGGGAGTTTTTTGCTGAGATATAGGAATTGTCAACAAAGGCATAGTGTTCAATCTTCTTAAAAGAATCTTCCAATCACATTAGAGGCACAAAAGTCATGCACAGTTATGTAGAACTTCAGACTCCAGAAAATGGGATAGAAGCAAATAACATTTCCAATCACAACACTAGAAAATCTACAGCATAGACTACTTTGCAAATGACACAGATAACATCAAAAAGGGCATAGTGTTCATTTTTCTTATTGAATCTTCCAGTCATACAAAAGATGTAGAAGCACACACAGTCATATAAACCTTTCAACTCAGAGAAATGTAACAAAAGCAAATGATATTATTGGTCAAAAACTCTGAAAGTCTAAAACTATGAGAATTCCCCCCTTTTTTCTTTAGATTTTACAATCCTGCTTATATAGCCTTGGATGTCTCCTTTGATCACTTTATTTCCCACACAATCTTCTCCATCCTTCACTCATAGGGGACAAATAGATGGCGCCTTCAATGCTGTGGGTGGCTCCAAAAATCTACCTGATGAACTGTTTCATCTACTCAAATTAATTCCAGCTGATTTTCCCTCCATTTTGCTTTTGGCAACTGATACACGAAACACTCTGCTATGTTTGAAATGGGAGAGGACACAGTCAATTTTCTAAAAATTCCCTTGATCACCTAGAAGACACCAAAAAATGACACTTGGCGCCTTCCACCTGATTCATCAAAGACACGCAACTCTTTCCACTCCCCTTTGGCTGTGCCATAGTATCATTAGGGGCATATATCAGACTCTTACAATGGCGACATTTGGCAGCTTCCATAGACTTTTTTAGTAACAACTAGGACCCACTGTTGTTTCATATTTGTCAATAGAGCTTGATGATGATTCTCTCGGGCATTGACATGTGGAGACTTCCATGGCTTTGAGGAAGATAAGTGGCATCTTCTACTTCTTTTATGGATGGAGTAGAGGGGGACCTAGAGAGTGACACTTGGTAGCATCCACTACTTTGTGGCGCTTAAGCAAAATAAAATGACACCTTTGTGCATTGAATGGAAAGCATTGGACTCATGGCTTCCTGAATGTTGACACATGGTGGCTTGCAATTTTTCTCCAAAAAGGTATTTTAGGGCCTCCGCAACTGCCACTTGGCGCTTCTTGCCTTCTCTGCGGCCTTATGTTGAAAGTCTTTGAATGAAGTGCGGATGTCGATATGAGATGCAGATTTTGACACGTGGTGCATTCCACTTAACTGCTATTGGGTATGTGGCACAGTCTGCGGTTCTTGAAAGTTACAAAAAGGGGACTTGAGGGATGCCAACTATCGAATTTGTCTCCTGGAAAGCGACACTTGGCAGCATTCGCTTGAACTAATACTCAGGCAAACATGAGACGAAGGAAACAAGAAGGGGAAAAAAAGCCCTGATCGAAGGGCAACACTTGGTAGCTTCCACTGCATCTCAACACTTGGGCAAAATGAACCAGCCCTTTGCTTCAAAATTTTGCCGCTTCACTTGAAGAACCAAAATTGCAGTGCTCGACTAAATAATTGAATACGACGTAGAGTAGGAAATTACTCTACAGTTATTGGTGACCATCAGGGCTTTTGAGCCTGCTCAAAAAGAACTTGACTCCCACTCGATCAAAATTTCAAAATTTACAGCTTCAAAAGAGCTGTTTGGAAGATAGACCACTCATGGTCAGATAATCCTTGCTTGTTCTGAGGAGAACTTGCAGTGCTCTGCACTAGGCACTATGAAGGCTGTTCTTCCTCTTCTGGGTCTAATTGGGACTGCACCCTTCTTCTCTTCCTAGGTGTTTTCGATGTTCCTACCATCTCTAAATCTCTTGTATAATAACCTGGTATGAACCTTTTACAAGATAAAAACATGCTTGCTGCAACAAATTTCACTAGGTGCCACAATCACAATGAGCAAGATATTTTTGTAGGAATGATTGACAGTTTGTAAACTTTAAAATTTGCTAAGGGATTTTTATGGGCCTATCAAGTCCCAAATAGCATTAAATTAAGGTGACCATTAGTAAATCTTACTCAATCTTTGGGAAATAGCGAGGCGGACACATAATGCGATGCAAGGTACCTTGGAGATTTTGAAAGATTTGAGGAAGCATTTATTGCGACAAAAAATAAAGAATTAAAAAATTTCTAAGACGCTAACTCTATGTTTAAAACACTTATTTTATAAGAAAAGTAGGAAAGCAAAAAAAACAAAACAAAGCAATGTGGGAATGGAAACTACCTAGCTACATTAATTACAAATCCTTATTTTCCTCCAGGATCAAAAACAAACTTTCCCACATCCTCTTTATGACAAGCCAACTTGCATTGCCATACCAGTAATTGCAATGGATATGTCATTGATGGAATGTTCTCTGCACCAGCCACACAGGTCTACCTACACTTAAATGACTCTGAGCAAAATGTGTATTTGACACCTATGAACTCTTCTTGTCCTTGAATGCCTATCGAGTACTAGTTCTTCATGTTGTTGGGTGTCATCAAGAAATCATGGGCTATTGGTTCTTCATGCTGTGCCTTTTGATATCCATTATTTTTTGGCACATCTTCTTCATATTCCAGCTTTATTTCATCATCATGCTCTTTGATGACTTCATCCTCTTGCAAGGATGAATTAAAAAGTTGGCATCTCTTCTGCATACTCACTTGAATCTCAAGGCTTTCTTCTTCATCTGAAACTAGTTCAGTGCCTCCTATCTCAATGACTTGGTCAAGGGAGTGTCCATGTTCCTCCATATCCTCTTGCAGAGTGAGGAAAAAATTAGAAATGATCTCCTCCTCATCAGAAGTTAAGGAAAAAGCTTGCAACTTATCCTCTTGCTCATCAAAAGGGGAGTCTATTCTGATCTCCTCCTCCTTTGTACTGATGAAATCCTCTTGACTAGCCATGAATTGAATGCACTCCTTTGCAAAGTTTTTAGCTACTTCATCATCCTCTTCGGTCCAACTTAGAGACTCGTCATCATGCTGAAAGATTTGGGGAGTGGTATAAGAAGTTTCTTTTGAAGCAGGCTCATAGGAATCTTCATGGAAGTCAGGAGCCTTTTGAGGAATGGTGGGGGAGAGTTGAGGAAGAAGTGAGGGTCTGGGGTCCTCCTGACTTGCTACTAACATGGGCTCTGCATTATTGGGGAATTGGCCTTGACAATTTTGACCTTGCCCATGAATAGGGGTGACATATGCCTGATCTGGAATTTGTGGTAGTGGATATGAAGTTTTGTAGATTTGGTAAGGCTGGTTCTCATGAACGCCTAGCCTCTCTTCTATAAATGCAATCAATCCACACACATCTAACATTTCATATGTAAGCTCTTGCCAATATGCCCTTTTAATGGGATCCCACTCACTTTTGATCAGGTCTATTACCTCCCTCACTTGATAGATGACCTGACAAGGAATTTCTTGACCACATCCCCTTCTGTTATCAAGCTCTAACACATATTTTTTAAATCCCAGCAATGCTTTTTTGAAAGTTAAAATAAGGTTGGGTTCAACATGGGATGAGACATATTGGGGCTACTGGGCATAAGACTGATGTGGCTCATAACAATATGCATCCTCATTACTCGACATGATTCTAGGAGAAGCTTGTTCTTGATAAAACATATTTGAAGGAGAATAAGACTCATAGCTATGAGTTATAGAGTTATACATACCAAAGGGATTTCTTGATGATACTACTTGATTGGCTGGTGATGCAGAGTCGTTGTTGGTGTCGATAAAAACCTCCAAAGGCAGATTGGCTGAAGAATACACCAAAATTCTTCAACTCCTTGAAAGATTGGTCCCACCGGGTGTGCCAAAAACTGTTGATGTCTTAAAATTGTGCTAGATATTAATCAACAACAATGGGAAGTTTTAAGCTGTGGGACAATGCAGCTTGAAAAAAACCTCCAGATTTTAAAGAAGCTGGTCTCTTCTTTTGTATTGGGTGTTGGGGAAAAAGGACAGGAGACTAAACAAAAATGCAAAATACAGGAATTGAAACCTAACTATGGCGATGCACCTGAGAGTAATCCTAATCCTAACCTGAGCACAAAAAAACTATTATATGATTCAATTACATTTAAGAGCAGACAGGTGCATGATCAATGTAAATGATTAGAATAACAGAAAGATAGGCTCACAACAGGGGAGTTTTTTGCTGAGATACAGGAATTGTCAACAAAGGCATAGTGTTCAATCTTCTTAATAGAATATTCCAATCACATTAGAGGTGCAAAAGTCATGCATAATTATGTAGAACTTCAGACTCCAGAAAATGGGACAGAAGCAAATAACATTTCCAATCACAACACTAGAAAATCTATAGCATAGACTACTTTACAAATGACATAGATAACATCAACAAGGGTATAGTGTTCAATTTTCTTATTGAATCTTCCAGTCATACAAAAGATGCAGAAACACACACAGTCATATAAACCTTTCAACTCAAAGAAATGTAACAAAAGCAAATGATATTATTGGTCGAAAACTCTAAAAGTCTAAAACTATGAGAATTCCCCCCTTTTTTCTTTAGATTTTACAATCCTGCCTATATAGCCTTGGATGTCTCCTTTGATCACTTTCCTTCCCACGCAATATTCTCCATCCTTCACTCATAGGGGACAAACAAACGGTGCCTTCAATGCTGTGGGTGGCTCCAAAAATCTACTCGATGAACTATTTCATCTACTTGAATTAACTCTAGCTAATTTTCCCTCCATTTTGCTTTTGGCAACCAATACACGGAACACTCTACTATGTTTGAAATCGGAGAGGACACTTAGTCAATTTTTTGAAAATCCCCTTGATCACCTAGAAGACACCAAAAAATGACACTTGGCGCCTTCCACCTGATTCATCAAAGACACGCGGCTCTTTTCACTCCCCTTTGGCTGTGCCGTAGTATCATTAGGGGCATATATCAGACTCTTATAGATGGCGACATTTGGCAGCTTCCGTAGACTTTTGAAGTAACACCCAGGACCCACCGCCATTTCATATTTGTCAATAGAGCTTGACGATGATTCTCTCGGGCGTTGACATGTGGAGACTTTCGTGGCTTCGAGGAAGATAAGTGGCATCTTCTACTTCTTCTATGAATGGAGTAGAGGGGGACCCAGAAAGTGACACTTGGTAGCATCGACTGCTTTGTGGTGCTTAAGAAAAATAAAATGATGCCTTTGTGTGTTGAATGGAAAGCATTGGACTCATGGATTCCTAAATGCCGACACGTGGTGGCTTGCGATTTTTCTCCAAAAAGGTATTTTAGGGCCTCCACAACTGCCACTTGGCACTTCCCACCATCTCTGCTACCTTATGTTGAAAGTCTTTGAATGAAGTGTGGATGTCGATATGAGACGCGGATGCTGACACGTGGTGCGTTCTACTTAACTGCTACTAGGTATGTGGCACGGTCTATGGTTCTCGAAAGTTACAAAAAGGGGACTCGGGGGATGCCAACTATTGGCTTTATCTCCCAATAAGTGACACTTGGCAGCATCCACTTGAACTAATACTCAAGCAAAAATGAGACAAAGGAAATGAGAAGGGGAAAAAAGACCTGCTCAGAGGGTGACACTTGGCAACTTCCATTGCATCTCAGCACTGGGGCAAAATGAACTAGCTCTCTACTTCAAAATTTTGCCGCTTCGCCTGAAGAACCAAAATTGTAGTGCTCGATTGAAAATAATTGAATACGACGTAGAGTAGGAAATTACTCTACACTATCTATAAACAATCAAATAAATCTTTATATATACACACTCAAGTAAAAGTTTAATATTTCACTAGTAATCTCTGTATATATATATTTTCATGCAAATAGAGGTTTAATATTCATTATGTAAATTTTTTGATTACATAATAATCAATATAATATAATATTAAATTATATTATCTATTTTTTTCTATCTAATTAATATCTATCTATATTCATTATTAATTTATCATTTCATAATGATTTTATATTTATACTTACAAATTTTAAACCAACTATATGTAGGGTTCCCATCCCATCATAGTATTATTATCACATTATGATCAAGCTCATTTTTTTAAAGTGAAACTCGGGCAATCGATCCAGCTCGGGCTCAAATTGTGCAAATCATAGAGAAAAAGCAACTTCGACAGAGCATTTTGAAGGTCCACTCTGGGAACCATTGGCAAAATCAAAAACATAAGTGGCAAGAGGCCAGCTAGATCTAATAGTTTCGAAAAACAACTCCATGAACAATAAAAAAAATCCAAAATACATGTAATTAGGTTTGCTACCAGTTGGGAAGGGAAAATGGCTTCCACATTATAATTTTTAAATGCAAGAAATCAATGCCAATGATTTTCCCTATGAAAAGAAGTGTAACCCTAGTACATATGCATTATATATGTCATGTTCTGACATGGAGATAAATGTGAATTTGTAGTCTATTGGAAATACAGAGGGATTTTTTATTTTTATTGAAACCCTTGACTAGAGTGGAATGTGGTTTTGTTTGATTTGAAATAGCTGAGATAAAAAAATGGTGGTGGTCTTGCCCTTAGGCTGAATTAAAGAAAAGAATGGTGGCGTTTTGGTCTTGGGATGAGTTAAGAAAGGATGGTGATGCTACTCATGGGCCGAGTTAAAGAAAAGAACAAAACTTAATATGGAAACATGTTAATGTTACTAGATGAGAAGGCTACTTTGGGAGGTTCAAACATGGCTTTTCTGCCCTTCACCAAGGTACTAGGTTTTATAATGGCTCATACAACCATGTTACCACATACCTCTTAGGGTTGAGTTAAAGAAAAGGAAAGAACATGACTTAATATAGAAATAATGTTAGTGTCATAGATTGGTTTGACAAACTTGATTAATCTTGCTTTACACCCATCATTTTGTACAAAGTCGGTAATAATTGTAATTCATGAGACAACATCTCTTTGAGGCATTTTGTCCAATATTTTTAAAATAAACTTAATTTTTTTATTAGTTTATGTTTATGTTGTGGGGAAATAGAAACATATACATTTTTGTGAAAAACATAGATTTTCAAAAATCCTTAAATTAGAAACATCATGGAATTCCCTGTATTATATATATATATATATATATATATATATATATATATATATATATATATATATATATATATATATATATATATATATATATATATATATATATTTCAATATACTGATTTTTAGTTTTATAAAAGATAAGAACACTTAAAAATATGTAGTGTTCATTTATTTATTATTTCAAAGACAAAATATATTTTCAAATCTAGAATAAATCATTTAGATTGTCCTCACTCATGAATGCCTCACTCACTAATTTTAACTTTGTTATTTATTGACATTTTCCTAAATTTAACTATCATTTATAGGTTATTACTACCACCAACAATTTGGGTTAATAAAATTTGAGTTATTATGGATAGAATTTTGGTTTCTAAAGAGAGACTTACCATTATATTTCCCAAATGTTTTCATAGAGTTTACCAAAATATACTTCCCAGAAGCTTTGATAGGGTTTACTCAAGGTTTACTCATAGATTTAAAATACTCTATAATCCAAAATTATTTCAATACAATAATACACTATTAAATTAATTACAGTACCTACCTGGTATACTTTTCCCCTCATTAGTAGATAAAACTTCCCTTTTTGCTTCCAAAACTTCTTTCCACTTCCAATTTCCCTTTTCATGTAAATATTTTGTGTATTCTCATGTGTCCAAATCCTTCTCTTTTTCTCTCCTTAGTACCTTTTTTTCTCATTTACCATCCTTTGCATTCCACTTAAAACCAAAGCTGTAGGCTTTGTTCTAAATAATTAACTGGGAGTCTCACAAGTAATTACCGGATAAATTTCCAATTTATCTCCCTTGATTTCTTAAGTTAGAATAAGGTAACTCAACTTCCCCTTTTTAAGTAAAGTCATCAAAAGATTTCATACATTACTAATTAATAATCAACTCCACTTGATAAATGCCAGATAAGTCTTTTAAATTATGTGTTCATCCTAGTGTTTACTTAGGATTTATACCCATATTTAATTAGCATAAATAATATATTGAGTATCATAATTTAATAATTGTCTAATATAATTAAACAATTTAAGATTATAATTAATATTTATTTTGACAAATTAAATATAGTATTATTAATATTTTAATTTCCCATGGAAAGATGCATTAATGAAAATTTATAGAGTACAATATAAAGCATCTCACAACATAATAAACATTATAACCGATTTCAAATCCATGGATTTTAAAGGTAAAAGTATAGGGTGAAATTTGGATGTGACATTTATGTTTGACTGGTACCACTAATTATAACCACTTATGTCACACTAAGACACACTCTTTCCATTTATTGAGTGGTATCTTGTCAATCTCTAATGAGTTAAGATACCACAAAAATTCCAAAAACATTCAAAAATTTTAAAAGCCAAAAACATTTATCCTGTTTAAACCTAGTTAGTCATCCTCGATCTGCCCTACTGGGGTAAATCCATTGTTTGTTCTAAACCATTACATTACCATTAGGGGTGTGACCTTTCCCTTTACATGTATCCTTTCTTGGGGGCACCACCTGTTTATCATTCCATTGAGCCTTCATGCATAGATATTGACTTGGTTGATGACATGATGCTTTTTGATTTTTTTTTCAAGTTTTTTGTGTGTGTTTGTTTGCTTCGTTGTGTGTTTATTTTCTTTATTTATTTGTGTATTTGTTTTCTTTCTTTGTTGTGCCTTGACTCAGTCTCTTTGTGTTCATTAGGTGATTCCTTGTGCATTATTTTTGAGTCTATCCATATTCATACATTAACATTATCATCATGGTTTTTATCATTGGTTTATTATTTTCCATTATTTATTGGATCAGGAGTTAGTCCTTATGCATATTATGATTATGATGGTTACATTATCATGGTGTTTTACATCATGATGTATACAATCATGTGCTACAACAAAAATTAGCTTAGTAAATCTTACAAGCAATGGAACCACATGTCAGGGGATCTGTAGCTCTACCAATTAGAGCACAATTGATTACTTTCTTATATGTAATTAAACACGAAATTATACCAGAATGATAAAGTAGCTAGAAACTTGAGACAACAAAGAATTTGAGAGACAATACACACTCTTGTATTAAATACTACTAGAAGAAAATACAATAAGGAAGATGCCACTTCTTCCTCCACCTCAAAGGCTTGCCACACCTCAAGACCTTCTTCCCTCTCTCTCTTGCTCAACACAACAACTCTAAAGCCTGAGTTGCTATCCCTCCTTGAATGCTTCAGCTGATCTCCTTGACCTTACACCTGTAGATCTCCTTGACCTTGCTAGCTTCAATGCCTTTACTTGCCTTAGAATTAATTTACAATACATGCCTTATGGGTCTATAAATAAGATCCCATGCTTACAAAAATAGAAGTCTAACTACTAAAATTAGACACACAGCCCGCAACTTAAATTAGCCCCTTAGCATGCAAACACTCTGTTCAACTAACTGACTGTTCATCAACAGCAGTTTCAAAAATACACAGGCGACCGACGCCGGTCCCTGCTGGTCTGGTGCTGCCGACGTCGGCTGACTTCCTACCGTCACCGGTCTCATTCTCCACTGCACTTGACCGACATCGGTCATACTGCCGACGCCGGTGGCTCTGGTTCTTCAACATCCTTCCTTCTAGTGTCTGCAAATAGTTGAAGCTTTTAGCTCTACACCACAACAATCTCCCACTTGGAGATAAATAGTTGTAACTTGTACCTGTACCTGTACACCATCTATTTTGTTCCTTAGGCTCTGTATCCCTCTTCAATGTCACTCTTGAAGACCAACCACCACGTAAACCTGTGATGCAATACCTGTATCTTATGCCAAAAGAATTTTGCTGCTCCCAAATTCTCCATGACACACTTCTGAACCAACTCTACCCTTAGCTCAAAAAACTCCCTGTATATGAAACCTTGCAACAAGTAACACAATACAGTAATAGGATAATGTAGCTAACATTATCAACCTGGTAAAGATAAAATACAATGGTCAAACCTCCATTGTTCTGCAGCATAATCAAGACCATATACCATAGCCTTCTATCTCATGTATCCATCCACTCTCTTCTCTAAAATGGGAATCCATCCCTCTATCCAGTGCTTTCTTCCAGCTGACAACACTACCAACAAATACCTGTTTGGTTATCCAAGGACTCACACTCCTCATCCATGCCAAGCTCCCACTGTTTCTAGATTCTACCTGCATTGCTTCTTCCATCTTCCTAGTTCGTGACTATCAGTAAGCAATATAAAGAAGGTGAACAACGAATATGAGGTTCATGTACCTTTCCTGACCTCCACATGGGTGTTTGAGACTTAGTAATTCACCCAACATCCATTCCAGTGACCAATCTAGTCCATCTCCCAGTCTGCTTCCGACTGATGTCGGTTCCCTGCACTGACCCTGACTATCGACGTCGTTTCCCTGGCCGACGCCAGTGTCCCTCCTACCAACGTCGATCCTTATGACCGACGTCAAACTTCTCCTGTCCAACCTACCGACCCTGCTGGTCTGCACATGACCGATGTCGGTATCTGGATGACTGACGTCGGTGCCAAGCTACCGACATCGGTGTCTATGTGTTCCTGTAAGTGATGAAATTTTCATCCGCGAGCTCTTCTTGGATCATACCTCTGTCCATGCTGCCCTACTCAGATTTATTCAGCCCCTGTGACTGATCTCTGTCCTTCATCTCCTCCATAAACACCAAGGCTTCTTTGTTCCTGTCAAAGGCATCAAATTTCCTCTTTCTACAATGAACTGTATCTGTGCACATACCTTTTGAATCAAGAACTTCCATTCCCTTCCTGTTCTTGTGACCAAGCCTATTAGGCCACATCTTCGAATCTACACCAGAAGTGGAATCAGTAATACAAGTAGACAGATAAAGAGTATCTACTTTCTTACCTCTTGCTAGAACAAGTGCTCCCTTGGTAACCTTCCAAGAATCCGCTGTGAGGGTTATTGTGCATCCCTCATCTCCCAACCTTCCTACAAAAATCAGACTCTACTTCAGAATTGGAACATGCATGACCTCTTTCAACACCCACGTGTTGTCAATCTACAATCTCAGCTGCACTTTCCCTTTGCCAACTATCTGACAAGGCGTACCATCCCCTAAATAAAGAACTCCAAAGTCTCCCTGTTCATACTCGTAGAACAAATCTCTGTTTGGGGATGCATGAAAAGATGAACCAAAATCTAAAATCCATGATCCTACCTGACTATCTGAAGAAAGTATGAGAGCATCCTGCATCACAATATTTGCATCCTTTGCTTCTCCCATACCTGCATGTTGATTCTCTTTATCTCTCAACCAACACTCCTTCTTTGTATGTCCTTTCTTTCCACAAAACCAGCAGGTAATATCTTTGGACTTGGATCTCCTTCCTGACCTTGATTTCCCTTACTCAACCTTCTCCCTTTGCCTTTCCCTGCTTATTGCACTTAGAGCATTCCCTGATGATTCACCTGTGCTTCTCCTACGTATTTTTTCATTCAAGATCACACTCACAACATCATCAAATTTTAAGATTTTAGAAGCAGATGCAGAATTACTTACTGCCATAACCATACCATCCCAACTTTCAGGCAAGGAACATAAAATCAAGAGAGCCTTTACCTCATCATCAAAAACAATATTGACTGAAGATAGTTGGTTTACCAAACCATGGAAATCACTGAGATGAGTATGTACCGATCCACCTTCCTGCATTTGCAAAGTAAATAGCTGCTTCATAAGGTATACCTTGTTAGAAGCCGAGGGCTTTTCGTATAAATTCGCCAAGGACTTTATCAACTCTTCCGTTGTCTTACACTGTGATAAGCTGGAAATCACAGATGATGCAAGGCTCAACCTTATGGAACTGAGAGCCTTCTGATCAAGAACGTTCCATTCTTCATCCTTCATATCTGTGGGCTTGCATGCAACCCCACCCAACGGTAAGTACAAATCCTTCTGATACAGATAGTCCTCAATCTGCATCCTCCAGTGTTGATAATTCTTTCTGTTAAACTTCTCCATTTGTAGCTTACTTTCTCCTGCCATTGATGAACTCCCACTCAATCAGAAAACCCTGTGAATGACCTGTAATCAAAAAACAATACCCTGCTTCCTACAAACCGTAGCTCTGATACCACTTGTCAAGGGATCTGTAGCTCTACCAATTAGAGCACAATTGATTACTTTCTTATATGCAATTAAACACAAAATTATACCAGAATGATAAAGTAGCTAGAAACTTGAGACAGCAAAAAATTTGAGAGACAATACACACTCTTGTATTAAATACTACTAGAAGAAAATACAATAAGGAAGATGCCACTTCTTCCTCCACCTCAAAGGCTTGCCACACCTCAAGACCTTCTTCCCTCTCTCTCTAGCTCAACACAACAACTCTAAAGCCTGAGTTGTTATCCCTCCTTGAATGCTTCAGCTGATCTCCTTGACCTTACACTTGTAGATCTCCTTGACCTTGCTAGCTTCAATGCCTTTACTTGCCTTAGAATTAATTTACAATACATGCCTTATGGGTCTATAAATAAGATCCCATGCTTACAAAAGTAGAAGTCTAACTACTAAAATTAGACACATAGCCTGCGACTTAAATTATCCCCTTAGCATGCAAACACTCAGTTCAACTAACTGACTGTTCGTCAACAGCAGTTCTGAAAATACACAGGCGACCGACGCCAGTCCCTGCTAGTTTGGTGCTGCCGACGTCGGTTGACTTCCTGCCATCGCCGGTCTCATTCTCCACTGCACTTGACCGACGTCGGTCATACTGCCGATGCCGATGGCTTTGGTTCTTCAGCATCCTTCCTTCTAGTGTCTGCAAATAGTTGAAGCTTTTAGCTCCACACCACAACACCACAAAAAATTCTCATTGGTAACCTTGGAAAATCCTTCTACCTTACCTAATCAAATCAAACCCTTGACTATTCTATTTGTATCAATGCTAATAAGGATGAGCATCTATCCATTATTAGGTACAACTGAATCATTTCAATTGATCAATTATTATTCTTCCAATCATTTCTTTCATCACTTTTAACATCCTCATGTGCTTGGTTGTTTACGGCTTCTTCAGTCATTATACCATCACATATATGTTTGCATCCATTCATATTTAATCTATGCAATAGATTATATCCTTGAGTTATGCTTTCCAATCTACCCTACTGGGGTATAATAAAAAAATTATTTTTTCAATTCAAGTCATCTTAATGATTATAACCACCTATGGGAAAATCATTATTTTGACTCATTTGCCCTAATTGGAGCATATGTTTATGCCACTATTTATAACCTCCTTTGGAAAAATTAATGTCTCAACCTTTGTTACTAATTATAACCACCTATAGGCAAATAAATACTTATTTTTAAATCAATGCATGAAAGCATTATCTCGATTGGATTAATATCACCCATGAGTTGATTGCATTCTTCTTCTTGCTTTTTTTCAAGGGACCATCCATCAATCATATGTGTCAACCACTCCCTCAAGGGGGCATCATTATAGGCTTCCCAAACATCATTTGGAGCATATTATTCAATCATTATCTTATTTATTAATATCCTTTTTCATTATATGAGAATACATTACTGTGCTTATAGTTTATAACATTTTCCCAAATAGGGGTAAACTATAAACACCTAAAACTAGCCATAAGTGGCCTTCATCCAGACTTCAGACTAATTCCTACCAAACATTGCAAATTAAACCTAATAATATCTAAACATCCCAAATTTGGTCGTGCATCATTCATCAAATCTTAGAATCATGTTGAGGTAACCCTATTTGGGGTAATAGCCCATATGCAACAATAACTTCTCACGGATTTACCTCTAATCACTTTGCAAAATCAAAACTGTTGGCCTATAGACCTATTAAGTGGGGAACTTGCACACTTGATTAAATATTGAAAAATATAAAAGGATAATTAAAAATAATTAAATAAATTAAACATGATTAAATACATAGTTGAATTATCCATTTGAAATTAATGAATATCTAAAAAAAGAAATTCTAAAAATCAAAATATCCCACTCTTTCATCATTATCTTTATGAGTTGTCAAATTATCCCAAAATATCTTAACATGTTTAAGTTGAGAACTATAACTAGTAACTAAAAGTCATAATTGCATGACAAATTTTAACTCAACTGGAGTTAGTCTCAACTCAACCTTCTAATCTGAAAACTATGACTAGTAACTAAAAGTCATAATTACATGACATATTTTAACTCAACTCAACCTTAACTCACCTTGGGTAAGAGTTAACTCCTAAAGTTATAAATACAAGGCCATACCTATTCATTTCTAAGCTTAGATATTGTAGAGTTTTTATGTAGTATTTGCTCCATAAGCCTCATACAAGTAATGTTACCATGCCTAAATCTTAAGCCACATAACAAAAACCAAGCCAAGGTGCCAAGGAGAGAAGGAGCCAACAACCCTCCATTATCAAAGACTCTTTAAAGCACAAACTAAGAAAGCCACTCAACAATGCATTTGAAGCTCTCAAGGAAGGTAAATGATTGTGTTTTTGCATTTTAATTGTGTTTTTTAGTAAGCTTAACCCTAAGATCTAGGCTTGTAAGTGTTAGTGTTAGTGTGTTTGTTTTTTAAACTAACACTTGTTACTAACCTCCCTTCTTGGATTCCTATGATCACCATAGTACAATATAGTGGGAGAACAATGATTAAAATTATATATATATATATATATATATATATATATATATATATATATATATATATATATATGGGTAAACACTTTTGAGTGGAGCTATGAATTGTCAAGAAAAGATTTTACAGAGATTGGAACTCCAAACTAGTGCTAGGACACAATAGGGGGCCTAGTCCCTGAAAACACAACATCGACAAAGAACCACTCAAACATTAAATTGAACACAAGACCCTCCATAAGAGAAAGAGAGAGATAAAGACACCTAAGGAAAAAGAAAAAAGAAGACTAGTCAATATAAACACTGAAACCGATCAATAAAAGGTAAGCATAATACAACAAAGCAAGGGGAATAACCTTAAAAAACTTAGGATGATAACTCACCAAAATACAATGAATAAACCCTCTAAAAAAATACAAAATAAACCGTCTATAGGTATAAATGAACATTCTCCTATAAGGGAAATCCTCTAATGTACTATGGGATTTATCTCTAATTAATTATTTAGCTTCTTTTCTTAAAATTTTTGCCTCATATCTTTAGTCTCTACTATTATCCATCTTGCCTAGATTAGCCTATGGTTTCCCATCTCTGTTGATAGAAGGTCTAGGGATGTGGAACCTTAGAGAAGCCAATTGATCCTCCTTAAAACCATCGACCATAGTTCTATCTTTATAACCACCATAAAATAAAAGAAGAGTGGCCAACTCCCCCTCAAGGCTAGATTTATCCTCTTCTGGCACTTTCTAAGGAGAAGATATCAATGGGTCATAAGAGAGAGGAGGGGAAGGAATAACGCATTAGGCAAAGAAAAATCCATGGTTGCACTAGAAAAAATCATCATAAAAAAGGCCCTTCTTATTTTTCCAAAGCCTTCAATAACTAGAGAGAGCTTAAGAATGACATGAATCAACATGATGTCCAATCTGGTTGTAAAGAAAACCACTAAAAGGAAGGACTTCATAGTTGATTAATTGAGACCAAGATCCTCAAGAAGATTCCACCTTGACACAGTGAAAAAGAGGCTTGGACAATTCAATGATATCATAAACCTTCACAATCCTGCTTCCCTAGAGCTCTCATCCATCTTGATAAAATAATCTATCAAATTAGTCAATTATTTGAGATGATCCTCATTGCATAACACATGTGGAATATTATAAAATTTAATCCAAGTTGGAGAGCTAAAATGGCTGTCTTTTCCATGTAAAAGAAGGAGGACCGAAGGAAAAAGAAGAACCCACATTTTCCCCAAAACCATGGTGTAGAAATCCTAATGAAGTCACAATCAATAAAAAAATTGAAAGTGATTTGAAAGAAGCCTCTACTGAGCAAAGATAAAAATGGGGAAACAATTAAACTCTACTTAGAGGAATCCCAACTAGAAAACTAAGATTTGATAGAAAAAAGGCCCACACATTTACAAAATAATGATGTGTTACTGGTATCAAATGCCATCCCCATAATAGATGACTTAGAGAGATAAAGAACATGGGACATGTCATGAAGAATATGGTTATATCACCTACCAAAAAGGTGGGTTGGATGTAGTAGATCTATGTTTGAATAGAAGAAACATCCAGTTGTTCTGAAACCTTAGGAAGAGAATTAGAGGCCTTCTATTGACTAAGCACCTAAACCAAGGGCATAGAGTTGAGGGGAAAAGATGGAAGTAAAGGAAAACAAAAGGTAAAGCAATTATGAAATGGATCTAGAACATTTTTGTAACCAAAATACACTTCTTGCTCCTATGTTGATGTTGTTATATTAGCTTGGATACCTGGGGGTTTGACAGACCAAAAAATAGAACCAAACCACTCAAGAGATTTTGGTTTGGGGGGACTAAGGAAGCCCTTAATCAAGCCCTTGTCATGGCCAAAATGTGTCTCACTATCCCACACTCTATTTATGTTGGACTATGAGGAAAGAATGTCACATGTTACTGATACAGACTCTAGCTACACAAGATCATCTTCGAAGTCATCATCCTAATCATACTCATCCAATAAAGCTAGCGTTGATGCCTTAGACCCAAAAAACTATGTAAAGAACTAGATGGTGACTAGTCTAAGGTTTTGAGTTTGAAATTACTGCCCTTCACCTTTTTCATTGTCATCACTTCCATTAAGATATTTTAATTGTATTCAATAAAATATAAGGATTTAAAATTTATTTAATATTTTTATAGGATACTTTGAAAATAAGAAATTAAAGTGTTTGCAATTTTTTTTTTTTGGGTGAGAAGTTATTTTTTAAAATAAAATCATCACAAATTTAAAAATGATGAGGGCATCCCCTGCTAGTACTTGTTAGCATAATCAATTAGCCAATACCTAATTTATCATAATTCAAAATAATGTAAGTGAAGTTATTAGAACAAATCACATAAGAATATCTTAGTTTGCCTATTATTATGAGTTTGTAACTATTTAATAAACTCACATACATTTTAGATTTCTTACTATTAAGAATAGTATATAGAGGTTATAGTTAGTGAGTAAACTTGTATAAGTGTATGATGTTTTTAATAGAAATGTAATACCAATTTCTTCTCACCAAATTTGGTATCAAACAAAACTTAGGAGAGGAAAACTCTTGAAAGGAGATTCATATTACTCTAAATATCATTATCAGGAGAGCGAGGAAAGAAATTAGGAAGAAAAGCTTCAAAACATTATTCAAATTACGTTAAGCTTCATCTCAAAGGGGCTCCAAAGTATTATGAAAATATTTCCAATAGGAGGTATTTTTTTTTTAAGCTTTTGTCTTGTCTCTACATCACTTTAAAAGTATTCATGTCTGAATTTGGTGTCAAAAGACTTATTAAATTATAATATAAGTATTGCATATCAATTAATTTTGATTTGATGAATGCAATTTAAATATAAAAAAGTGCAGTCTAAACTTTTGTGATTCCATAACAAAGTGGTTATCCCAACCAAAGAAAATAAAAAGATCTCTGAAAGTGGAAGGAGAAGTTTGACATTTCTTAGAATCCAAAAACAAAATTGATGAAGTTTTAGCTCCAATCTGCCAAAAAGATCCCATAAAATGAGTGTAATCCACTGAAGTTATTCACAAATTTTATTGTGGACAATAAAGAAACTCAACCCAAAGAGATGTGGAGTATAGTCTCTTTTAAATAAAAAATTACAATGCCCATATAGAATAAAAGAGGGTATAACTTTGCTCAAATAAAGACTCTATAAGGTAGTTGATCAAACTCTACAAATTTTGAGTCTGTCACAATCAACAAAACCAACCTAGGCATTCCACACCATCTCTAGTTACATCCTATAACACTACTACATAACATAAGAAAACATAAAAATTTATGAGTTATTATTAAATTTTGATAAATTTGTGCTTTCATATTAAAATCTATGACAAATTTCAATTTTTTTAAAGTTTAATTAAATTATTTTTTTTTAATAAAACTTCAAAAAAAAAGTTTATTGCCCTCAACAAACTTAGATCATAGTAATTAAGTATATCAAAAAATTGTAGTGATTCAAAAACCAAAAAATTGTTTAGATTTTAAAAAAATTATATAAAACTTTTTCCATTTCTCTTTAATTATAATATTTTTTGGATTTTTTTTGAAAAAAATGCCTAGAATTGTAAAAAATCAATAACTAAAACTTCAAGAGGTATTTTTTCCTAAATTTTTTATGAGGATGACTAAAATGTTAGTATAAAGAAACCTTTTCAAGTATTTTTTTATAGATCCTATAGTGCTTTTCAAAACTAGTTAGTTTAGGTCTATGTAAACTTGCAAAAAATCAAAATAATTTTGTAACAAACAAACTATACATACCCAAAAGCTATAAATTAGATTGATGTTCAGAATAGGGTTTTTACCATAAATTTAAAGTCATTTTTTTCTCAAATGGCCCAAATTTATTTTTCCTAAGTCACAACTTCTCTGTGGCAAAAATTATATTACATATTGTTGAGTTGTGGAGCTAAAAGCTTCACTAATGAGCCAATGTTGAGGTTGCTGGGCTTACATAGTAACCGACATCGATCAGAACCAACCAACATCAGTTAGGGGTCGATCGGCATCAGTTAGGGGTTGATCGACATCGGTCATCTTCAGACTGACACCGACTTCTGTGCATTTCTAGAATTGCTATTTTTAGGAGAACAGATTTGAGCCTTTGATTTAAGAGGTGGATATAAGGGTGGCGAATGCATGGCTCATGAACCCTAGTGTTGTAGTATACTATATAGTACGGTTAGATCCTCATAGCATGTACAATTCAGTAATTGAGTTGATTTTAATTGATTGAGAGAGAGAGAGAGAGAGAACTCTTGAGGGAGAATTACTATACATTTACGAGGTGTGAGGAGAGAGAGATTTATTCATTGTATTTCCTTCTGGAAGAGTTTAATATAGATTAGTTGTTTCTTGTATCTCCTATTATTTACTATTTCTGATTTCTAGTTACTTATTACTTCTGGTTTCAATTCCATGTTTAGTTGCTTATACAAAAGTAATCAATTGTACTCTAAGATCCTAACAACTGGTATCAGAGCGTGTTAGTGTTTGTTGATTACAAAATTCATTCACATGGGTTTCTAATTGAGTAGGAGCAAAGCAATGGCAGAAGAAAGTAAACTAAGAATGGAGAAATTTAATGGCAAGAATTATCAATTATGGAGGATGCAGATTGAAGATTATCTGTATCAGAAAGATCTGTATTTACCATTGGGTGGGGTTTCAAGGAAGCCCACAGATATGGAAGATGAAGAATGGAATGTTCTTGATAGAAAGGCTCTTGGATCTATAAGGTTGAGCCTGGCAGCTTCTGTGTTTTCCAACTTATCACAGGCAAAGACAACGGTAGAGTTAATGGATACTTTGGCAAATTTATATGAAAAACCCTCAGCTTCGAACAAGGTATATCTTATGAAGCAATTATTTAATTTGCAAATGCAGGAAGGTGGATCTGTATCTAGTCATCTTAATGATTTCCATACAATAGTAAATTAGTTAAATTTAGTCAAAATAGTTTTTGATGATGAAATTAAGGCTCTCTTAATTTTATACTCTTTACCTAAAAGTTGGCATAGCTTGGTAATTACTGCATCTGTTTCAAATATCTTGAAAGTTGATGATATTGTTAGTGTAATCTTGAATGAAGAAATTCACAATAAAAGCACAGGGGAAACATCAGGTAATGCTTTAAGTGTTGAAAGTAGGAGAAGGCAAAGAGAGAAGGGCAAGTAAGGGAAATCAAGGTCGAAGATGGGAAGTAGATCCAAATCTAGAAATGGAAGAATAACCTACTGGAATTGTGGAAAGAAAGGGCATGCAAAGAAAGATTGTTGGTTGAAGGATAACAAAGAAAATCAGCATGAAGGTAATAAAGAAGCAAAAGTTGTAGGTATTGTTGCACAGGATGCTCTTATATTTTCTTTGGATAATAAAGTAGAATCATAGGTTTTAGATTCTGGTGCCTCTTTCCATGCGACTCCAAATAGAGAATTTTTCAATAATTATGTCCATGGAGATTTTGGAACAATTTATTTAGGGGATGATGAGCCTTGTAAAATTGTTGGCAAAGGAAAAGTGCAGCTGAAATTGCAGAATGACAACACATGGGTGTTGAAGGATGTCATGCATGTACCCATCCTGAAGAGGAATTTGATTTTTGCAAGAAAGTTGGGTGATGAGGGTTGCACAGTAACTCTCACAACTGAATCTTGGAAAGTTTCCAAGGGTGCACTTATATTAGCAAAAGGTAAGAGAGTAGGTACACTTTATCTATCTAATTGTATTACTAATTATTCTCCTTCTATTTTATCTACTTCAGATGTAGATGCAAAGTTGTGGCACTGTAGGCTTGGTCACATGAGTGAGAAGGGAATGAAAGTTCTTAAGTTAAAAGGTAAGCTTTCAGATTTGAAAAGCATAGATCTAGATTTTTGTGAGCATTGCATTTTTGGGAAACAGAAGAAAGTGAGGTTTCTCAAAATTAGGTCAACAAAGAAGAAGCACAAGTTGGAGCTTGTTCACACAGACGTGTGGGGACCAGCTCAGGTAGCTTCTATTGGAGGATCACAGTATTATGTTTCTTTCATTGATGATGCTACAAGAAAGGTATGGGTTTATTGCATAAAGAAGAAATTTGATGTTTTTGACACATTTAAGAAATGGAAAGCTTTGGTTGAGAATGAAATAGGTTTGAGATTGAAGTGCCTTAGATTTGATAATGATGGTGAGTATTGTAGCAATAAATTCAATAGTTACTATTCTATGAGTGGAATACACAGGGAAAGGATGGTTCCAAGGACACCTCAGCAAAATGGAGTTGCTAAAAGGATGAATAGAACAATAATAGAGTGTGCATGGAGTATGAGGTTGCATGTTGGTTTGCCCTTACAGTTTTGGGCAAAAGTTGTAGATATTATGGTTTACCTGATTAAAAAGGACCTTCTACTGCACTGGATGGTGGAATTCTAGAAGAGGCTTGGACAGGTAAAAAGGTAGATCTTTCATTTCTCAGAGTTTTTGGTTCTAAAGCTTTTGTGCACATTGATAAAGAAAATAGAAAGAAGCTAGATGCTAAATCTATGTGATGCACTTTCATTGGTTATGGTTATAGAGATTTTGAATTCTGGTTGTGGAATTTAGAAACTAACAAAATTATTAGAAGCCATGATGTAGTTTTCAATGAGAAGGTGATGTACAGTGATCAGCTCAAGAGGCTAAATAATTCTGAGCAGGGCAATCTTGATTTGGAAGAGGTTATGATCCAAAATAAGCTCGTGGGTAAAAATCATCACTCATAAAAAAACACAGAGACTGATGTCAGTCAAGTAGAAATTGATGTTGGTCAGATGGAGACTGACGTCAGTCAGGTGAAAATTGGCATTGATAAGGAGGAATTGACATCGGTCAGGTGCAGACCGGCATCGATCAGAGATGGCCGAAATCGGTGACTGTCAATTTTTTTTTTGGGTGAACAGCAAGCTATAAATGAGTCTCAAACACCCATAAGGAAGTCTAAAAGGGTAAATAAACCTCCAATTCATTATTCCCCTTCTTTATACTACTTGTTGCTCACTGATGGTGGATAACCAAAAAGTTTTGATGAGACAATGCTAGTAGAATCTAGGAAATAGTGGGAGCATGGCATGAATGAGGAAATTGATTCCTTGGAAGAGAACCATATGTGGGATTTGGTTTAGTTGCCAGTTGGAAAGAAAGCACTAAAAAACAAATGGGTATACAGGTTAAAGGAAGAAGAGAATGGACAAATGAGACATAAGGCCAGGTTGGTAGTAAAGGGATTTGCACAGAAACCAGGTATTGATTTTGGTGAAATTTTTTCTCCTATAGTTAAGATGACTTCTATTCAGATTGTATTGTCTTTAGTTGCTATTGAGGATTTACATCTTGAGCAGCTTGATGTTAAGACAACATTTCTTCATGGAGATTTGGAGGAAGAGATATATATGGATCAGTCAAAAGGTTTTGAGGTCAAAGGTAATGAGAAACTTGTGTGCAGGTTGAAGAAAAGCTTATATGGTCTTAAGCAAGCTCCAAGACAATGGTATTTGAGGTTTGACAGGTTTATGACAGAGCATGGCTTTAGTAAATGTCAATCTAACCATTGTGTTTATTTTAACAGATTGGATAATGGTAGTTATATTATCCTATTACTGTATGTAGATGATATGCTTGTTGCAGGTTCACACATGGAAGAAATTACTGAGCTTAAGGTAAAATTAGCTCACACATTTTCCATGATGGATTTAGGAGCAGCAAAGAAAATCCTTGGCATGAGTATTAAGAGAGACAAGAAAAATCATAGTTTGATTTTATCTCAAGAGGATTATGTGAATAAGGTGTTGGAGAGGTTCAATATGCAGGATGCAAAACCGGTAAGCACACCTATGGCTGGACACTTCAAGTTGAGCAAAGAATAGTGTCCTAAATCACATGATGAGGTTGAGTACATGAGTAGAGTTCCATATGATTCAACAGTTGGGAGCTTGATGTATGTAATGGTATGTACTAGACCAGATATTGCCCAAGCAGTGGGAGTTGTCAGCAAGTTTATGGCCAATCTAGGAAAGGAACACTGGAAAGCAATTCAATGGATTCTTAGATATCTGAGAGGGACCAGTAGTAGGCATTTATGCTATGGAGGGTCAAACACTTCTCTACATGGGTATGTAGATTCAGATATGGCAGGTGACTTGGATGGTAGGAGAAGCACCACAGGATATGTGTTCACTGTTGGTGGAATGATAGTTAGCTGGATTTCAAAGTTGTAGAAAGTTGTTGCCTTGTCTACTACAGAGGCAGAATACATTGTAGTCACAAAGGCTAACAAGGAAATGATTTGGATGACTCGATTCATGGAAGGGTTGGGAAAGGAGCAAGAGAGTTGTAGATTGTAAAGTGATAATCAAAGTGCAATTCATTTGGCAAAGAATTCAGCCTTTCATTCAAGAACCAAACATATACAACTTAGGTACCACTTCATTAGACAGGTATTGGAGGATGGACAGTTGAAGCTAGAAAAGATCCATATGGATAAGAGCCCTACTGATATGTTAACAAAGCCGGTAACAAAGGAGAAGTTGAATCTTCTTTCAACTTTTGTTGGTCTTCAAGATTGAACTTGAAGAGGTAGAAACAAGCTAGAGATGTTTAGAGGATGTTGCTATACAGGTACAGGTGCAGTTGTTTATCTCCAAGTGGGAGATTGTTGAGTTGTGGAGCTAAAAGCTTCACTAATGAGCTAATGTTGAGGTTGTTAGGCTTACACAGTAATCAACATTGGTTAGAACCAACTAACATCGGTTAGGGGTCGACCAACATCAGTCATGTTTAGACTGACACCGACTTCTGTGCATTTCTAAAATTGCTATTTTTAGGAGAATAAATTTGAGCCTTTGATTTAAGAGGTGGATCTAAGGGTGGTGAATGCATGGCTCATGAACCCTAGTGTTTCAACATACTATATAGTAGGGTTAGATCCTCATAGCATGTACAATTCAGTAATTGAGTTGATTGTAATTGATTTAGAGAGAGAGAACTCTTGAGGGAGAATTACTGTACATCTATGAGGTGTGAGGAGAGAGAGATTTCTTCATTGTATTTCCTTCTGGAAGAGTTTAATATAGATTGGTTGTTTCTTGTATCTCCTATTATTTACTATTTATGATATCTAGTTACTTATTACTTCTGGTTTCAATTTTGTGTTTAGTTGCTTATAGAAAAGTAATCAATTGTACTCTAAGATCCTAACACATATTTTTTTAATTTATCTTTCAGGAAATTTGACCAATGGTTGATGGCACCTATATCTAATATGCCTTTGACATTGACCAATAATAGAAGTTCAATAAGGAAAAATAAATTGTAAAGTAAATAATCATGTTTGGACTATTGAATGAGGTTTAGCCTTATATCAAAGATGCAACATTAGCTAAATATGCATATTCAAATATAAATTCATTGTCTCAAAATGAAGATAAGTGAAAAAGTTGAAATATTTCTCCATTGTGTTGCAATACTGCAAGACTTACTAAAAGCATTAGGTGAGAAAGTGTCACACAACTCCCTTTTACCCATAATCCTAAGAGTAATGTCTATTGTTTATAGGATCTATGTGATTTCTTTAAATATCTCAAAGAAAAAACCAACCTTTGGGAAGTTGGTTGGTATGATACATCAAGAAGAGTCTATGCACAAAGAATATACCAAAATAATATCAAGAACTAGTTATTCATAAGAGGGAAAAAATCCCATGAAGCCTTTAAATTAGTCTCTGAAGCAAACAATTTAGAATAACTTGCATGTGAACAAACCTCGATACCAGGAGATTTGTAAAAAATTTAGAAAGACAAACCATGCATTGAAGGATTATTGGTATAATGTGTTCACATAAGGCTTGTCCAAAAAAAAAGCCAAATTCCCAAAAATCACCACAAGGATAGAATGAGAATCCATGATACACACACAATTGGAAAAAATAACCTTACCCTTAGAAACAACAACATGGGAACATTTCTGAAGACAATGATCCTTTAGATGAGGATTATATTTTTTCTACATAGACAAATGAGGATTTATCTCCTCCAAATGCAGTCTGATATTTAGATTTGAATGCCACAAGGAACATGACTAGACATAAGGATTAGTTCACTACTTTGGACCATTCATCTTATCATGATAATTTATCTCTAGGTGATGATTCATAATATAGTGGCCAAATTTTTGGTGATATTTATTTATTTATTGATAATCATGCATGCCAAATAATTGAAGCCATATATTTTCTAGGACTAACAAAGAATATATTCTTTGTCAATCAATTTATCGAACACAACCTTAAGGTTGAATTTCATTGAAAACATGGAAAAAGTTGTCTCACTCCAAAAAATTCTACAAGATCAAATATTATTACAAGATCTTTTGGTGTAGGGAAAATGTTCCTGCTTAATGTTGTCCACAAAGACAATCAAGCTTTAGTTGTAAAAGATACAAAATTAGAAAATATATGGCACACAGTTTATGGACACCTAATTTTTTGGTACTTACTTGCACTCAACAAACATAATATAGTGATAGGCCTCCACCCCCAAATTATACTAATAATTTCTTTTCTATTTGTTTAAATCTATAAAATAACATATGGCTCAATTTAGCATAAGTACATATCTAATAGTTGCTCCATTAGATCTGGTGCACACCAATATGTGTAGACACATGCAACCCATCTCTTTATTGATGGCTACTCATGAATATGTGATCATATTATTAAAGACCAAGGATCAAGCCTTTCAAGTCTTCCAATAACTCAAAGCTGATGTGAAATGCCAAACTAGTCATCACATTCATGTCCTCTCTTTATATCGAGGAGGGAATACATGAATGAAGAGTTCTTTGAATTTTTGAAAGCACATGGCATTCACTTAAAATTGAATGCTCTTTGTACACTATAAAAAAATGGTGTTTCAAAGAGGTGAAATTAAATTATTATGGAGATGGTGTGCAACATGATTGAGGACCCACACTTGGCTCATTCATATTGGGAAAAAGTAGTTTGAATAATAGTTTAATTTCTTAATCGTGCACCCACCAAAGCTATCAATGATAGCAAACCAAAAGAATCATGGAATAGGTATAAGCCTTAAATCTCTCATCTTCATGTTTTTGGTTGTAAAACACATATACATGTCCCTAAAAGAAAATTAAAAAACTAGTTAAGAAATCCTTAAAATGTAATTTTATTGGATAGTGAAGACTCAAAGGCCTATCAACTCATAGATCAAGAAACTAAGAAGATATACATTAACATAAATGTTGTATTTGATGAAAAGGGTGAGTCAACACCACTATCCACATAAACATATAATACATGCATTAATCCTATAAACATTTATAATGTTGATAGTGGTTGTGAGGATGAGGACAATAATGATGGTCAACTAGGTCCTACAGCTCCACCACACACTAATACTATTCAATGTATGACTAAGTGGTATAATAGTACTATTTGAGATGAAAAAATAAATGGATTCCTAGACACTTCCACTTCATGATCAAGGACTCATAAAATGGATTGTCTAGAGGTGAATATTTACTTTATGAGCATAGTTGCATAATATTTTGATCTTTCAATGGTTCATGAATCCAAAAAAATAAATCCTTGGAAAGAGGCCATGGATGTAGAGTATCAGTCACTGATGAAGAAAAATAAATTGAAGCTTATTGATCTTCTAGTAGGGAAAAAGCCCATTAGTTGCAAGTGGATCTTATGACCCAGTAATAAGTAGATGGAAACATTAACAAGTGTAAATCAAGACTTGTAACTAAGGGATATGAACTGAAATAAGACATTGACTATGGGGAAATTTTTTCTCCCACAACCACAATAAATACTATGAGAATGTTTTTTTTTATCGTTTCATAGTTTGGATGGAAATTTCATCAAATAGATGTGATAAATGCCTTTTTGAATGGAGCTATACAAGAGGAAGTCTACATGACCCAACCAAAGGGTTTTATCACTCTTGGTCAAGAACAAAAGGTGTGTATATTTATCAAGTCATTATATACTCTCAAACAAGATCCCTAAGCTTTATACATCAAGACTGAAAAACATCTCCTACAACATGTATTCCAAAAGAGGCCATATGATCAAAAATTATAACTCATGAAATAAGGGGTAGGTTGTGAATTTAATTATGTATTTCAATGATCTAGTCAACTAAAAAATCAATGAAGATGATTGATGTAACAAAGAAAGGTCTCAAGTGATTGTTCAACATGATATATTTCAAGATACTACATTAATATATGGTTTAGAGGTATGAAAAAAGGATCACAACATCTTTGTGTCTCAAATTAAGTAAGCAAAGACCATGCTCAATAAATTATGGATGATGGATTGTAAAACTAGTTTAACATCCATGGAGATAAGACTTTAGTTGTATCATTCAGATCCATCACTACCAGTAAATTCCACTCTCTACACCAATTGATTAGGAGTCTTATTTACTTGACTTATAGTAGCCCAGATGCTAACTATGTTGTTAGTTATGTTTCATGGTTTATGTAGGAACCAAAGGTGAGTCACTAAAAAGCAACAAAGTGGACATTGAGATATATCTGGGGTACTATAGAGCATGGCATATAATACAATAATAATGATCATTTATTCTTGATAGGATACACAAACACAAATCATGTAGGTTCTATTGATGATATGATATCCACATCTAGATTTTTTTTATTTCTGGGATCTAGTCCTATCTCATGGGGGAGCAAGAATCAAAACTTTGTTTCTTAGTATTCCACTAAGGTAGAATATAATTTAGTAGGAGGACATGTTTGTGTGAATAAATATGGATACATCCCATACTTTTAATATTGGAGGTACCAAAAACACAACCTAAAATTATGTACTCTGACAATCAGGGTGTTTTGAAACTTATTCACAATCTAGTGTTTCATGAGCCCATGAAACACATCAATGTTCAACAACAATGAACATGTCCAAAAACACAACATTTATCTCTTATTTTTCCCCACTCAATAATAGTGTGTAGATATCTTCACCAAGTCACTTGTATGCCATAATTTTGAGGCATTCTTAGATTCTCTCTCTTATTCTCTTGATATTATGATGAACTGTGGGGAATGTTACAATAATTAATTAGATAATAAATAATTATATATAGTTAAAAATACTATAAGTGACATTGTTAGAATAACTCACTTTGTAACTATTTAAAAATCTCACATAAATTTTATATTTTCTTAGTACTAAGGATAATTATTATATCCTAGTTTATAGAGGATATAGTTAGTGGGTAAACTTCTATAATTATCTATTATTTAAAATATAAATTGAATACAAACTTCTTCTCATAAAATTATGCAAGTCCCCAAAAAGAGGACATCACTAAAATCTAGGGACATGTCCCCAGATAACAATCATCACAATCATGTCCACTTAAATTTAAAGAAGTGCCATCTATCCCATTTATGTTTTCATTCCTTACAATCAATTAGACATTTTTATATATTATTTCATAGATTTGGGTCCTAAACAATATATCTATATTTGTTTAAGACTATTGTAATAGACATGTGAATCATTTACTCCATGAAATCACTGCAAGTTGTGGGCTTTTCATCTTTAGTGTTAAATATTTTAAATATAAACAAAATTCATTGTCTTACATTCATCAGTAGATAAACTTGTCATGCATTTAAATATAATTTATATAATTGTAATTACATAAAACCCATTTGAATATTGGCATATCCATTTTCAAGGCCAAAATAGGGTTTCAAGAAGTAATAGGCTACATATAGTTGCATTGTTTAGACATTTGTTTGTATCCTTGTTTAAATATTAAAGGTAAAGATACCCATGGATTTAAATATTTTTGTTCTATTATCATGGATTTTTGTAGTAGTGAAAAATTTGTAAAAAATTTAAACGTTTAAAAATACTTGTACCATATTTAGATCACTGTAAGTGGTGGGGGCTAATTTTATTTTATTCTTTTCACTTGTTTGATTGTTTGTAATTTATCATACTTGATCAATTTCTAACATGATTTTTAGTGAACATTATATCTTATAAAATTATGATGTTAGTAATTCATAATTTCTGCATGGATTGATTAATGGTTTCAATCATAAAAGGTATACATGTGTAGTAGAAATTGGCTCTATGTAATTGTTGGGTTAGCTTGGCATCATATGTCAAGATTTTTAAACAACAAGAAGTCACAAGTATGAATTTTCAAGTGATTTGAATTAAAAAAATATATAAATATTTCACTTAGATAATATTATGACTTTTGTGACATTCAATTTTGGTTTCATATAAATTTAACATTCTCAAATTTTTAATTGTCACAATTAATACTCATACTTCATAAATTTGTAAGGTTTTGTTTAATATGTTTTGAAACATAAAACATGATTTCCTCTAAATCTTTCACATTTCATAATTTAGATATTCATGGGTCTTGGTCTTCATTTTGTCTCATTGAATCCTTAAATTATAAAACCCTAAAAAGCTTTGTTCCTTTCCGAACATTGCCAATATAAAATGCTAAAGTCTAGTCTTAAGTTTATATATTTTAATATGCTCAAGTCACACATTGGATAAATAGATTGGTTTATTGCTGGGATTATTGCTATATATAGTTGACACCCTATATATATGGATATGGCAATGTCCTCCATTATAGATAAAGAGGGAAACCCTCAACCTCTATATTAGGTTGAGTGTATCATCCATTACATACATGATATAATATATGATACAATGAATCACTTTTATCGGTCTATAGGCTATGATGCCATGCCATCTATTCCTACATGTTTTTACTCCCATGAATAGTACGCACTCACTAAAACATAGAGATAGATGGGGCCATACCATATACCATATAAATAGATGGGTGATGAGGGATGTGATTATTTTTTCTATTTGCTCACTCCATTATAGAGTTCAATTCTTTGTTCCCAAAGTTAATAGTAGATACTCATTGAACCATAGATATATTTAGGGCCATATACATAGATGGGGATCGATGTTCGTTATTGTTCTGTGAGGCACTCAACTAATCACTCTCCCATTTAGATATGGGGGCACTTGACTTGCACTAGCCCTATATATCTATCTAGGTGGCACTCGACTGATCACTCTCTTCATGGACCTCAACCCACTATATATTTACCCCCATATATATTATCTCTATAGATGGCACTCAACCCCCTCTATATATATATTTAAGCTATATGTATATCTCTATCCATGGCATCGATCTCCTAGAGAGTTACCCTATAGATTGAAGAAAGTTTAGTGCCCTATCCATTTATATACACATATCTATATCTATGTCCTTGATCTCTTCAAGAAACTATAATTATTGATGTAAGGGTCACCTCACTCCCTCTTTATATATATAGGAATGAGGGTGGGGATGGGATTCATTACATTCAACCTCTTGAGAGAACCCCATCTAAATTCAATTTCAAGGGCCCCTATATTTATGTGTTTATCCATGGCCTCAACCTCTTGAAAGAGATATAACTATCATGTTGATGCCCTATCTATCTATCCATATACCCTTGGCTTGATCTCCTGAGTGAGCATAACTAAAACTATTGATCAAAATCCTAATGCTTGACTTTAGCCATATCTATAGATATGACCTCGACCCCAACCTGACTATATATATATATATATAAAGGGAGTGGATAGTATACTATATTAACCATTTGATAGTTATCTCTATCCATACATGGGGGCTTGGGGGAACATATCAACCATTCAACATCTTTCTTTATCTATATCTAGGGGGATGGGTGGAAAAAAATAGGATGGATCAACCATTCAACATCTATATATATATCTATACCTAACGGGACAAAACATGACATATCAAATATTTAATCCCCCTCTATTGTATTGTAGGTAGGGTCGCTTTTAATCTTGTGTGAGTTAAGGTTGGGAACAAATTTTGATATAAATAAGTGTAGAGAGGGGCCCCTTTTCCTAGATAGAATATATAGGATTGGAGGGGTCCATATATAGATAGGGAATGATATATCCATCAAGTCCCCCTTATAGAGTCTAGATAGTGGTCTTCGACCTCCAAAATCAAGATAAAAATGTAGATTTGAACAAAAATTTCCTTAAATACCAAATATATATATATATATATATATATATTTGGTATTTAAGGAAATTTTTGTTCAAATCTACATTTTTATCTTGATTTTGGAGGTCGAGGACCACTATATATATATATATGGTGCCTATTGGCCTATTCCTATATATATAGATATAAGGGGGCTTAGTTTCCCCCGAATCCCCATGCCCTATGCCCTAGAAACTTAAAGGAAGTCTCTCAATAAATAGAGTTTTTGGGTTCCCCCTCTCATATATGAGGAACCAATTAAACTCTATATGATGGCTCTCTACATATATATATATATATATATATATATATATATTCTTATCTTGAACATAGTGAGTAATTATCTTATCTTACATCTAGTTTATGACTTAATTATCTTTTTTTATCCCTATCCCTATCCATATCTTTATTCTTATCTATATAGAGGTGGAGAGGGAGGGGGAAGGGGAGTTAAAAAAAAACTCTATATTAGCCAAATAAATAAATATTTAAGGGAGGTCCCAAAAAAATCTAACTTGACCCAAAAAAAAAAGGTATTTAGCAACCAAAAAACAAACAAACAAAATCTATCTTATAAGAAAGGTCAAATTCAACTCATGTATGTGGATGTAGTTGACTATCTCTTTATCAGAATGGGATCAACTCAAGTGTCATATTATTTATTATTTTAAAAGACCCCATAATTCAATATACATTGGAAGTGACATTCAAACTATACATAAACTTTGATATATATGGCATGCTTGGTATCAAACCTTAGATAATTTTAATACAAGGTGACATTTTGTGATTTGTTTTGACAGGGAAATATACACTTATCGATTAAATTAATAAATGGTACTTGGCATTTGGTGAGAATTTTTGGAAGTAGTTAAGTTGGAAACAAGTTATAAACTTGATAAAATGTTTAGTAGAAGATCTAATGAATAATATAGAAATAAAATTTGAGGTGGTGACAAAGTTGGTGGTCAGCACCATTGCCAAGGCATGTGGGAACATTGAATGCATTCAATCCACCTAGAATATTGGGTAATGCATTTTATTTATTTATTTATTATGAGAAAACTTCTCTTTTGGCCATTTAAAAACTTTTTTAGAGAAAAGTTTTAAAACATTCTTGGGTTGAGGGCCATTTTTTGGGTTGAGTTATTGTGTGAGTTTCTTTCATTCCAAAAACACAGATAATTTTTTAAAGTTTACTAGGTATGAAGTTTTTTTAGTGAAAATGCTCAAAATTTATTGAAAAATAATATTTTAATTCACATTTGATTAATTATTGATGATTTTAAAAAATGTTTTTTTAGTAAAATATCATCTCCTTTTTTCATGGCTTAAAAGCCCTATATGAGATTTGTGCATTCGTAATATATATATTTTGTTTTCCTTCTCATTTTTAAAAAGTTTTAAAGAAGTATTTATTCTAAAATAAACAAAATATATTTTTATTCATAGATAAAATTATAATCTTCAAGTTTTTGTTTCAGAATACTAGGAGATTTTTGTTTCAAGTTTTGAATTAGCAATTATAACTTACAATTATGGTTTCTAACAAGACAATGGGTATTCTTAAAAATGTTGTAATAAGGACTTGGTTTTCAATTATGAAAATATCAAGAAGAATATATTGCATGTAATATTTTTTTAAATAATTTATTATACTGGTTAGATAGTTTTATTCAATTTGTTTGTGCACATAATAAGGTAAAAATGATTATGGCTTTACATAGAAAATGTTCTTTTAACCACTGTATTTCAAAAAAGGGAATGTGATAAAATCCATTATGAGTTTATCAATAAAATTTGTTATATGTATAAATAATTCATTTCATTATTAAATAAATGCATGAATAATTCTTAAAATCTTTTATTTAATTATCATTTTGAGTGTAATTTATAAAAAAATAGTCTTCAGTGAGTTTTTTTTTGTCAGCCTGTGAAATAAATGCATATTATTATGGAATTTCAATCATTTGGTGGTGATATTCTCTATTATTTTTTAATACATCAAATAAATTTTTATTTACATGCATCATTATTTGAAATGGCAAAAGCATTTTTTCTAAAGTGGTGTTGATTCAATTTTATGAAAACAAAGAAGGATATATTTTTAGTGTTTTAGTTGTGCACATAAATGATTTTATTTCAAAATTATGTTAAATTTTTGAAAATATTTTTTTAACATGGATTTGATTGAGGTTGTTATTATTCTTTTAAAATATTTGTACAATGTTTACTTTCATTTGAATAACTATAGACAAAATTGATGTCAGTTGTCAAGGGGAAGATTATGCATGCATAGGGGTGTATTTTTATGTGAGAAACATACCCTTTCAATATTAGTATTGATTAAGTTTCATAAACAAGGTTGTGAGTTATAAATTTTAGGGTTTATATCTTTGAAGTATAAGATGTTCATAATCACTTCTCAAATCAAAATGATTTTGAATTGTTGTTTACAAATTAGGGTTTGATTTTAAAATGAAGTTTTTATAAGGTACATATAGAATTGAAACCATGGATTACATGTTACTAAAATGGATTACATATATGAACATTGAAATAGTATTTAAAATTTGTCAATTGAATCAAATTTGAATAAATTACAATAACAAGGCATTTTTCAACTAGCAATTTGATTTTGAGGAGCATAAATGTTAAAATGATAATTTTTTAAAGTTGATTATAAAATGAGATGTATGATTTAATTTCTATCTAATTGAATTTATATAATATCATTTCATGTTTAAGAATAGATGTCTGGTTGGAGTATAGGTTCTCATAATTCATGTAGGTGCAATGTTTGGAATATAGATACCCAACAACAAGATAACACACCTCCTATATAAATCAATTATTGAGGCAAACATTTCATGTCCTGAAGGGATACTAGTGAATTTATTCAAATTTTTAATAGTGACACCTGAGTCTCCTTACACTTTGATAATGATCTTAATTTTTGGGGCGTATTGGATATGATGTCTCTCGATGTTTTTTTCCTCATGGTAATAAATCTTGGAGGGGATATAAAATAGGTAATTAGTGGTCTCATATAATTGAGCATGGTTCATAAATTATTTTTCTATCCAAATGTACACTATCAATATTGATATTCTTGCACATATTGATTTTAAGCCCCAAAATATTGAAATTATCCACCTAGAAAATTATCAAGCTCTTATTGCTACTAATCCAAACAATGCCACCTCTTCAAACTATAAGTGAACTAGTATCCCCTCACCCCTACCTTTGGTAACACATTTTATCAAGAGGATAAAAATGAAGGCACATGAATAATATGGATGTCTCACTATAACTGAGATGTTTGTAACACCTTTTGAATACACTAAGTATCAAATTGGGTAAGGAACACCTTTGATTAATTTAGTTTTGGATGAGGAGAAGTAAACTAATATTTTTTTGTTATTTGGATGTTGAAACTTATAATTTTTTAAATATTTTTATTGCTTATTTTTAATTTGATTGAGATTATTTTACAACTTGCAGTAATTGTTTTTAGTGGATTTTATGATTTTTATAATGGCTAGATTGTTGAAGTAAATTTTGTAGTGGTAGTTTTAATTTGATAATATTTTAGTATACATGTTAACATTCAATATAATTTTTATGATGATGATAATTGATTAGTTTCAAGTATGATTATGTTTAGAATATGTTATTCTTTCATTTTTAGATCAGATTTTGGTAAAATGTCAACAAATGTTCAATATTGATTGTGTTATGTTCACTTAATTTATTATTATTGTAGGATAAGAATTGATAATTTTATAATTTGAGTTATTTTACTTAGATTTGATCACTTATGATGATTTATTTTCATGATGACTCATGGTGTGATTGACTAAGTTGCTTATAAGTAAAAGTGGGCTCCCACCCATGAGAAAAATATTGTGTTAAGTTATTTTTAAAAATAATAATAAAATAAGTCTTGAGTATTAATAAGTTCACTTTATGAACTTATTATTAAAATCCTAAAATTATGAATTAGTTAACTTTAATAAAATATGATTAAATTTATTTTAAAAGTTAGCTAAAATTTTAGTTACAATTTTAGAGTGTAACTAATTTATAAAGTGAAGGCTTAAATTAATTTAAAATGAATTTAAGGGCATCATTTGAAGGAGGAAGTCATATAAGTAAATATATCTTTATTATATTTTCATACCATGCTTTATCTTTTTTTTAAAGTTTCTAAGATTGGGCATTAATTATAGGAAGACTGAGTAACACATTCTCTTATGGTAAATTATTCAACTTGGTGCAATCATGTATGTCCAGTTTTATTATTTATGTAGAAATTGATTATCTTAGAATGACCAAGGAATTATAGACTTTGATGCATGAAAATAATATAACCATATGTGTAAAATTTTCTATACTTCATTTGATTTTGATGAATACTTCACTCTTTATGTGATAGACTACTAGACTTTCAATTTACAACATTATTCTAACTTATAATTATTTGTAATCAATTTGAATTTATAAATAAAACATATTATTTTATTACATATATATGAGTCAACTCCTTGTATCTATTTCTTTTAATTAATTAATTTTTACATTTTCATTCTATTATTTTCCTAATATTTTCATTTTTCTAGTTATTAACTTAGAATATTTGTATTTCCTAAGTTTGTTTCCATTTACTCTTTCATCTCATTTTTATAACAATCTCTTTCATTTTAGATTATTTGCATAGTTCTTTCACTCTAAAATCTAAAGCTGCTTCTTAGTTTAGTGTTTGTTGTTTTCTTTCTTTCTTTACCTATTTTGTTTTTGTTCTATTTCTTTTTTTTGTCTAGAAGTATTAAGGAAGACATAGTGAGATATTTTGATTGTTGATTAAATATTAGTGTTTAATCTTCCAAGAGATTACCCTTTATATAGGCTTTCTCTATTAGACATGATTAATAACACTTTAAAAATTATATATATATATATATATATATATATATATATATATATATAATTATTTAGGAAAAATATTGGTAATGATTCTGATAATATTATTTGAATTTTATCTCATTTTAATAGAATTGGTTTTATTATTTAAAAGAAACCCTTTTGATTTCCATTATTTTTTCTCTCTTGACCATCAAAATACCATTTGCATTCCTTATAACTAACTTTTAATCATAAGTTCTTATGATTAAGCTGGTTTGATTTCACTTTAACTTTCATAATAGGTGAATAAGTAGATTAGTTGATGTTAAAAATTTATATGTCAACAAATTTTGTGACTTTACTTGAAAGTTAAATATTTTTATTTTAAAAAAAATCACATCTTTTTATATATGATCATTACCGATATTATGCTAGTAATTCAAGTCGATATTGATATATCAAAATAATAATCTAATCTTACATTAGGCTTGGAACACTTTAAAAAGGTATAATCACTCAGAAAATTTGTAACATATACTTAAAGTCATAAACTCTAAAGAAGATGAAGCTTTAGAAATAGAGATATTTTTATATATATGCAAGATACATTCAAGACCATATAGCTCAAAAAAATTTATGTTTGAGGCAAGAAAAAATATATTAGTTGCTAATCCCAACCTTCTCATATTTATTTATGAAAAAACAACTAAAAACTATTAAATGGCTGATCAAAATATAATATAATTAGAGATGTTATACCTCGCCTACAAAAAGATAGAGAACTTGATGAACTGGTTAATAATGAATCAAATTCTAATGTTGAGAATGTGCAACTAGTTAATAAATGGATGCAAGGGAATCTACTCAATATTGGGAATCACCTTGATAAACTTTATTCATTAAAATGAGTTAATGTTCACATATTTTTTAGTAATTTAAGTGAGTAATGAGAAGATCATATAAATTCTATTAAATTAATATGTGGTACTCTTAGTCTACTAATGATAAAATATCTCTTAGTTTGTTTTCTCAGACTTTATAAGGTAAAACTTGTCAAGAATTTATTAATTTACATGTTAAAGTCAATTGTGAATAGAAATATATTAAATATTGGTTCATATTGTGTTTTAAAAATCCTAAAGAAGGCATATAATTAGTTAATGAACTAGCGGACATTTTTATTAATCCCAGTAAAATAATATATAATTTCACCACTATGTTTACCAAATTTAGGCAAAAAAATTCACATGACGTTAGACCCTATAATAAACTAGCAAGGTTGTATTATTATAGTGCATTACCCCTTATATACAAAATGGAATGTAGAAGGAAAAAATATTATAAAATATAATGTCACTATTAAATTTTGTATTGATTATGAAAATAAGCTTACATGTATTGGTTTTAAGGATAGACCTACTACCGTTCTAACTTCTAAAAATGTAATTTTTTAAAAGTCATTCAAAGCCTTTGAAACGAGATGGTTGTTGCTAAATGAGCAACCTAAAATTTAGGTTAAGTGTTAAATAGTCACAAGAATATGTCTGAAAATAAATTACAATATTTTCATATTTATGAAATTGATCATGATCCTAACACATACATTGTTTGATTTATTCAAGGAAATCATAGTATTTATGTTGACTCGGTAAATAATATAGACATGTGTAGTTTTGATGAACCTTCAATCAAAATCAAGATTACAAATGTTTATGATGTTTAAACAAGGAAAAATATATTCTAGTTCTATTCCTAAAGATAATATGAAAGTTAATTTTTTTTGATAATAATCACCCTTCTTATTCAAAACCCTTAACAAAAGATAAATGTAAGGATTTAGTACAAAATGATATTGTTATAGATAACCCAGATGAAAATTCACACCAATTAAATCCTTTAGCTACTGGGTATAATAAAATGTAGTATCAACTAGCGTATAAACCCAAAAATTGCCATCAAGTCAATGGTAAAGCTGGACCTTAAAATATTATTAATAATTTGGACAATAATAAAGTTGGTTTTCTTTACTTCAAACTACTAATCTACTTAGTCAACTTGAAAATATTAATGAAGTTGTCAAAAATATATATCCTAAGAACATTGTAGGCTTACAAGAATAAATTTATAAGGACAAATTTCAATATGATTTTTCTCAATATAAGGATCTACCTTATTACTATATCCCTTCATTTTATATCTCAATTTTAACTATTGGTAAAAAATATATAATTGCATACCGGACACAAAGATGTCAAAAATTATCATGCTTATGTTCATCATCGATCGATTAGGCATTTCATATGTCTGAGTTAAAATAGAACTTATTAGTTTTGACTCTTAACAAACAAAATTTGTGGTAAGTTTTGAGATATAGTCATTAAAGTGGAAATAATGAAATAATTAGATGTATTATCAACACTAAGGATGTTGTTTTATTGGGAAGGGATTGGTCAAAATCCATTGGTGCTTATGTTGACAAATATACATCTTGGGTTCTCATAGGTAATGAGATAACATGTATGCATAGAAAAAACTAGAACTATATGCCTATTGAACCCATTTTTATTAATATTACCTTTACTGAAATAGGAATTGAAACATATGAAACCTTAACTTTAGATCAATTAGATCATAAATATGTGAGAATGATGCCAAAGGAAATAATTTGGTTCTTATATTTTGATGGGGTATATTTATAACATTCTAGTGGTTTTGGTGTTATTCTTATTTTTCTTATAGGTAAAATTTTTAGTTATGTATATTAATTATTTTTCGAGAACACTAAGCTTTATGTCTTGGCATTGAAAAATCTATTGAGTTGAACATTAAATATTTAAAATGTTTTTGTGATTCAAAATTAGTTATAAAATAATTTTAAAAACATCACAAGACTATTCAATCATGTCTACGTAAGTACACACAAAAGTTATGGATACTTATAGAACATTTAAGCATTTAATCTTTAACATATTCTTAGAGAACATGATATATGTGTTAATAAACTTGTTGTTTAGGTTTATAATTCAATCCAAAGTGATGTATAGAACATTTGTTGATAATACTTTTTTTCTAAAATTTTTAGTCCTAAGATACACGATATTAAAAATATATGACTTATTTTTAGTGGTGATGAGTGCACATGCACACACGTGCGTGCACATGCACACACACACATTACTTCGATTAGAATGATTACATTGTAAACTGTAGTGATTTCTTATAGCTTAGTGGTAATAAATTACCTCCTAGTTTGGTAAGCCTTCTCTTCATAATCAACTTAAAGTTTCTATAAATGAAGTGCCATCGAGAAGAATTATAGGAAAAACTATTCCAATCAATTTAGCAACTAAATAATATCCCAAAAAATTCTATTTAGGTGTCCAATGTACAACCAATGAGAAAATTAAATTTATCACATTTTTAAAAGAATTTATCAATATTTTTTATTGGTCATACACATATTTAAAAAGATATGATAATGTTATAATTTTACATGATATACCTATTAAACCTAGTATAAAATATGTTAAGAAAAAACCTCATATAATTAACCCTTGTTAGAAGACACCATTAACAAGGAGATAAATAAAATGTTAAATGGTTGTTTTATTTATCTAGTTATATATTATGATTGGGTGTCTAACTTTGTTCTAGTTTGTAAAAATAATGGTGACATTTGCCTCTATGTGAATTTTAGAGATCTAATTCGGGCAAGTATTAAAGATAACTTTAATTCACTAAGTATAGATCATATTTTACAACAAATTTTTAATTATTAAATAATGTATTCTATAGATTTATTTTATGGTTATAATCATTATTATATAAATCTCAAAGGATAGACACAAAACCACCTTCACTACATGAAGAGATATTTTTTATTTTAATAGAATTCATTCTAGGTTAATTAATATGTGCCACTTTCCAGAGAGTAGAGTCCATTGATTTCAATGATTTGATTAGTATAATGATTTAAGTATACTTAGATGATCTTATTGTTCATTCTTTAAAAATAAATAAATAATTAGATCATTTATATAAAATCTTTTTTAGATGTAGAAAATTTGGTACATCTATAGATCCTGACATATTAATTTTTTGGTGTAACTAAACATAAACTATTTGGTTGTGTTATTTTCAAAGATAGAATTTATATCTATCTAGATTATATCAAACCTATTAAATACTTCCTTTAAATACCAACTTGGTATTAGATCTTTCTTTGGTAAATTTAATTTTATAGGAAAGTTCATTTCTAATTTTGTAGATAAATCTAACCTTCTGCAAATTTTACTTTAAAAAAATTAATTTTTTTATGGGATGAAAATTCAAGTCAGATGCAATATTTGATAAAATAAAAAATGCAATAGTAAGTGCTCATGTACTTATAAAACTATCTGTGAATAAACCATTCATTTTATATATTAACGTGACTGATAAAGTTATAGGTGTTATTGTTACACAATATGATCAAAATCATGAAGAAACACCCATATGATACATGAGTCAAGTATTCAAAGAGGCTGAAACCAAGTATCATTTGATTGAATAATTTGTTTTTAATTTACTTTTAACATTAAGTAAATTTAATTATCTCTTAATGGGTAGTAAAATTATTATGTGTTCATGTGTTTTTGTATATTATTACTTATTGAAAAAACAATGATTGATGGTTGAACAACTAACTGGATTTTTTGAATCCAAGAATATGATATTGAATTTAAAACTTGTAAACCATCAAAGAAAATGAACTATTTAAACATCTTATTGAAAATATTGTTTTAGATTTTAATGTTCCTATTTTAATTGTTGATGAAGAATTGCATGCTAAACCTCATTTCCAAACTATGAAAATATATGATATTATGTAGATTTTCAAAATTAGTCTTGAAATGCAAGAATATTATTACCTATACCTACACAATGATTGGTATCATAATATTATTTACTATTTTAAAAATCAAGATTGCCTTGACTCATTAGATAAAATCAAACAAAGAGCACTCAGGTTACAATCTTTGAAGTTCATCTTGTTAGATTTTTTTTTTGTTTTATATAAATAGAGATGAAATTTTATTGAGATGTTTAACTCATGGTAAAACCAAAAAAGTTCTTAGAATTTGTCATAAAAGTATTTATGGTGAAAATTTTAACACAAATACTACACCACATAAAGTTTTACGTGTTGATTATTATTAACCTACATTTTTAATAGTTTTTTTCACTTGGTTAGATCATGTATGCCTTATCAATTATTTACAAGTAGAGATAGATTACCCACTTTGTCTATTTTTCAAATTATTTCTGAAAATCATTTTAAGAAATAGGGTATATATTTCATATTCATCTTCTATCATCTACTAAACATCAATATATCTTAACCATAACTGATTACTTAATGAAATGGCATGAAGTTATAACACTTAAAAGTTTTGTCACTTTAAAAATTGTTAATTTATTGAAAAATAAAATTTCTCTTGATTTGGAGTTATTTTTGAGATAATTTTATATAATGGTCTACAATTAATTTCAAATGAATATCTTGGGTGTTTAGGATGTTATTTAATAATTTCAAGTCATTCATCCAAATACTATCCTTGAAGAAATGGACAAGTTGAATCAACTAGCAAAAATTTGATTTTCATTATGAAGAAAATATTATGTGATAATAAATGGAATTAATTTTTTTGAGGTTTTATAGGTTAATCACACTTCAGTCAAAGATACAACCATTTTTTCACCTTTTATGCTTGCTTGTGGTTTTAAAGTTACTATGCCTATTGAACAACAAATCACATCCATAAAAACTAAGTTGTAGTCTACTTCTAAAAAATTATATCTCATATAAAAAAGATTAGATGATATTTTAGATTTATTTGAAACAAAGGATACTACTTTGAAAAATATTAAAAAAATAAAAGAAAATTTGAAGATTTTTTTGATAAGCAAGTATATAATAAGACTTTTTAGTTGGTGTTCGAGTTCTTTTTTGGGATAAAGCACATGAAGATCTTATAAAACATCATAAGTTCAATTTTTTGTGGTTGGAATCATATAAAATAAATACTATACTTGGTAGAAATATTTTCTATTATCAAGACTTGGATGAAAATTGGTCGCATCATACAATCAATGACCATCATTTTAAAATGTTCTATGAATGCCTCTTCTTTCATTTCATTTTGTCTTTTCTTTGTTCTTCTTTCATTTTTTTGTTTCATGTTCTTTTTTATCATATTTATTTTTATTTTGTCTTGTTGGTAACCCTATTTTAGCTTAATATTCCTCACCATAGATATAAGTATTCTTGGTACAAGTTAAGTTGGAAAACTTTCATAGATGATTATAAGTATTATTTATCACATCAATCTTTAAATTTTCTAAGTTATTCTCAATAACTAATTGATAGATGTTTAATACCTAAATACTAATTATTAAATCATCACTCGATTTCAAAATTGTTGTTTTAGGATGTTGTTATGATGTTCATCTAACCTGAACTTCTTAGTTACTTATTTTCTATTCTTCATGCCATGCTAGCTAGACAAACCATCCCTTGTTTAGAAAATCTTAAATGGGTAAATGTTTAATAACTTAGGAAATAATTTACCTTATTCATACTCTTAAGTTCTAAAATTTGTAATTTTTTGGTAGCTTAGTTTCATATACAAAACCAACCCACAAGCTCTCTAGTGTTATCAATAATTTATATATCCTCGTATTTTTTTTTAAACTTTAAAAATTATTGTTGCACCATATTTAGATCACTTTAAATGGTAGGGGCTAATTTTATTTTTCTTATGCTTGTCATCATTTCACTCATTTTATCGTTCTCATTTGTTGTACTTGATAAATTTCTAATGTAATTTTTTTGTGAACATGATATCTTATGAGAATCTAATATTGATAATGCATAATTTCTGTATGGATTGACTAGTGGTTTTAATAAGAAAAGGTATACATGTGTATTATAAATTGGTTTCGTTAGAGTGGGCCACAATCAAGAATTAGATTGGCTAGGGTCAAATATACAAATTTGAATCTATATGGAGTATTGAAATATGAAAAAAAAACTTAAAATGAAGAATCTTGTCTTCATAACCAAAAAAATTGTATCATCATCATTTATTCAAGAACCAAAAACTACATAGGAAGGTACATTATATAATGAGGAATTAAGTCACCAAAAAAAGGTAATTAACCCAACTCACAATTAGAAAATGACTTAAAATACATTTCCTCTAATGACTTATTATTAACATAAGCAAGCTAAATAGATTGTATAGGTAAAACTACATAGTGGAAAAAAATCTACACTAGCACCTCCCTTAAGTGTAGTTTAGATGGATAGAATAATTAGGTCCCAACACAAAGGCTTGATGAAGTACCCAAGTACATAGATATGAAACCCATATGAGGAAGAAGATAGAGCTACCTAAACCCTAAGAAAATCCCATAAATGAAGACACTTACTCTCAGTGAAGGGTTTAGTGAATATATCAGTAATTTACTTTGTCAGCTAGATACATGAAGATCAATGAATTAATCATAGATGAGATACTAAATGAAATGCATGTGAATATTAATATGCTTGGTCTGTTGATAGAGGACCAAATTCATGTAGATCTAGATTATGCTTTGGCTATCATAAAAGATGAATGTTAGTCATAAAAAATGGATGTCAAACTTAGTGAAAATCCCCTAAAGCCAAATAGCCTTAGTGGTATCATTAATAGCTCCTCTATATTATACCTCAGTAAAAGATAAAGAAATAATTTTCTAATTATTACTTGACTAACTAACCAGACTTAAACTAAAGAAGAAATTATAGCTTGAAGTAGACTTATTATTTTTAATATCGCTAGCCCAATTTAAATCTATATAACCAATTAAATCAATATTGATGCATGCTCCATAGTGAATCCTGAAACTATAAGTATCCTAAATATGGTGGAAAATATTCTTAGCTAATTTACAATAAAACTCATGTGGTTCCTACATAAATCTAGAGATCATTCCCATTGCATATGAAATAGTAGGTATAGTGTGCATAAGGTAGACGATAGTGCCAATAAGCTATTGATACAAGGTAGCATCAACCAATGGAGATGAACAATCAGCTTAAAGCTTCACACTAGATAAAAAAGAGGTAGAACTAGCTTATAGTGAACCATTTTAAACTTTGAAAGAAAATCAAGAGCATACTTGGATTGTGTAATAGTGATCCTAGAGTTAGACTAAATAATTTTGATCTCAAAGAAGTAGTGCAACAAGCCCAAGACAGTCATTGAGATCCTGTTAAAAAAATAGTTTTTACTACTGTGATGGTGGATGAAGAACTCCCTGTAATCAATAAGACATCCTTGTAGAGAACCAAAATCAACAATGAATCATCCTACTATAAAATGTAGACATTTAGATTAGAATGACATTTGGTAAACCCAATTGAAAGAAGATAAGAGTCTATCTTAGCATACCAAGCTTGATGAGCTTGTTTGAGGTTATTAATAGATTTTTAAGGTTTGTAAACTAAGTATAAACCTTATAAAAATATTATTGATTATTTCATGTATATTTCCTCTTTGAGGTCACTGTGGAGAAATACACTCTTCACATCAATTTGATGAACATCTTAGCAATGTGTTGTAGTAGTGATGATAGTGACTCAGATTGAGTTTATTTTTTCAACTAGGATGAATGTCTTGGTTAATCAATGCCAGGTACCTAAAAAAAATCCTTTGCTACCAAACATGATTTGAATTTCTCTATGGACCCATCTACTACAATATTTTTGGTAGATCCATCTACATAAATCAAATTTTCTTCCCTTAAGAGGAGGAACCAAATCCCAAATGTTATTCCTCAACAAAGAACCATACACCTCTTCCATGGAATTATCCCACTCATGACTTCTTAATGCCTCAAAATTTGATTTCAGATCAAAATCAAATGTAATAAAAACATGTAGGGCATCTTATAATTATGCATTTACCTATTATTTGGTGGATCTTTGACCCATTGGCTAGCACTTTGTAATGGCTATCTAGCCCAAAGAGAATGAGATGCACGCGAGTCAAGAAGAGATTTCTCATCCTATAAATATATTTTGGGAGAAGGAAGAGGTGATCCCTCATCACTGATCTCATCATCAAAATTAGAAGAAGAATCTAGATTATCAAAAAGCTAATTAGGTACATATAAATCATCAAAATGATCATCAAATCTCAGTGCATCTAAAGAAGGGGGAGAGGTGTCAAGTGTGGATTCTAAAGGAACCTCTTGAAAATGAACTCTCCTTCCAACAAAAAACTCATGCGTGGTGGGATTGAGAATCCTGTATCCCTTAACAATCTCAAGATATCCAACAAAGATGCAAGGCTGACTTTGAGATTCCATTGCCTTACATTTTTTATTCAAAATATGCGCTGTATAAGGAGATCCAAACACTCAGAAGTGATTCAATATGGGTTTTTGACTACTTCATGATTCATAAGGAGTGAATCCATTTAATTCTTTATGAGGAACTTCATTTTGGATATAAGAAGTGTAGTTGAAGGTCTTGGCCCAATATTGAGGTGCAACAGACTTGGATTAGAGAATATAGTTGGTCATTTACTTCAAAGACATATTATTTCACTCTATAACATCATTCCATTGAGGACTATATGAAACTATATGTTTTAGTTCAATCCCCTTTGAAGTGTTGAATTGTTAAAAATAATTACTACCATACTCACCACCATTGTTGATGCATAAAATCTTGATAGCTTTACCTGACTATTTTTATACAAGTTCCTTGAAGTCTTTAAAATAGTCAAAGACCTATGATTTATGCTTAAAAAAATACACCCAAGTGTACCTCAAAAGTCATCAATGAAATTAAACATGTATTTACTCATGTTGAATGAAATTTTTGGAAATGGACTAATAATGTCACTGTGAACTAGTTATAATGTTTGTGTAGCTTTCCATAATTTGCCTTTGTCATATTTATCTTTAGGATGCTTACCAAATATGCAACCTTGGAAAAATCTATCAAAAAAATTGACTTATGGAAACCTTGAAACCATGTCATGATGACTGAGTTACTCTAGGTAGTGATAGTTGAGATGGTTGAATCGCTCATGCCATAATTTACTCACCCCATTTGATTGAGTGAGTAGTGTGACAAAGGGTTGATCAAGAGTAAAATGTGAGAAAGTATATAATCATGATTTGTGATCTACTTTCCCAAATATAACTATGGATTCACTATCAGCTTCTATAATAACCATTGAATTAGTATGAACTCAACTCTCTTACCTGAACTGATGCTAGTGATATGATAAATAAATAAGATATTGGTAGATAAATAAGGAAAACATAAAACATCATAAAATATCCTATAATTTACTTCAATATATCCCCTCCCACCAAATTATACATAAGTATCATCACCCAATAATATGGAAGGCATAAAATAAGGCTCCAAAGATGATAACATGTCATGTGATGAAGTTATGTGGTGTGATGCACCAAATTCAATTTCCCATGTGAAAGGCTGGGACACAACTATAAAAAGTGATTTTACCTTATCTTTTCCCTTTATATTTTATTTGGCCTTAGAAGAGTCATGTGCTAATTAATTTTGATTGGAAGAATAATAGACACTGATGTTATGCTTCTCGATCATCTTAGTCAATGGGTCAATCTGATTCTTTATGTGTTTTGATTCATCATGTCCAGATTTATTATAATAGACACATGTAAGGAACTCTTTATTGGGTTTACCATATGAAGGAGATGACTCTTTTTGATGTTTTTGACTTAACATCACTTTTTTGACCCTTTCTTTGCTCTAGGTCCTTATTTTGTTTCTTCTCCTTATTACTATAAGCCTTGTATTTGTCATGCCTCACAATTAAAGCATGTGATTTATATGCCTTCACTTTACCCATTTGAATAATTTTGTATTATTGTTGGGTCAAGTCAACAAAAAAGTTATCCAAGGATGACATGGTCTATATAGATCTAAGGGTGCACTTAATGGCATGAAAAGTAGAAACAAAGATAGAATAGTCATATACCAAATTGGCAAGGATGAAAAGAATCAATTGATCATCCTTTTTTTAATGCAACACAATTTCAACTATAACCAGAGTGATTTAAATTTTGTGAATAAGTTATGTATATTATCAAATTTGTTTGGTCTCAAACTGATGAGTTCATTCTCTAACTCATGACTTGTCATTATTTCTTGATTCCCAAAGAGTTTTTTCAATATGGTCCAAATTTCATTAGAAGTAGTAACATATTCAATATGAAATAGAAGGTCATAAGACATAGACATGCATAGTAGACTGTAGGATTTGTCACTTTTGTTAAACCACTTTACCTTCTTTGCATAAAGTTAGTTCTTTTTATATACCCATTGTGATTCAATGTAAGCCTTTTCTCCTCAAGAGAATTTTCACTTTGACTTTCCACTCATGATAAATGAATGGTGTAAGAAGCAAAACTAAACTCTGATCATGGTGCAGAAAGGAAGTATGTGTTACACTACATGTGATGAAAGACTATGAATATGAAACCCTTCAAAAATATATATAGGTTAAATTTTAAAAGGCATTATAATATCAAAAATGCATATATCTTTAAAAAACATACACTTTAAAAAAATGGCACCTCAAAAGCAATAAAAGGCTGAAAGTTATGGGAGTTTGAATGTTTCTTGTAAAAATAATGATCTCCACTTTGCATAAATTTTGGGTGTGAAAAATTTTCGGTTGAATTTTTTTGGAATAAACTTCCTAAAAAAACTCAATCCCTCTTGGAACAAAATTTAAGAAATTTTGGTTTAGAAGTGATGAGGGGCTTAAATTCTATGTAACCAATGGGTAAGACCTAAAATGGGTGATCCACATCCCTTTTTTGATTGATTTGATCGATGTAGGAGTGAGGTCACCCTAAAAATGGCTCCACTTTTTAAATTAATAGTAGAACTTTTCACTTCAATAAATTTGATGTCCTCATGCTCATCACTTAGTGAAGGGCAAGGTGGGTGGAAATTAGGGTCTACTCAGGTAGGTGGTTGATCTTGAGGTGTGTTTAGATAGAAGTTGCATGTCTAAATAGGTGAAAAAACCCATTGGTTGTCTGGGTAGAGGATAAAATTTGAGTTATGTTTGTGTGAGGGTTAGACCCTGAGATGTGCTTGAGCACTAGGAGGATATCGATGGCTATTAGAACATGTGGTGAATTTTGAAATGTGTTAGCACATAGGTCAAAGTCTATAGTCAATCCAAGTAGGAAGTGGAAGCCAAGGAGTACTTTGGTAGGAGACAAAACCTAACATCTGTTTGGGTAAGGGTAAATGTTCATCAATTCTAATAAGTCTGTCAAATTCAAAAAATGAGCCAAAGGTTGTCGAAGGTGATTGGAAGGGTGGAAAGGTCCATTTAGGGATATTTTTATATCATGGAATGTCCACCAAGGTGCTAAAGTCTATTGAGGGGTAATAACCTTCTAAAGTGCATATAGGGGTAGAAACTCTGTCAAGATTAAAAAACACCCAGATCTATAGATTCGGTATGGCTTCCATAAAACCCAATAAAGACCCACTTGGTTTCTTGAAAAAATAAGAAAAATATATAAATGGTTTTTCTTCAAAGTCACTAGAGATACACATTTTTGAAAAATTAAAAAAATGGACTTGAAACCCTCCAAAATGGGGGAAAACTGATTGTCATGAAACTAGGCCATGTTTACAGTCATTCATAGAATTTTTCCACCTTATAAATTTGATGGAACTATTTTTTTTAATTTTGAGACCTAGGATATGTATATTTGATAGATTTTTGAGAAACCTGACCAAACTCTAAAAAATTAAAATTAATTAAAAATCTCAAACAAGCTAGAATGCTATATCTCACAACATAATCGATGGCATTCATTTACCAGTTCAACTATGATACCATGTTGGAGCGGCCCAAAATCAAGGATTGGATTAGATATGTTTGAATGTATGAAGCTAAATCTGTATAGAGTATTGAAATCTGAAGAATAATTCAAAAAGAAGAAGCTTGTCTTCACAACCAAAAAGTTGTGTTAGCATCATTCATTCATTAGCCAAAAATTATATAGGAAAGTATATTATATAGTGAGGAATTAGGTCAAAAAAAGGTAATTAACCTAACTCACAATTAGAAAATAACTAAAATTATATTTTCTCTAATGACTTATTCTTAACCTAAGCAAGTTAAATAAATTGTGTAAGTAAAACCACATAGTGGAAAAAAACCTACACTAATAAGATCAACGTAGTTGTTGGATCATTTTGGCATCATATATTAATCTCTTTAAAGAATGAAAATTCATGAGTATGATTTTATGAGTGACTTGCATTATAAAAAGGAAATAATATAAATATTTCACTTAGATAATATTGTGAATTTTAAGGCAATCAATTCTGGGTTTATATAAAGTTTGCATTCTCTAATTTTTGGTTATCATAATTCATACTCATACTTCACAAATTTGTATGGTTTTATTTGATATGTATTGAAACATAAACATGATTGATTTTAAGTCTTGCACATTACATACTTTATTTCTTCATGAGTCTTGGTATTTTTTTTATCACTGAAAACATAAATTCAAAACCCTAAATTATCAAACTATCAAACGCCTTTTAAACATTCAAATTATCAAACGCTAAATTAAATCTTCCATCTTTTACTATGTTAAGTCACTCATAGTATGCAATATAATGTTGCTAACCCCATAATTAGGTTTAAATTTGAAGAGAATTTTGAACTATAAATAAAATTTGATAGATATATGACATGTCAAACCTGACATTATTTTAATGCAAGGTGATATTTTGTGATTTGTTTTGACTTGGAAATATAAACTTATCTTTCAAATTAATGAATGGTGCTTAACGATTGGTGATAAATTTTTATGGTAGATAAGATTTGAAATAATTTATAAACTTGTAAAAAGGATTACTAGAAGACATAATGAAGAATATAGAAGTAAATTTTGAAAAGGTAAAAGTTAACAGTCACCACTATTTCCATGGTACATGGGAACATTGAATGCATTCAATGTACATTTGGTGCACTTATAAAATAGGGTAATGGATTTTATTTCTTATTATAAAAAAAAACTTCTTTTGTGGCCATTTGCAAGCCCTTTTGTAGTAAAGCTCAAGAAAATTCTTGAGTTAAGGGCATATTTTTGGGTTGAGTTTCTATACAAGTTGATTTCATTCTAAATAAAGAGATATTTTATTAAATCTTACTAGGTATGAAGTTATTTGAGTGCATGTTTTTGGGTTGAGTTTCTATGTAAATTTCTTTGATTTCAAACAAAGAGATATTTTATTTAAATCTTACCAGGTATGAAGTTATTTTTAGTGAAAATAATTAAACTTTCTTCAAACAAAAGCTTTTTAGTTCACTTTTGATTAGTTAGTGAAGGTTTAACAAAAGGTTTTTCATTAAAATATTGTCTCTTTTGCCATGGCTTGAAATTCTTAGATGAGATATATATATTTGTAATATAATTTTTTGTTTTCTTTCTCAAAATTTCAATCATTTAAATAAGACTTGATTTTAAAATAAATAAAAGAGAGTTTTGTGCGCACACATAATAATAAGATTTTGCATGTAGTTAATAAAATGATTTCAAAATTATGGGAGATTTTTATTTTAAGTTTTGAGTTAGTAGTTTTAACTTAAAAATATGGCTTTGAATGAAAAAATGGGTATTCTTAGAATTTTTTTAATAAGAAACTAGTTTTCAATTATGGCTTTGCAAGATCTTAAGAAGAAAAAATCACATTTTTTTTTGAAATTAGTTCTTAGATTAAGGTAAAAGCAGGTTTTGAAGGGACCCTAAAACCCTATAATAGAAATAGAAAGATAAAGCAATAACGCCCACCAAGAAGAGCATTCATAAAACCTACTAAAGATCAGCATCAAAATCAAGTTTTATAGAGACCTGAAACCGCAAACCTAAACCATAAAAAGAACCCAGGTTTTACAGAGACCTAGAAACTCAAAAAAAGTTTTAAAACTAAGAACCAAGTTTCAAAACTAGTTATAACATCCAGAAAATGGGACCAGAACAAAAACAATATCACCAAAGAAGACCCTAGTCTTCTAATTCCAGTATCATCTTCACAGCCTCCTTTCCAATCGTAGCAGTATCCTGTATGGATATAACAGCCAAAGTAGCATCATCTTGCAGGGCTTTCTTCCTTGAACTCTACCTGGTCCTCTTACTTGGACCCTCTAAGGATTTTATTTCTTCATTTGCTCATTTTCCAAGGCTAGCTGCAGTAGCACATATGCTTGAAGTTACCTGCTCCATCTTCGTTCTGCTTTCCTTGATGAGCCTTCTTAGATTATTCTCATAATCTTTAAGTTTAATTGGGATATCTCTCATTTGCATCTCCAAATTATTGATTTTGGTCTGATCAGCTTCCTGATTATGTTGCATTATTTCCAGTTTCTTCTTCAGCCCCATTATTTCCTTATACATCCACGAATCAACTTGGAGAATAGAATCAGCTTTGAATTTGGCCAAATTCATGAAGGATAGCTTAGTGTCCCTCTACCTAGCGTCATGAATGTCTTCTGCATTCTCATGTGGATGGGAATCATCCTTTTCAATTTGTTCCTCCCTTTCCATCATTTTCTCCTCTTTAGAAGCGTCTTCATGCTGGACAGGATCATTCTTTTGTTGTTCCCTAATCTCCATAGCATGAGTGGAAACCAGAACCATATGTTCCTTCTCTCTTATCGCAACTGGATCATAAAGTAAAATATTTGTGTCTTTAACACTTCCCCCCAACACGTCTGATTATCCTCATGATCAAAATTACTCTGTTCTAAATTTCCCTCAGTTGTATCCCCTTCATTCCCTTTCTCACTTTTTTCTTTATTTTCCTGATAACCTTCCAGATTAGAACTGAACTCCCCAATATCGGTCCCTTCCTCTTCCTCTAGAACATCCTACTCAGAACTTTTTGTACTTTCCAACTCAAATTCCTATTCAATAATTTGTTTTTTAGAACTAGAGGGTTTTGGTTTTGCTTTTTCTTTCCCCTTAACTTTTTCATCCTTTTGACACTATGGATTCTTATTTTTGTCAAAATAAGGAGTCGAAGCTATGGCATTATTTTTATGAAAACCCTCTATGATAAGAATCAGTCCTTCATGTAAAATGGGGTGAGACTCCTTCTTTCTATGGGCAAACAAGCCTTGAAGCAGAAAAAAATGCAAATAGAAAGGGAAAGAAATTTTATCTTTGTGTCTAAAATGATTAAGAAAGACAAAATGAAATTTATGACCTCTTTTGCTCTTACTATCAAGGATAAAATACTCACGGATGCATCATAACACATCTCTCCAAATTCCTTTTATCTACTCCAAATCAAAGAAATCTCCATTCTTTTCCAGCTGCTTTTCCTCTGCATCCGTCTTTAGAAATTTTTTGTAGGTTACATTGGAGATACTGGTCTATTTAGAGAATTTAATACCACTCGTGGGAAGCCCCGTGACCTCGACAATGAAGTCCTCAGTAAGCTTCACAGTGACACCATGGAGAGTTACTCTATCATCAACCCAATTATTGAAGAATGCCATAGTAATGTGGGGTTTAAATCCATGCAACCGCTCTAGATAACTTACCACCTTCCCTTTCTAAAGAATCTTCCATACATCCTGTCTAGCCTTCTAGTCTTCACAATTTTTAAGCTCTTGCTTTCACAGTTCACCCTTCATAGTGCAAAACAAACAATCCAACAACGCCCAAACACTAAAGGCAGAAGGGTTAAAATGGAGCCAATTGTTTTTAACATGAAATGGAAATCGCCTATATGATGACACATGCAATAACCACATTACATTCTCATGAATGTACCTGCTCAGTGAAGGTAATCTGTCCACCGTAAGGCCACTCCACCGAATCATTAAATTGCTAATCTAGGCAGATCTTTCCCTCTTTAGAATGAATAGCATCATAATTAATAAGTGCTTTGAGATCAACATGCTTATTTAATGCATCATGCCATCTCACCTTATGCCCCGTTTGAACAACATGATTAGCTATCCAGTCATCGACCCCATTGGCTTCTTGATATGTATGGGATATGGTCACTTTTTCAAATTTTTGAATTAAGGCTTTAATTTCTATAACCGTAGCCTCAATAGACCATGAAATTGAGTTTTTATTATTAAAGATGTTTATAATATTCAAAGAATCACCTTCCAACCATAATTTGGAAAATCCCAGCTCAACAGCTAGTTTAATGGTGTAGAGGGCTGCAGTTGCTTCAGCAATATGACTATTCAACTTACCAATTGGGATAGCTATATCATCAATTATATTTCCCACATGATCTCTCAATACTCTTCCACATCTCGCTCTTCCCGAATTTCCTTTAGCTGCTCCATCAAATTTTCCTTTGATCCATCCAGTAGGAGGAACATACCATTTTACGATCGATCTTGGATTATCAATTTTCAAATTAGGCCTTTCAGATCGTAAGGGGTTATCAAATTGAAAGGTTTGATCAGGATCCCTCTGTGATTTAAAATTCTCCTTAATGGCTCTAATAATATTCTGACCAAGCACCCATCCTGGAAGTTCTTTACTTCTGAATATTCTATTGTTTCTTTCTTTCCATATACCCCACCACATATGGGGAAGTGTTAGTTTCCAAAAAAAATGAACATCATGATTCTTAGAGGGATAGCACCAGATTTTAAAAGAGAGTTCCACACTTTTTTGATGTACCCATGTTATACCCCAAAAATTAAGGATTTCAGTCCAAACTTGCTGGGTGTAAGAACAGTTCAAAAACATATGGTCTCTATCTTCAAATCCATTTTTGCATAAAATACACCTGTTAACCACATTTATTCCTCTTTTCTATAAGTTTTCAAGGGTCAAAATTTTATTTTGAAGCAGAGTCCAAAAGAAGATATTAATTTTGGGGATGAGCCCCTTCAATCAGGCATGAGACCACAAAGGTTGATTACCCTTTTCCTTTGAAACAAAGATAGTAGAGACTTTAAATTGTCCACTAGGATCATCATGCCAAATAATCTTATCCTCAAGATAGGGATAAAGAGAGACAACATTGAGAGATAATTGGTTGTTACTACAGCCTTGATCAACATCAGTTAAATTCACCCAGGAATCATTCTGCCAATACTGACTAACTAGTATACCAAATCTCTGCTTGCATTGATCAACTAAATCCTTATCTTGAAAATCTTCAATCACGGGATAATCCTTTAACTAGACATCATCCCAAAATTTCGCCTTAAGTCCATTACCAATTTTCTAGGAACATCCTCTTTCTAAAGTTTTTCTGGTCCCTTGAACAACCCCCCATATAGAAGAGGGACAAATTACATCAGGATAAGAAAAGAAATCAGAAAGGGATTTAGCGTTGAAGAGGTACTTATGTTTCCATATGGTACTCCACTCTTTGTTGTCATGGTAAACTCTCCATCCCAATTTGGCTAAAAGAGCTTTATTCATACTTCTGATTTTCCTAATTCCCAATCCCCCTTCACTGAAAGGTTTGCAAACATGATTCCAAGCAATTAAAGGCATTCTCCTTTTTTCCTCAGTACCAGTCCATAGAAAATTTATTTGAATTTTTTCAATAGACTCTGCAAATTTAATAGGAATTCTGAAAAGACTTAATGCATAAGTAGGTATGCTTTGAAGACAAGCTTTGAGAAGAGTTAACTTTCCTACCTGACTTAAAAGATTTCCTTTCCATCCCGTAAGTTTCTTGCTGAACTTATTAATAAGATCCTCCCAGAAGGCATCAGGGGCTTTCAGACCAAGAGGAAGACCCAAGTAAGAAGAGGGGAGAGATCCTATAGAGCATCCAAGGATTTTAGCAATTTTATTTTGCCTCTGGATAGGGGTGTTAATAAAGAACACTACACTTTTGTTCCAATTAATCAATTGACCAGAGGCAGAAGAATATAAGTTAATAGCTTGCTTCAAATTTCTTACTTCCTTGACTTCAGCTTTACCCATAAAGATGGTATCATCAACAAATTATCCATTAGAATAAATTAGAGGATGGGAAGAAGGTTTTAAACCATTAAATAAACCTTTATGGACCAAATCCCCAATATATCTTCCCAAGCAATCAACCATAATTAAAAAAATGATGGGGGATAAAGGGTCACCTTGTCTCAATCCCCAAGATGGATAAAAGAAATGAGATGAGCTTCCATTTACCAGAATAGCAATAGAGGAAGTAGAAATCAACTGATAAATAATACCAACCACCTTTTGGTCAAAGCCAAAAGCTAATAGACTATTTGAAAGGAATGACCAATCAACCCTGTCATAGGCTTTAGCAATGTCAACTTTCATAATGAACACCTGATTGTTAGAACAAGACAATGAGTGAATATTCTCATGAGTAGTGATAATAGAGTTGAGAATTTGTCTACCTGGGATAAATCCATTTTGCTGATCAGCAATTATCAAAGGAATCACTTGAATAAGTTTGGAAGTAAGAACTTTGGAAATAATTTTATAGAATGAATTACAGAGGCTGATCAGTCTAAACTGATCAGGAGAATCAGCACCAATTTTCTTGGGAATCAAACACAGAAAGGTGGAGTTAACTTCCTTAAGCATCTGTTTAGCTCCATAAAATTCCTTCACGGCATCACTTACATCTTTACCAACGAATTTCCAAAGTTTTTGAAAGAAAAACATGGGGAAGCCATCAGGTCCAGGGGCTTTATCTCTTCCTAGAGAGCAAACAGCTTTGAAGATTTCATCATCCTTAGGAATTGAGCTTAACATTTTATTATGTTCCTTCGATACCAGAGGAGGAATCACTCTTAGGATTTCAGCCTAAGTATCCAAATTGATATTAGGATCAGCCTTCATTAAGGATGAGAAAAAAGACTCCATTTCCTCCTTGATATCCTTATCCTCTATAATCTTCAAATCTCCCTTTTTTAGGTGTGATATGTGAATTTTAGCTCTATGCTTTAGAGTGGATAGATGGAAATTTTTTGTCTTTTTATCTCCTTCACTCAACCATAACAACCTAGATCTTTGTCTCCAATAGATTTCTTCTTTAGTGATGATATCATGATATTGAGCCAACTTCTCATTTTCTTCAATAAGGAGCTTAGGAGTATATCCTTCCTTCTGAATTTTTTCCTGTGTTTTTAGAATTTCCTCCTTAATAGCAATTTTATTCTCAAAGATATTTCCAAAGCTATTCTTATTCCATTTTTTAACTTCCCTTTTAACATTTTTGAGCTAAGACACAACTCTAAAGAGGGCCGTACCCTCAATATCAATATTCCACCATTCTTCCAATTTACTTTCAAACTGTGGATGTTGCATCCACATCTTCTCAAATCTAAAAGGAAAATTCTTCTTAGAATTAATTTTAGCAGCAGTGAAGATGAGAGGAAAATGATCCGATCCAATTTTTTGGCAGGCTTCCAACTTGCAAATGAATTCTTTTGTCCAATCAGGAGAGATAAGGGCACGATCAAGCCTAGCCTAAATACATTCATTACCAACTCTCTTGTTACTCCAAGTAAACTGAATTCCATGGAGTTCCATATCCATTAATCCTTCTTTATTTGTAAACTCCAGTAAATCTAATCTCCCTTCCATCTGGGTAGCATTACCTCCCATTTTCTCATGATCATAGAGAGGCACATTGAAGTCTCCCATTATAATCCATCATCCAAAATAGTCCTTACTTTTAAAATTGGAAACAGACTCCCAGACCTTTTTCCTTAGGTTCTTAATGTTAGGAGGATAAATATTCACAATATACCAACCCTCCTGATCCACACTAGTAATTTTGACAATCATGAGATATTTACTAGCAGTCATAATAGTTCCAGAATAGTAATTCTTCTTCCATAACATCAAAGTTCCCCCTGATGCACCTTTTGAACTACTGGCATTTATTGAATAATTTTTAAAATCTTTAATATGTTCCGCTTTCTCTTTATTCATCTTTGTTTCTTGGAGCAAGAGAAAATCAGGCTTTTATTCTCTAACAAAATTCCTAACAATATCCATATTATGAATACTATTCAACCCCCTAATATTCCAACTTATGATTTTCATATTTGTTTTTTAGGGGTAAAATCTAGAATAGTTGCCTGCCTACCATCATCAATATTCTGAATACTTTCTAACTCTCTGGTTTTCTTAATGGATCTTCTTCCAAGTTTGTCTGGGGAGCCAACATCTGGTTTCACCTTAGAATGATGTTCAGTTCCTTTTACAGATTTATTCAGAGTAGAAGCAAGAGATTTCACCTTTGTTTGTTGATCTATTTTGCTACTTCTAGTTTCTACTCCCTTAGTGTTGTTCTTTTTTTCAACTCTTTTCTTTTGGTTTAGTTTATGCTTTGAATTTTCTCCATTCTCTCTCACAACTTCTAAAGGGGGAAGCACATCCAAAGGAAAATCATTATCATCCTTAGATAACACTTGGCTCTCCCTAGACTGAGAATAAAGAAGCTCTCCCTCCTCTGATTTATTTCCATCTTCATGCATAAATTCACCTTCCTCTAACACAATTTTGTCTTCTACATCTCTGCATCGATCTTCTATACTTTGATAGACAACAATTTATTTTGATAGATCTGTTAGATCCTCTATTATTTGTTTAGATTTTATGATCTCTGTTTGCAAGCCATGTCCTTTCTGAGAGTTTACTTTCTTTAAAGAAAGCTCTTTATCCCCCTCTATATATAAAACATTAGAGTCTTCAATAGAAGGATCTTTATTTGCTTCAGCGTGTAGAACTTTTGAATCTTCATTATTTTTTTATTCCTGTCGATGATCTTCTTTGATTTTCCATATTTTCTTTTGCTGGACCTTAATTTCTTTCCCATCCAAAACATTTCTTGGATGATTTTTACTCCTGAAGGGACAATTCTTAACCAGATGCCCTTGTTTCTTACAAGTAAAGCATGAATTGGGTAAATCTTCAAAAAACATTTCTTGAGTTTTCTTACCAAGCTTCGATATTAATTCCACCTTTTCTAGGAGATGATTCAGATCTGCCACTTTAACATAAAGTCTATCACTTTGAAGTTTAGTTCTAGAAGCCGTAGAATTATCCAATGCCATTAGTTCACCAAAAGAACTAGCAATTCCGTTAAAAATGTCCTCATGCCAAAATTCTAAAGGGAGACCAGGAAGTCTAGCCCAAATGGGAGTAGTTAAGAAAAAAGAGTCTGATAGATCCATGTTTGGCTCCCATTTTTTAATAGTGAGAGAGCATTTACCAAAAAACCACGGCCCTCCACTAAGAACCATATTCATATCTTCCTTACAGTTGAAGATAAACGAGAAGAAACCATTCAACATTGGTGCAATATCTACCTCTCCTTTAATAATCCAATTCTTTTTAACCATTTTTATAAGAGATTCTATATCTGGTCTTGCTCCTAAAAATTTTCCCACTAAGGTAAATTCCATGGAAGACATAGAAAAATCAAGTAAAGGATCTGGGACAAAAACTTGAAACTCACCTTTCTCCCAGCAGGACTTAGAAGTCACCAGCAGGAAAAGAGATTTTCCAGTAGGTTTCTTACCAAACAGAGATGACTAAGTCCTTCATTCTGAGATCCTTTCCTACATTCCTTCTGAAGACTTTTCTTTATTAGAATCAATATTTTCTTTCTCCTTCTCGAGATCCTACCCTAACACATGGTTCAATGGGGGACCACAGAACCCACTAAAAGGACCATAGACACATGAAGACTTTCCATTGTCAGCATCATCCAAAGATTCTAGCCCTACATGCTTCCCAACACCCCCTACTATTCCTCTAGGGTTTGTACCTCCTGCCAGATTCTCCCCAATCAATTTCTTGCCTACATGCGAACCAGCTAATTCAAATTTTGAAAGATCGCTCATTATTACTCTTGAGATTAATTTTGAAATTAGTTATTATACCACTTTAATAGTTTTCTTCAACTTATTTGTACACATAGTAAGGTAAAAATAGTTATGGATTTGTATAAAATGAATTATTTTTGCATTAGATTTCAAATTATGAATTATGATAAAACCCATTCTAAATTTATTTGGGATAAAATTTGTTATATGCGTGTATAATCCATGCCACTCTCAGACAAATCCATGAATAATTCTTAGAATATTTTATTTTATTATCATTTTGTGTAAATTATAACAGGATAGTCTTCAATGTGTTATTTACTATCAACCCATGGTATGAACATAGATTATTATGGACTTTCAATCATTTTATAGTGATATTATCTATTTTTTTAATATATCAAATATAGTTTGATTTACATGCATCATTATTTGAAATGGAAAAATGTATTTTGAAGTGGTTATGTTGATTTAATATTATGAAAATAAGGAAGGATTTTTTTTGGTGTTTCATTTGTGCACATATATGGTTTCTATTTCAAAATTTTAATAAAGTTTTGAAAATATTTTTTTGACATGGCTCAATTGAAGTTGATAAAATTATATTGAAAACTTTATATAGTGTTTAGCTTAGTTCAAAGAGCTAAAAACATGGTTGATGTCGGTTGTCAAGAGAAAACTGATGTTTACAGAGGGGTGTATTTTGATGTCAGGGTTTCAATTCTATATAAACATTATACAAAATTCCTTTTAACATCAAACCCTACTTTGCAAGAGTCTATTTAATATTATTTTGATTTGAGAAGAAACTATGAATAACCTATAACTCAAAAGGAAAAAATCCTAAGAATTATAACTCACAACCTTCATGAAACTTTCCATCGATACTAATATTGAAAGGGTATGTTGCTAAAATGAATTGGAAATGTGAAGATTGAAATAGTATTTAAAGCATTTTAATTGATCTAAATTTTAAGACATTATAGTAACAAGGTATTTTTAGATTTTTTTTTGATTTTGAAGGGGAAAAATGTCAGAATGATCAATTTATTTAACTTGATCATAAAATGAGATGTATGATTTTCATTTAAATATGATTGAGCTCAAAAAATGTCATTGCATGTTGAGAAATAGATATGTCTGGCTAGATCAAAAGTTCTTATAGTTTAAGAAAGGGAAATGTTTGAGATAAAAATACCCAACAACAAGATAACACACCTCTTGTAAATGAAATTACTGAGCTAGGATTTTTAGGGATCAAAGAGTTGCTAGTGCATTTACATAAAATTTTAATCATGACACCCAAGTCTCCCTGCATTTTGATGTTAATAATCTCAATTTCTAAGATGTATTGAATATGATGCTTAATAATATTTTATCCTCATGGCAAAAAATCTTGGAGGGGATATCAAAGAGGTAATTGGCAGGATTGTCCAATCGAGCACAGTTTGCCAACTATATCTCTACACCAAATGTACACTACCAATAATTCCTACACATATTGATTTTATGCTCTAAAATGTTGAAATGCTCCACCTTGAAACTTATCAAGTTGTTGTTACTTTTCAAAAAAAATTCACTTCTTTGAGCCTTAAAGGCACAAGTAGCCCTTAAATGTTACATTTGGTAAAATTTTATGAAGATGATCAAATTGGAGATGGATGAAAAATTTGGAGGTGTCACTAGAACTGAGATGCTTACAACACATTTTGGGTAAACTGAGTATCAAAGTAAGTAAGGGGCACCTTTTATTCATCTAGTTTGATATGAGAGAAGTAAAATGATTTTTTTTGTTATTTGTATGTCAATAATTTTAGACATTTAAAAAAATTTCTTACATACTTTCAATTTTATTGAGATTACGTTGTAGCTTGCAATAATTATTTGATATTAATGGATTTTATGATTTTTTCAATGGTTAGATTGTTGCAATAAATTTGGTAGTGGAAGTTTTAGTTTCATAATATTCAAGTAAATATGTTCCTTCTTCAATTTTAGATCAGATTTTGGTAAACTGTCAACAAATTTTTAATATTGACTGTGTTGTGTTCACTTAATTTATCATTCTTTTAGGATAAGAATTAATAATTTGGATATTATGGATATAATTGAGTGATGTTACTTATATTTGGTCACTTATGATGATTAATGTACATGGTGACACACGTTATGATTGGCTAAATTATTTATAATTAAAAGTGCCCTCCCACTCATTAGATAAGTATTGTGTTAAGTTTTTTTTTTTAATAATTATAAAATGAGTCTCAAGTCTAAATAAGTTCAATTTATAATAATAATTTATAAATTATTAAAAGTCTAAAAATATAAAGTAGTTAAATTTAATAATAAAGTACAATTAACTTTATTTTAAAAGTTAACTAAAAAGTTAAAAGTATAGTTAATTTCTAAAGTGAAGGCATAAAAGGACATGAAGGGTATCATTTGAAGGAGGAAGTCATACAAGTAAAAATATCTCTATTAATTTTTCATATTGTATAATTTTTATTCTTTTGAAAGTCTCTAGGATTGATTATTAATTGTAGAAAGACTGAGTGACACATTTTTTGATGGTAAAGTGCTCAACTTGATGCAATTAGGTATACTCAATTTTATTATTCATTTATAATTTTTTTAAAAATCTAAGAATGGATATAAAATTAATGACTTTGATGGTTTCAAAACAATACAACCATATGTGTGACATTTTTTATTGTTCACCTAATACTAATGAATACTTCACTCTTTATGTGACAAATTATTATGCTTTTAGTTTGCAATGTTATTTTCATTTGATTAGGTGAAACTAGGGTTTTACAAGGTTCTTGAAACCAAAATGTTCAATAAGTAAAAATGATAAACCATCCAAGAAACATATGTAAAATAGGTCACCTTGGCTGACCAACAACAATTGACTTCAGCTAAAACTCCACAAAAACTCCAAATTTGACACACAACAATACATGACAAAAGATAAGAAAACAAAAAAAACCTTTAGTACTCCTAAGAACCTACTTAGTTCTCCACCATTAGGAACTCACTCCTATTCCTATTCTCCTTGAGCTTGGTTTTCTTGAAATTTTCCCTTTGTGTGGATACTTGGGCCTTCTACCCTCCTCTCCTTCTACTCATAAGCTACTTTAACCTTAGGGAACAACTTGATGCACTTTTTATTTTCAAGACCTTTAGTTTTTTCCTTGTTTTTAGTATTGTAAGGGGAGGTAAATTTGGTGGGGTTAGCCCCAAATACCTCCTTAGCTTTTCTAATGGGAGTAATGTCAGGATTTAGTACATGAGCATCACCTTCAACATTTTTGAAGTTGTTCTAATCTTTTTTCATCTTAGCTGATTCCATTTTCATAACCTTCTAGTCTTTTATAAGGGAGACCATAGGATGACCCAACTTCTATAATTTTTCTTGGAGTTCATGTAGCTTCCTCTTTTGATTGATAGTGGGGTCACCCAGTTCATTGTTATCCTCCTTTCTTGTGATTTTGACAACCTTCAGTGCTTAGATTTCAAAATTTGGGTTATATTATTTTACATCTGAGAATAAGGACATGAGTCTTCTTCTTACGCTTTCTATCTTCTATTTGCTTATCCACTTGAAGGGAACTTCTCAGAGGGGAAGTAGGGTGGAAGGGATGAATGAGCTCACTTGTAATTTTGTAACATTAATCTATCTCATAATTATTTGTAATTAGTTTGAAACATGATTTCCAAATAAAACATCTTATTTTATTGCATATTTTTGAGTCTACTCTTAGCATTTTTTCCTTTTACTTAGTTAACTATTACATTTTTATTTCATTATTTTCATAATCTTTTCATTTTTTAATTATTAACTTAGAATAGTTTTATTTTTTTTATTTTTTTTCCATTTAATGTTTTGTCTTGTTTTTATAACATTCTCTTTCATTCTACTTAGTTAAACAGGTATTTCATTTTACAATCTAAAATTGCCTTTTGGTTTAGTGTTTATAGTTTTCTTCCTTTCTTTCCATGTTTCGTGTTTGCCCTTGTGTGTTGTTTCTTCCTTATATTTCTTATTCATTATCTATAATTAATAAAGAAATCAAATAAAAATAATATTATTTATAAAATGAAGAGATACTTTGATCATTGATTAAACAAAAAAGTGTCTAATCCTCCAAGAGATTACCTTTTCCATAGGCTCTCTCTATTAGACAAGAATTATAACACTTTATAAGACTTTGATATATCTATTGAATCAATAATTATTTAGGAAAAAAATTGGTGATGATTGCAATAATATTATTTGAATTATGTCTCATTTTAATAGATTTTATTTGATTATTTGAAAGAAACCTTTTTGATCCCTAAAAATTGGTCAAGTCTTAAACATTCTCTTGACTATTAAAATACCCTTAGCATCTCTTATAACTGAATTTCAGTCATATGTCCTTACCATTAGATTGGTACAATTCCACTTTAACCTTTGTGATAGGTGAATGGGTAGATTAGGTAATGTTAGAATTTTAACTATCAACATGCTTAACTCTGTACTTGAATGTTGGATTCAATATTCTCTTTCCTGAATATGGATCCAATAATGAGTTCTAAAAAAATAAAAAATAATTATTTTATGTAGTTTAATTTAAAAAATTCTTATTCATTATTAAATTTCTTAGAAATTAATCTTAAAATCAAAATAATATCTAGTTTAATTTTACTTGGGTTTACATAAATAATTTACAATCTTTTATGCTTATTGGGTAAATTACTAATCTATTTTACATTTTGAAAATTTAGAATATAATTTATTTTTTTTTAAATAGTGATTCCATCTTCAACACTTACATTTGTATCACTAAATATTTTCTAAATACTTTCTATAGACTGTAGACGAAGGTGAGCCATGGATTCTATAACCACTATTTTAATTATATCCATAAAATAAACACTAGGAGGCCATAATTGTTCAAGCATAAATTTAATATTATCAATGAGATCCAGATGAATTAAATCAAAATTTCACTTTAAGATTATCTCAATATTTCAATACAACATATGCATAACAACCCTAAACAAAAATAAAATAATCACCTTTATGTGCAATGGTTATACAAATGTCCATATGATTTATACAATTCATAATATTATATCTTTTTGTAATAATTCCACCATAGGGTTGCTTCATCGATAAACTAAAATATATAAAGTTTGGCCATGTTTTTGATAGAGAAATTTCTTAACCCAACACATATTTACATTCTAACTAACCATGCCTTGCCCTCTCTACCAAATCTTTGTCCATTAAACTTGGGAGAGCTAGCTTTCTTAAGCTCATAATTAAATCCATATAAGTTTTGATGTGTGCCACCAATGACATGAAATCCCCCAGTGGGTATTCTTCTATGTGTAAAACTTGGATCTCTCTCTTAGTGAACACTATGATCTCATTATTATTTATGGGATGGTTCATGATCTAATTCCACCCTCTAATCCTTCTTAAGAGATGTTTAATCCCTTAAGTCTTAGAAATGTAAGTGTCTCAAAGTCATTAGGTCTAGCATGTGTAACCTCTTCTCTCTATCTAGATAATTTATCGGGTAACACTACTTTAATAATAAGTTCATACTCCTTCTAACATCTAGAACTATCATGATCCATCTCATATACCTACAATTACAAGAGAGAAGGTGGTCAGTGAATTTATAAGGAGAATCCTACATCAACTAAAGAAAAGACTTGCATAAATGAAACTTGATGAAAATGCATGGTTTTACCAAAAAGATAACAAGTGTTGAACCATGATCTAATACCAATGTCTATAACCCTCATATAATATTATAAACTAATGAAATATTTGTGATAAATTAAGTCTACATACAATGTATAAGACACAAATTACCATCATACATACAAACATCCCTTGCATATTATGATATTATGTTAAGATCCATAACTAATCCTATCAGATTAATATGGATAAATTAATAAGTATCCTTATCCCACTTCCCCAAGCATATTCTTGGTTTCAATGCTTAAATCTCTTGGTTATAGTCTCATAAGAGGAAACTTCACCTAGGTTTCCCAAAAGTGAAATTCAACCTAACCATTAGATTTAGAGAATCTGAATACCTATGGAATGAATATAAACTTGTCCCAAATGGGTACTGGGTATAAGATCCTCGTTACTATTTTGGGTCATGGATTATGTAATAATATAATATAATTTTATTATATTTTTCACTTAATATCTATTTATGTAATATATAAAAAAAAAACACATGAACCACTATATAACTCCACCCTCTAAATACATATAGTGTGTCCATAATATCCACATGTATCATAAGTTCAATAAAATAGTGACCTAAGCCATACAACTTACCATGAGCTAAATTGATTATATATTCCAATGCACCTATAGACCATAAAAAATAAGAATTGTTCAAGTCATTTTTTGATAGGTTGAGTACATGACACCAAGATGGATGTCATGCATGATAATCAAGACCCATATGTACCCCAATTCACAATATAAAATTCCAATATCTATTAATGTGATTTAATATAATTAACTTAGCCACATTATACTTCTATGTAATAAATACATGCAAAGGATCCATAATACCCACATAGCTATAAATTCACTAGATAGGGTCAAAATACCATCTATTATATGAAATAAGAGTTCATATTACTTTTATGGACCCCACAAAAAAATATATCAAGATAAAAAATATTAAATCCAATGGCTATCTACATACTTAAACTTAAAAAAATAAAGTTGACAATATAACATGTCGAGCACTTCATGCAAGAAAAACTTGCTCAATAGCTCATCAAGGAGAGGCCATGTGCATGACCTCGACATATATCAACATGAAAGACAAGTTTTTGGATCAATTCAAAAGTTAAAGTATTAAATCCTTTCATGTGTGAATGATGGTTATGGATTCATGGATTTTATGTAGCCATAAATATCAAATTATTCATGGGTAAGTCACAACAGTCACAAATATTAATAAAAAATCTAGGGTAGAACACATTATTATCATAATTACTTGGGGAAAAACTTAATTTTCATTTATTAGTGCGACCTTTAATTTTTTATCTTAATTAAATTGGGTTACATCCTTGGGTTATGGAGTCATGAAACCCACGTGGTTCATGAAGTGGTTGTAGAGTGTAATGGGATTTTCACCACATGGCATGATTTCAAGATCTTGCATTACATAGTATATTACCTACCACATGAACTTGACAAATCACAAAAGAGAGCTATAAATCAAGGGGAAAGAAGCTAAAAACAACATTAAATTGATGTGAACATTATTTCACCGTCAATATCACTTCAAATGAGAAAATAGAGGATGCAATTCATGTGGTGTAAAAAGAGATTTCTTCATATTTATATCCCACGTCATCTAATATTTGAATTGTGGCCATCTTTTCATAGTGATTAAAATTAGTGAAAGCCCCCAAAAAGATGAAAACTATACAATAAACAATGAAATAGATAGTATTGAATAAAAATAAAAATAAAAAATAATAATAATAACAACAACAACAACAACAACGCCACATTTTATGTGAATAGAATAAATAATAATATAATATAAATAAATAAATAAATAATAATCATCAATGTCATGTTTGATGTGAATATACTAGTAGGTCTGCCATAACCACATGGCCACCAAATCACCAAATACAATCATCATATTCCATGTAGCCTCCACACAAAATAATATAATATAAATAATAATAAAAATAAACTAATAACCATTGGCATCACATTTGATGTGAAGAGGGTAATGGGTCTACATACCCATGTGTCCACCAAGACACTGCATAAATCACCATATTAACCATAGCCTCCACACAAGTAAATATAAATGCTACACACTAACCTAAGTTTTATGGAAATTCATGCATTAATCCATATTGTATATAATAATGTGTGGCCTAACTCACCTCACAAAATCTAGACTATATGTGTGTTTCCATCACATATTCTCAAATGCAAGGATTGGAAAGGTTCACTTTTGGTTTTATCTTCCTCCCATGGAATCCACACACACACACATTTATTTCTCAATTCACATTTATTTCTACTCAATTTTAGAGGTTTTTGATCCTTATATGACATGGCCACATGGTGGAATCCTATGTGATGGGATTGATGCCAAGTGGCATGATCATGGAATTTCTCTCACAATGGTCACAAATAACATAAAATGTTTTTTTATAATATTTCACACTCTCATTTAATAATAACACTACTATTTTGGCTATTCATACATTAACTATATTTCATATTACATTAGGTTCATGCACCATATGTAAGTAATAAATATTTGTAACCTTCACATGGTGAGTCTGACTACAAGACTTTGAGATGGAGACATGTATCATAATCATGGTATCACATGATAATCATGTCTCATAGACTTTATGGAGTCTTGGAGTGGTCAAGAGTATCAATTTAAAGTCATTCTCCATGTTATCCCATAGGTGTGTGATTGTGACAAGTTAGTACCATTTATGTTATTATTGTGAAAGCCACATGTCACTTCAGTGCTTGTGCACATAGTACCCATGAAATATAATAATTTCTATTTATAATTTAATATACATGTAAATTGGACCCCTTTTCATATTACCACACATAATATGAAAATGGTAGTGTATCCATGTGGACATAAGACCACCACAAGGGATCACAATATCTATATATGAGAATATAGAAGACCAATTAATTATACCATGTAACCCATGCCAAAAAACACCCTATAGATTTTATCCCTAAATTTAATTGACACCTATAATATAACACATCCACACACTGAGAGGCAATTTAATTAAGGATTTTATGAGTAAGATCATGGTGTGAATCTTTGGGATAATGTTACATGTTGAGATCACTGAGAGGATCTTCTTGCAACAATTAATAAAAATGCATGAAATAACAAGAATTTAACAACATGAATTAATAGATTTAGATAATTATTATAACTCTTAAAAATATTGAATTGATCATAAGCCACTTTGAGGGGGCAACCTCCTTTGAGCAAGCTCAATACAATAAATTCGTGGATCCTTCCTTGGCCTCAAAACTTACTTATATACTAAGTCTAATATAAGTAACTACTACTTCCCCTGAAAGTGGGATAAAACAAAATGCTCACGAGATGACTTACAAAGCATATGCATCCAAAGTAGCTATTACACTAACAAAATAAAGAGAAGGGGTAGCATGGGTTCTTAACATCCCCTCCCTCTTAGAAAAATCTTCGTCCTCAAAGATTTAGATGTGGAAATTGATGTTGAATCTAAAATAGTGGTTATCATGTTGCATCCTCTAGTTTCATTCTGTACCATTGAATGAAAACCTCTATGATGGAGCAGGAGTGAAGTTGGCATATGCACCTATCTAAGATTGCCTCCGACTCGAGAAGGATGGACCCTTCATTATCAAGTTCTAGTAAAATAGTCTACACTTTGATGTTTGTGCCAAGATCTTTCTTTAGATAAGAGACATGAAATAATGGGTAAACTCGGGAAGAAGGTGGCAGTTTCAACTTATAAGCAACTGACCCAATCTTTTGGAGAACCTTAGAGGGCCCATAAAACTTGGGAACTAACTTATGATGCCTTTTTGGTTTTAGGGAGGATTACTTATATGGTTGCAGGAGAAGAAAAACCATATCACGTATTTGAAAAGTACACTTAAAATGGTGTTGATTAGCCTATTATTTCATTTATTTTTTTTCCATATGAAGATTGTCCTATAGAGTGCTAAGGATCTGATCCCAAGTGTCAAGAATCATGTCAACTGCTTGAATTGATGAACTACTGGGGGTGTATGGTAAGAGCATTGGTGGTATTTAAACATAGATTGCTTCATATGGAGTCATTTTTGTTGAAGTGTGGTAGGAGGTATTGTACCACCATTTGTTGAGGGGAAGCCACTTGGCCCACTAATGTTTTTTTTTTGAGGTGAAGCAATGAAGACAATTTCCCAAGCATTTTTTGATAATTTTAGTCCACCCTTCTATTTGGGGATGATACTTAAACTCATTTTTAGTTGGGTGCCGATACGGTAAAATAATTGTATCCAAAAATGGCTGGTGAAAGTTGCATCATGATTTGAGTTAATGGACAAAATAATACCATTAAGATGGAAAATCTGGTCTAATAAAATTTGTGTGACTGTGGAGGTAGTATAAGGATGGCTGAGGGCACAAAAATGACTATATTTGGAGAGGCAATCAACCACAACCAAGATCACTATTTTACTTCCAAATTTAGGGATCCCCTTAATGAAATCCATATAAATATTAGTCCAAATCTTGGTAGGGATGGGCAAGGGTTTAAGCAACCTAGGGATGTGTGTTGTTTCACCCTTGTTGTGTTGATAGGTATCACATTCAGTGACCATCTATTAAATTGAATTTTTTATTCCCTTTCAAAATAAGTTACATCATGCTTTTTCATAAGTTTTGAGGAACCTAAGTGCCCTACTGATGGAGAAGCATGGAGTTCATAAAATATAGCCTACTGAAGATTTGTGCTCTAGGAAAGCCCTAGATGACCCTTGTATTGTAAAGAAGCACCATCTTAAGAATAATGTGGCACAACATAAGGGTTAGTGGCCAAATGTTGAATGATTTGAGATAATGAGGATTCATTGAGGTACCCCTATTGTACAATGTCCAACCAATTTGAAATAGGAGTGGAAATAGCTGAAAGGGAGGCTTGGTCCACAAATTAATGAGACAGAGCATCAACCACAATATTGTCCTTACCTTTCTTGTAAGTGATCTCATAGTCATAACCCATGAGTTTATTGACCCATTTCTTTTGTGATGGGGTGGACACCCATTATTTTAGGAAATATTTCAGACTCTAGTGATCATTTTTGATGCAAAAATGATTCCCTAGTAGGTATGGCCACCACTTTTATACTGCACGTAAAATATCCGTCATTTCTTTCTGATAAGTAGAGAGTACTAAATTATTCTATAAAGGGATTTGTTAGTGAATGTAATGGGGCGTCCTTCTTGGAAGATAAAATCACCAATTCCATTGTCACAAGCATCACTCTTGATAGTGAATATCTTGGCAAAATATGGAAAAGCTATAATAGGTGTAGTACACATAACTTGTTTCAATTTTGAAAATGCACACAACAAATTATGTCCATGTAAAACAATGTTTTTTCAACATAGCTATCAGTAGAGCTAAAATTTTCTCGTAATCCTTGATAAACTTGTGATAGTATCTAGTCAACCCCAAAAAAACATGGAGGCTCTTGAGTGTCTGAGGATGAGGCCACTTTGTCATGGCAACTATTTTTTTAGGATCCACCTGAACCCCTTGGGCTGAAATAGTATGCTTGAGATACTCCACTTTGTCCTATCCAATAACACATTTAGACCATTTTGCATAAAGATGATGGTCAAAGAGAAGTTGTAGTGTGAGCTCTAGATGTTGGAGATGCTTATACCATGTTTTACTATAGATGAGGATATCATTGTTGAAGACCAACATAAATTTCCATAGGTGGGGCTAGAATATTTTATTCATCAATTCCTAAAATGTTGAAGGAATATTAGTGAAGCCAAAGAGCATGACTAGAAACTCATAGTGGCCATCATGTTTATGAAAAGCTATCTTAGGGATGTCATCCTCATGAAGCCAGATCTAATGATATCCAGAGCAGAGATCTAACTTGGAGAAAAAATGAGTGCCATGAAGCTCATCAAGAAGCTCAATAATAATAGGGATTAGGGACTTATCCTTTATTCTGATGCAATTAAGTGTGTAAAAGTTAATGTAGAGGCATCGTGACCCATCTTTTTTTTAATAAGGAGAACTAGGGAAGAATATGGGTTGGTACTAGGGCAAATAATGCCTTGCTTTAATAAGTCTTGAATGAGCATCTTGATCTCATTATTTTGCTGAAATCGGTAGTGGTAGGGCTAGATATTAGAAGAAACACTTCTAAGAAGGAGTTAAATACGGTGGTCCTCTAGCTGTGAAGGTGGAAATCCCATGGGTTTGTCAAAGACATTTGTATACCCATGTAGAACAATTTGGAGATTAGGAGTAGTGGAAACCATTGAGGGTTGCACTTGAATAACATAGAGATGGGAAATGACATCATGTGAATTCTTCTTAATATGCTTTTCCATGTGATGTGAACTTATGATGTTGAGAGACCCCAGTTTTAAGCCTTTTAATGTGTGTTTTTTCCGTTGTCTAAAACTTGCATCCAAAGTTCAGTAAAATCCCATAAGATGGGTCCAAGTGTGCGTAACCATTGGGCTCCCAAAACAACATCACATCCACTTAAGGGTAAGGCAAACATGTTAGAGAATAATTTATAATCTTTAATCGATATACACACATTGTGACACTTACCTTTTCAAGGTAATGTGCCCCTATTGGCAATCATGACTTTAAATTTGGAGCAAGGATAGAAAAAACAATCAAACTATTTGGCGATCTGAGGGTCAATGATTTTATGAGTGCTACCAAAATCATATAGTATTGTGAGAGGGAATTTATTTAATCCTTGACTCATATGGTTTGTGGGATGGTGAATCCTACTAAGGCATTGAGAGAGATATCTGGTTGGTCTTCTTGAGAAGCAGGTTCCACAATCAACTGAGCTTCTTTAAGATAATTTATTGTATCCTAAACATATTCCCAATCTTTAATTTCAGGGGGAGAGTTCACATCCAATAGGTAGATATTTTTATTGACACATCAATGTCCCTAAGTTAATTTATTATCATAGTTATAACATAGTCCTTTTTCTCTACAGGCTTGCATCTTTGCTTTAATCAAATGCCTGATAGGAGTGGTTCTAAGGGTTAGCATTTTTTGAGATCATTGTGGAGCTGTATTTTTTAATAGAGTAAAATTGGATTTGAATTACTGTTGAGCTGCAATCTTATCCTCTACTAACTTAGCCAACCTTAAGGCTTCCATCGTCATGTTGGGATGAAACATTTTGACATTAGATTGAATTGCATCCTTCAATCCATTGATAAAGAAACTCCTAAAAAATTCATCGAATAATCCCTCTATATGATTGGCCAGCTTTTCAAATTATGTTTGATATTCTCTCATGATTCTTATTTGGTGAAGTTTAGTGAGTGCTCTAGTGAAGTCATCAAAATCACTAGGACCAAACTATTACAAAATGAGGGTGTAAAAATTAGTCCATATGGGCTCATCATGAGCCTTGGTATACCAATGATACCATTGAAGGGATCCATGTTCCAAGTGAAAGAATGCAAGTGGGACCTTGTTGGCATCAAAGTATTATGTAGACTAAAATATTGTTCTACCTGATAAATCCATCCAGTTGGATCTACACCATTGAATCAAGGAAAATTAAGATTTAACCCATGAAAAGTGATAGAATAAAAAAACCTGGTGTATGAAGAGGACTCTGGATGTCATTTGTTGTTCATGGTGGTATGTTGAAGATTGAGGCTGAGAATGTTTTCATCAAGATCTTTGATGTGGGTCTTGAGAGTAGCAATTTCATCCTCCATGTTTTTTGCTCCTATTTGGGTTACTACCATGACCATAAAAAGATATATTTTTTTTGGAAATGGGTAGGAAAACTAGAGTTAAAACATGTTTAGTAAAGGAATTTTTTAGTTTGGATAAAATTGGAAGGGGTAAAGGTACTTTTACGAATTTTTTTATAGTGGTAGTATGATTGACAAAGGTGAGGGCAATTTTAGGAGTGAGAATGGAAAATTTATCAAAGAGGGACAAAAGAGTAGAAAAGGGAGATGAACACTATGTAAAATTTGAGGCAAATGAAAAAAAATAGAAGTTATGGCAAAACCCAAAAAAGGGAAAATTATGATTTATGAGAATTAGGAGTGGAATTGGGATATTAGATCACAAGGAATGAAATATGGGGAATGGAATTTTAGGTGTTCAAATAAAGTTTGAGGATCAACGGGGCTATAGAGGAAGAGATATGGAAAAAATATGATTGTTTCTAATCTCTTCTATTTTCTATGGTGGTAAGTCCTCTGATATTCTACTAATACTTTTTGGATGGTTTACGCATTTTAGTTCTTATCAATTATCTTCTTGCAAGTCCTCTGATAGTCGACAAATACTCTACTGATTGATTTTTTTGAGCTTATTGGAAATATTTTGAAATTGATAGAAATGGGACCTGAGTTTCAATGGTTGCCTAAGGGTTTTAAAAATAACGCTTTGGCCACCAATGCCGTCTAAGTGAGTACTGCTCTCCAAAAAAAATTATGGGAACTACTCAATTGAGAAGGGGCCATTGCTTGTTTTGTTGGTAGGTCCTCTCAATGGGCCAGCTACAAGCACTTCCCATAGTTATGTAGTTAGGTTTTTACCCTGATCTAAAATAGATTATATAAAATTACTTAATTTAGCTATGCAATAGAATAGAGTTAAGATTTTTTGAAAAATTATTGAAATGATGTATGCAGTAGAACAAAGTTAAGACTTTTTGAAAGTAAAGAAAACTTATGGCCTTGGAAAGCACTCTAATACCAGATGAGAGGATCCTCTAATAATTAATAAAAAATACATGAAATAATAGGAATTAACAACATGAATTAATAGATTTAGATAATTAATAGAACATTTGAAAATATTGAATTAATCACAGACCACTTCAAAGGGGCAACCTCCTTTGAGCAAGCTAACTACAATAAATTCATGGATCCTTCCTTGGCCTCAACACTTAATTATATACTAAGTCTAATATAAGCAAATACTACTTCCCCTAAATGTGAGATAAAAAAAATGCTCATGGGATGAATTACAAAGCATATGCATCTAAAACAACTATTACACTAACAAAATAAAGAGAAAGGGTAGCACAAGTTCCTAACAATCACATGAAATTTGTGACACAAAATAGTATAATGTGCATATGTGGTGTAGATAATCATAAAAGTCATGAATGTTTAAGGAGTTCATATATTTAGGGAGTCAACAAAGTCACATAGTCCTCAAAGTTACAACCATTCACCGAGTCCACACCTTCCACAAAGGTCATGAAGTCCACATATATATGTCTATTCACACATATCAAATTTTAATAAATTGATAACTTTTGTTATAGTTTTATGACCCACTCTAACATGCTAATGGGTTTTCACCTTCTCTTTTTAAGACCACAAAAGTAATCTAAGACATGAATTACATGTATATGATTTTATGAATAACCAAGTGGTGGAATAACAAAGTTAAAATAAGATGATCGTTACTAATTGAGAAATTATTCTCTGCAAACATATTAACAACATTATCTCCAATTTTAATGATTGTAAAAATAATATAAACATCGATATATGTAATGATGTTATTTTAAGAGAGCTAATTATGATAAATAACATAAAATAAGAGAGAAGGGTTAAGGCAAGAAAGATAAATTTTCTAGATTTCACACTTTAGATAAAATTGCTAAAATAAACATTTCAAAAGATTAATTGTGAGTTGGTCAATGTTTGAAAAACCTATCATGCATTCAAACTTAAAAAAAACATCAAAGAGTCTCAAGAATAATTCATTGTGAAAAAATCTCAATATCATCACACTGTAGCATAAATAACTACAATGAACTGTAAAATAACATATTCATCCAAAATTAATTAATTTAAAGCAGAGCTAGTTATAAATATGATCAAATTATCTAATCACTTAATCTAATCAATTCAAAAATAATAAATTTAAATCTCATGCAATGAATATCAAAGCTAAAAGATCCACAATATTTATCTAGATATTGATAAATTATTAAATTAACAAGCTTAGAACATCCCAAAATATTTCCAAAGGATGTCGAGTCTCCAATAATCTTCCTAATTTAAAGATTTTACAATAACTTTATGTATAAGAAATATGGGCATATCCTCATCTATAAAAGCAAAAATTTTATATAAAATAAAAATATCATAGTTTCCTTAAACTAAACTAGAACTAAAGCATACAATTGCACTGTTTTAAATAAAATGGCTAAAAATGACATTTGATGTCCAAGTCATTTAGACTAATCAACATTTTAATTTTATAAAGTGACCACTTGTTGAATTTGAAGTGCCTATTCACATATTTTTATAATATTTATCAATCCATGAAATATTTATGATAGGTATGTTAAACAATTTCTCTGCTTAGGTGGCCAATGTTGTGTGATTAGTCAGGGAAGTCCCAAGATATAATATAACTACACAGAACCTCTCATTTCTCTCATAGGCATATGTGATTAAATCAATCACTAGTTTAATTATAACCTTATTTGTTTTGACTACCTTTCCTTGAATTTTATTATGAAATTATTTAGATATGGTGAGAATGTCGGGGTAGAAATAAACATATTTTTTAGTAAAAACATTGAGGGAATATGAGTTTCTATGAAAAATTCTAAGACCTTATCTTTAAAATTATCAATGTAAGACATTCTAGTTTTCATATCCCAAGACCATTCTTATAATGAAGATCTTATACTTATGGTATAACTCTAATACAAATTCACATCAAACATGTTCATCATGTTAATACTTTGAAAGAGACACTTTATTACCAAAAAATCAATATTATTTAACTTTATATCCATCCAAATGATTTACCCTATTTACTTTTAGACCTTGTGTGTCAAGATATCACTCTTAAATTTCACTTCATGGACCTCAACAAGTGATCTAAACAATGAATCTAAAATGTTCTCCACTTATCAATAATTTTTTTAGGAATAGAGGCTTTGGTCTAAGTCTCAAGTCTTATTAATCTATTCTTCATTCCTTTGATATCCTTTTTTTCAATCTCATGTGAATATTTTACCATAGACTATGAATCTTCAACAATTTCCTATTCATTGCATGTTTTTATCTTTACCAAATGTTTGGCATTGTTGCAAGTCCTGAAATGATTATGAAAATATTTTAAAATTGTATCTAATAGTAATTGGCTCTAAGAATCTTATGCATCATGGGATTTATAAAAAGTTGATCACTCTGTACATTTTATTGTTAATTAGTCATGATTTCATTAGCTTCTAACTTAGTTATGCACCTGAGGTAAATCCTCTCATAGTTTTTTCAATATATGAATCATTTAATTAATATATAATGATTTGATTTTAGTCTTAGAGTCTTCCTATGTTCTTTTTTGAGCTCTGGATGAAAACTACCATATATCAAGTAATGAATTATTAGGTTACACCCTTCATCAATTGTGTAAGGAATGAAATTCACACCATAGTGGTTGGTTTGATTGTAATTTCATATTGTTGTAAATTGAAAAACCATTTATGTTTATGTTCCCTAAGCTCATTTTATCCTAACATGAGTTTATTATTAGGTTCAAGTAGAATAACTAGGAATTTATTGCAAAGTATATAATATGTGATTTTATTTATAGCCTTGAGTAAATAATATACCTATTTTTCTAAGAAAAAATGTTTAAACTTTCATCCTTTATATTTGTTCTCATTAATTTAATATGGTTTTCATCTTCATCAATCCTCTATGTTCATACAACAACTATAGTGTGATGTGATCAAAAGGATTAGAGGTAAAAATCCTTTGTAAAGTTTAGACTGATTAAAATTGAGGATTGCATAATAACATCCTTTATATCTTGGAAATCTAATTTGGCTTTTTGTCTCCACTAGGATGGTATTAATGGGTTTAACAATCTCAAAAAAACTAGAATCAAACCTACTTATAAAATTAACTTTTCCAAAGAAAGATTTCAATTCTTTATTATTGTTAGGAAGAGAGTTTTTTGAGGTGGCATTATCTCTTTCAAGATCGATAGAAATACCTTTTTTAGTGATGATATGGATAAGTAAATTACCTTAAGTAACACCAAAGACAATATTTTGGGATTCAATGAAATACCATACCCATTGCATCTTTCAAACACTTTATATAGATGATAAACATGTTGTGACTTGTGGTAACAAAATATAATTATATCATTCATGTAGATAGTAATACATTTTTATATTAAACCTTGTAAATAAAAATCCATTTATATTTTAAAATTTGCACCAAAATTAAAAAGACAGAAAGGCAATCTTTTGTTGTAAATGTCCCCATTTTGTGGTAAAATTATTTTGATTCTATATTCTTTGTCAACCAATACCTGATTGTAGCTTGAGAATTTATCTAGAAAAGACACCATCTCACCATTTTAAATAGTTAATCAATAGATGGTAGAAGACACTTACCCTTTTATAAATCCCTATTAACATTTCTAAATTCAATTTATAGTCTAATTTCTCTATTTTTCTTGCAAACATGCACCAAATTAGCTACCTATGTGAAATAGTGAACTAAGAAAATTATATTAATTGAAAGTAATTTGTGAACTTATTTATAAATAAGGGTCTCAATGACGGGGTTAAATAGGTGTTATCTCTTCTTGAAAGGTTTATGGGATTCCTTAAGTGGAATAGTTTGTGTTATGACATGTGGGTAAAATATTTTAAGGGTTTCATATGTTTAAGTGATCACATCCTTAAATTACATGATAAAATATCTTGGTTCTTATGTTTATAATTCAATACAATAAAGAATAGTATTCACATTTTTGGGATCCTCGAGAGATCTGAGGTTCATGAGGATAGAGTGGTAGGTTATGGATTCCTGATGTTTACACCACTCAACTAACACATCAAGGTCAAATAATCTCTTACATGAAACCAATCCCTTCATAATTATTTTCTCTTTCAATTTCATGATTCCCACATAATTCAAATCATCTTTTATGAGATAATCCCTCTACTTTTCATCTATGACCTGCACATCAAAAGCACCAAAATTGTTCATGAATTAAATGATGTACTAATCATCATTAAATACTTGTAAAATTTGGAAAGTTCTTAGTTAGATATTGAAAAAGCATGTTGGATTTTTTTTCTAAGTCACATACTAATATTCAGTAACTAAGGATGAGACTCGATTCCACATGGATCCTAGTCCTACATTCCAAACCAACTCTAATCAATTAAAATTCATAAAAGACTACATCAGTACAAACACCACTATTAATTTCAATAATCATCATACTACAACATTCATTAATGTTATTGAAATTCCATTATGAAATACTATAGGGATTGTTCATAAGATCTATGATTAGATGTATAACATATTTTTCTCAAACAAATATTGCCTATTCTTTTCCAATTACATAGTAAATTAATATTCATCTAAATAATAAAAAATCATCATTACCCATATTGCCCATAAATTTTGCATTTTCATTTTTTAGGTATAAAAAAAATAAAGATACAATATTATTTCTTGTCTATAAAATTAATATAATTTCATTAAATACATCTACTAATTCAATAAATATATGGGCATCATCTAATTATTACATTCATCTACCCAACCTAGTATGAATAATAATAATACAGAATAAGGAGTACTAAAAACCTGCAAAAGAAAACACTAAAATGAAAATTAAGAGGAAAAACATCATTGGAGGGATTTTCTCCCAACCATAGAGCTTAATGAATCCATTACATACCTTCCAAATCTTATAAGTGGCTCTACCCTTCCATAAAGGTATTAGATGCAAAGAACCAATAAATCAAGAGAGAATCCACGTGTATAAAACGAGTCACTAAAACAATATGTAGCTCCACACAATAGTGTAATATATTACAATGAACTGAAACCAAAATGATATGACATACCTAATATGTATTGGGATATATGCATATGACTCAGGGGAACAATAGGTGACCCATAAATACATTCCAATTCTAGAACTAGGGAATTTTTAGAAATTATAGTTATAAAGAGACCTTGGTGACTATGTAAAAACCCTCACCCTTATGTATAGAGTTCCCAATGTTTATAGACATTCTCAAGCTATCCAATCATCTCAAAAATGCCCAATCTAACCAATTCATTATATGTGCATAAAGATGACATCACTTAAAGAATCTATAATTATTAATAAAACCCAAACACTAATTCCTAAATAAGGGTTCTAGAAAATAAATTGATAGATATCATGCATGAGCCTAATCACCTAACCAAGGCATAACTAAAGATTGAGGATCATAATTCAAAGTCCAAGCCCACACTATTTATCTATTTATTACATAAAATGAAAACAATATTCATAAGTTCTCAACTAAGAATGAAACACATGCCTTTTCACAAGGTGCCCGATTCTCAAGTGTGTTGCAATGTCCTAAAGTGATGAAATTATATTAATGAGTTTAACACCTATGAATTAAGTTTCATTCTTCAATAGTGTTCATCTGATGAACATAACTTTATAATTCATCATCTAGGTTTTGATTTTCCAATTTGGGATCACCATAGAAATTTGTGAATATTTAACCATATAGGTTACAATTTTAAAAGGGTTATCATCTAATAAATGTTCCTAATGCAATATGTAATTAACTTCTATGATTAATTTATGATTGAGCTTAGAAATCCAAATACACAATTTTTAGGGTGTCAACCTATGATTTCCACTTAAATGTGAGATATCATTTCACCATCAATACAATGATTATCAATAAATCAAGAAAATGTAAATTCTACCTGAACCCAACCCTTAATTCCCAAGCTTAAGGTTATTAGAGGTTAATAAATCCAATATCTTTGTCCTTCCAAGTCCATTAAAAGGTTCAACATCAAAAATAAATATTCAAATTCAATGAGGCTCATCAATTCAAAACATGATTTAATAGCTGGTTAAATTCTCAACTTTCTCTATGTGAGTTTAACAACCAAACAAGATTTTATAATCCAAATGAATGTAATAATTGTTGGTATAGGTTTTTTATACCATCATATAGTTTTTTTTATATACATGTTGTTTAGCTTGCTTATGTGTCATATTAGGTCATTTAAGAAATATGGCTTAACTTATTTTTTTAAATTTTGAGTTGTTTTTCACTTCTATATAAATGTACCTTTACTAAAACTATTTGGATAATGAAGATTTTTATTTGCTCATGTTTAATTTCAATTCTAAAACATATTATCTCTTCTACATATTTTTAGTTACATGTTTCAAATATTTGTGTATTCATGTCTATCCAATCCTGATCCTTGATTGTGGCCCACTTTGACATGCTATCAGAATGATTTTGGTAGCTAAATACCATTACTTCTATTGTGAAATCATTAGTTTTTATCTTGCATGTCATAGATATGTTATTTTTTGACCTTGAATATTGTAGATTAATCATTTCTTAGGTTTTTTCTTCTTTTGGGGTCCTTTACTGATCTAGATTTAGAAAAAGAATAAGGGAAAAATTGTTTTTAGGTCATCTATTAGCCCCTATTTTTTTGTAAAAAATATCTTGTGCCATTAGATTCAAAAGGTGCCAAACCCTAGGGATGACTATAAACATGACCTAGTTTTATGACAGTTGATTCCAACTCTTTTTGGAAAGTTTAAAGGGCTTTTATTGGAATTCACCCAAATATGTAAGACATGAGACTTGTAGGGAAAACCATTTCAAGGTTTTTCTGGGTTTATCAATAAACTTGGTGGGTCTTTAGTGGGTTTTCATTGCAATAATAGATCTATAAATTTTGGGTGTTTTTAAGACTTCAAATAATTTTGCCCTAGAACAAGCATCATCAGATCTAGACCCATGCATGGATATATGGTGGATTTTGACCCTTTCTTGTAAATTAGATAGAACCCAACCCCTTCTTGTGCACTTGGTAGATTTTCAATCCTTGATGGACATTTATCCCTACTTGGACATTGCTTGGGATTCAAAGTTTGCTTGGATATTTTTCAAGATTCGATGCGTGCTTGAACATTGCTCAATATCTAATGTCTGCCTAAAAATTATTGATCCTATAGTCATATTATATTTTATCCCTTGGTCACAACCAACCCAAATGGACTCAAATTTTAGTTTAAGAGTTGGGTTTAAATTTGTGCAAGTCCAATTTCTATTTTGCAAGGTGGAGTTTTTTTCAAAAACTTCAAATTCACATAATTTTCAGTAGATAGTGCCTTTCCAAGAATTATTTTTTAAGAGTGTGAGTTTTTTCAAGCTCTATGTATTAGATTTATTCTTAGCCCTTGTAATATTGAACCTCTATAAGTTCATGGGGGGTTGCATTTCCTTTTTTTTCACATTATTAGTTCAACACATATCACCTTTTTGCATCATGGATCAGAGTTTAGTTTTGCTTCTTACACCATTAAACTATCATTAGTATAAAACCAATGTAAAAATCCTTTTAATGAGTAAAGGTTTATACTGGATCATTATGGGTACCAAAACAAAACCAACACCTGATTATATTATTTTTGTCAATGTCTCCTAACTTAATCTTTCACATTGAATCTTGGAGAAAATATTTGGTAAGTAGGATGTAATGAAGGGTCACAATTTGGACAATGAACTCATCAATTTGATTTGAGACAACTTTGACACTATATAAGACTTGTGTTAGTGTAGCATTTTTTTCACTATGTGGTTTTACATACATGGTCTAGTTAGTTTTCTTAGGGGTCACTTAGGTGTATAATAAAGGTCATTGGGGAAGATAATCCCACATTCATGAGGATGTGAGGACATGCCTATCTTCCACCTATGTAATGAACCTTCCTATGTACTTTTAATTGACTAGGAATGCTAATGCTTATTAATGCAACTTTTGTTTGTGAAGACAAGCTTATTACTTTTGAGTTGTTTCTTTTAGATGTCACTACTCTATATAGGTTTTCTTCATGCATTGAATCATATCCAATTGATCCTTGATTATAGCCCACTTAGAGATGATATCAAAGTGGTACTACTAGATGAATGCCATCGATTTTGTTAGGATCTTGCTTGCATTCTAGCTCTTTCTTGGTGTTCTTCATGATTTTAGTTTTTCAAGGGTTTGGTGGGATTTATATAAAATATATATAGATCTATACATCTAAAGTCACAAAACAAAAAATGGACAATGTTATTGGATTTAGGTGTCAAAATCATAGGATCAGCTATAAACACAACATAGTTTCATGAAAAGGCAATTTTTATCACTTTTTAGAGGTTTTGAAGGTAATTTTTGGATTTTATGTATATGTTTACCATCTATTTCTCAAGGAAGGAAATATTTTGTGGGGTTTTATGGATTTGGTAAAGTATGAAATGGATCCTTACTATTTTTTGAAGAAGACACATAGATTTTGTAGATATAGAGTTTATTTGTAGGTTTAACATTTTTGGTAGATTCTACAAAATTTTGATACCACTTGTTCGATTTGATAGTTAATTATAATTGGATAACCTACTACTTGAATGTACCAATACCTATCTAACTTACTGATTTATTGCATCCCAAATGTATGCTACACGACTGATTGTACTTGTGACATATAGTTGGTTATACTCACATCCTTGTTTTGCACCACATGGTTGACTATAACTATGTTATAAAGCTAATTGTACCTACATCCTAGCTTTGTGCCACATGGTCTAACATACCTATGCCACAAATTTAAACCACCTTTTCTTGAGTGTAAATTTTTAGAGCACATCAATTTTAAATTGGCAAGGTACAACACTATTTAGGGGGAAAATGGAGTCAATTTGGGGGTGATGTCACTCCCCTATCAATTAAATAAATTAGGGGGGACTCATCCTACCCCTTAACCCCATGGTCACATGGAAAATTAAGCCCTTGGTCACACATTCCAAGTGGGCTTAACATTTCAATGAAAAGTTGAGTCAATTGTTTTCAAACCAAATTTTTTTGGAAGGTAAAATTCTTTTTCAAAATTTTCAAGGTAAAGTTTTTTGTTTAAATAATTTCAAACACATAATTTTTAGCCTATATCTCCCTTTTAGATGCAATTTTTTTTGGAAATGCAGGTTTTTTCGATCTCTACACATTTATGTTATTCTTAAGCCTTATAAAATTGATCTTATATAGTTTTAGGATATTTATTTTCTTCTTCTCTTTTGTATACTTGTGTTGCTTCTATATTCTATTGATTGTATAAGTACTTAAATGTGTTTATTATATATGCACTAAATTATAAATTTCCAACCTATGCAATATCAAGGGGAATTTGGTGACTATTGCATTGATTGATCAGTTGGACATATTTTTGGTTGAGTCTGACATCCATCACATTAAGTGTGCATGGTTACTTGTGGTCATGTTGACTCACCTTGAGAGATTCTAGATGAGGATATCTGATTCTACTCTAGTGGTTCTTCTTGGAAAGAAAAACTATGCTTCATGGGGGATTTACATGGAACACTATCTCAAAAAGCATGACATTATTCTAAGTTTATATGGATAGATTCCTTCTTGAACTAACCCTTGTCAATATAATGACTGAGCCAACTCTTATGACTGTGTCTATGATCATTTATTTATGCACATTTTATGGGATCTACACCACCATGTGTAGCACACAGAGTGTCTCTAAACTATTTGGATCACTTTTCAAACTCTTTTTAGAGATCCTACTAAGGTTTATATCACTTCTCCTACTCATCTTTCTATTATTTATTTAAAGAATATTATACTCTCTCCTCCTACTTTTATTTCTTGTGATGACACTTTCTTGATGGACAATATCTTCCTTCTATTGAGCCACCACTACAAAATGAGATTATGCCAAACCTTAGCTATCCTTTCATAAATTTTAGATTCATTCCTATTTAGGAGATTACTCTTCTAGATCTATCACATATTTATACTATAGAGGATTACAATTTTTAGTGAGAGTACATTTAGTCAGAGCTTAGATAACACATCTCTTCTTTTGGATACTCATTCTATAGATCCACATGCTTCATCTACATTATTTTCTTTAGTTTTGAGAGTTGTTGAGTCATACTCTACTCCTCACATGGAAATTATTTCAATGAATGTTTCATTTCCTTTTGATATGTTCACTTCGGTGGCATTATATTTAGTTCTTTCATATGATCTTGATAGACCTGTGCAACATTTTAGGTTTGGATCATATTTAGATATCTTTGTACTACTACCTTTATATTCCATTATGAAATGTATAGAATTTCAATACACCTATCATGTTCTTACTTTGGCAAAGGGAAGAAGCATTACTTGATGTATATAGAGCTTATTTAGTCTTTAGGTAGAGGATCTCATCATAGGCCTTGGTCATTTTGCGATCTCTACTACATGTAGCTTCAACACTTTCTATGGGACTTTTTAGTTATGTATTTTTATATGTACTTGGATACCTCATTAGGCCTTTATATGAAGACCCAATTATTATATCCACCAAAGCTAAATTTAAGGGGGGGTATTAGTGTATGTTTCTTCCTACTATGTGGTTTTACCTACAGGGTCTAATTAGCTTTTTTAGGTGTCACTTAGATGTGTAATAAATGTCATTAGGGAATATAATCCCACATTCATGAGGATGTGATAATATGTCTATCTTCCACCTATATAATGAACCTTCAAATATACTTTTGGATAACTAACAAGTTAATACTTATTAATACAACTTTTGTTTCTCAATAAAAGTTTTTTACTTTTGGATTTCACTACTCCATATAGGTTTTATTCATGCATTCAATCTTATGTAGTTGAACCTCGATTGTTGCCCACTCTGACAAATTATTCAAAAAATTCAAATCACTAAAGTTTTAGTTAAAATAATGCTACATAGATAAAAATGATGAACAATTAATTCTTTCAATCCTTTCCTAATTAGGTTTAGACTATTATGTCTTTGTTTCTACGTTCCATGCCACCAAGCATGCCCTTGGAGCTACATGGACCATGCCTTCCTTAGATGATTTTGCTACTGACTTGACTTGTGAGAAAGATAAGATTATTCATATAAGTAAAATAAATTCTTCTAAATCACATGCCTTGATTTTGAGTCATGATAAATATAAGTCTTACCATAGTAAGGAGAAGAAAAAAATAAGAAGGAACACACGTAAAGAAATGGCCAACAAACTGATGCTAAGTTAAAAGCATCAATTAAGACTCTTTAGGAAAGAAACACAGAAAGAGAGGCTCATATGTGCCTACTATAATAAAATTAGGTATGATGAAACAAAATGTAAGAAGAAAAAAATTGATTAATTTGACTAAGATGCTTGAGAAAAACAACATCAGTCTCCCTAATTTAGTCACACAGAGTTCATCAACATATGAATATGTTAATGTCAAAGATAGTAGTAAGGGAAAAGATAAGGGCAAGGCCCCTATTATATTTGCATCCTATCCTTACACATGGGTAATTAATTATGGTTCCTCTTAACACATGGTTTCATAACAAGATATTTTCCTTAGAACCATGTTCTATGACTTCTATTTTGTTGGGTGATGACATATCTACTGAAGTTAGTGGGAGAGGGTCTCTTGAAGTGAGTGATGGGACATTTTAGTATATTTTATGTATTCTTTCATTATTAAATAATCTCCTATTTATTTATCAGATCACTCAAATTAGTTTAGGTAAGAGAGTTGAGTTCACACATGATTATGTGGTTATTAGGGAATTACATAGTGATAATGCAGTAACGATTGAGAAAATAGATCACCATTCATGGTTGTATACTTTATCACATTTTACTCCTAATCAACCTTCTACTTCACTACTCACTCATACAGATGGAGTGAGTAAATTATGGCTCGAGAAATTCAACCATCTTAACTATTATTACTTAGAGTACTCAGTTGTCATGACATAGTTTTTGGGTTGCATGATGTCTATTTTTTTGACAGTGTTTTCTAGTGTTGCATACTTGACAAGCATCCTAAAGAGAAATATGGCAAAGGTAAATCATGGAGAGATACATAGATTTTGGAGTTTATCCATAGTGATATTTTTGGTCCTTTTTTTAAATATTTCATTTAACAAGACCAAATATATTCTTACCATCATGGATGATTTTTCAACGTATACATGGTTATATTTTTAAAGTACAAGTATGAGATATTTGATCATTTTTAGGTCTTCAAGACTCTTGTATAAAAATAGTCAGGTCAATCCATCAACATTTTATGCATTAATAATTGTGGTATGTCAGCCATCATTTTGAGTAATTATTTAATTCATATGGGATTGAACTACAATTTATATTTACATATAATCCTTAGTAGAATGGTGTTACAGAACACAAGAATAGGTCCTTGAAAGAAATGGAAAAATGCATGTTACACTCCAAATCTCTTGAACCTCAATATTGGTTCAAGGTTATAAACTATGTTTATTATATCTAGAAATGGTTTCCTCATAAAGCATTGAAAGGGGCCACTCCTTTTGAAGCATAGATTAGTTAGAAACCCATAGTTAATAACTTTAGAGTTGTTGAAACTCCTACTATGTTCTATATTCCTAAGAAGAAACATAAGAGAAAGGAACTTTAGATTCAACCTTACATTTTCATTAGATATCCTAAGGGTGTTATGGGATACAAGCTTCTCCATCCCACCATTCATGGGTTGTTCATTGAGAAAATGTTCATTTTCAAGAGGTTCCTTCAGACTCCACACTAGATACTCCTCCCTCTTCCTTGGACTCACTAAGATTTTAAGACATTTTTGATGATTTAGATTTGCCTAAGCAGCTTCTTGAAGATCTAAAATATTTTTCTAGTTCTAATGATAAGAGTAGTGATGGGGATTCATCTCCTCCTTATCCTAGACTATACTAAGAGGATGGGGAATATCTTTCTGACTACTTGACTTTTGGTCATCTTTAGGCTAGACAGACACTACAAAGTGTTGTCCATTGGGTTAGAGATCCATCAAACACTAGACATACATGTTCATAGTTTTAAAATGTCTCACATGCATTAATTACATCTAATTGTGATCTAAAACTATTTTGTGAGGCATCAAACACTCTTGAGTGGGATAATGCTATGAAAGAGGAGTCTGGTTCCTTTATTAAGAATAACACTTGGGATTTATTCCATCTTCCTAAGGGAAGAAAACTTGTTTGAAGTGGATGGATATATCAAACAAAAAATTTAATAGATGGGTTCATAAATAAGTTAAAATCATGTTTGGTATAAAAAGGTTTTTCTTAGGTACATGGCATTGACTATACAAATACATTTGACCCAATTTTCAAAATGAACTCAATCTCTCACTCTTGTCATTACTGCAACACATTATTAGGATGTTTAGTAGATGGATTTGAAGATTGTATTTATTCATAGTGACCTCAAGGAGAAAATATACACAATCAAATTAAAGGTTTTGTGTAAGAATCTTCCTTAGTTTTTAGACTTAAAAAATGTGTCTATGGTTCAAATAGTCTCCTCAATCTTGGTATGCCAAGATAGACTCATTTATTATTTGATTTAGGTTCACTAGACATCATTTTAGTCTGAATTTATACATTTTGTTGTAGGATGACTCACTTTTGATTTTGGTTGTCTACATGGATGACCTTTTGATTACTAAGAGTTCTCCATCCTCCATCATAGTAGTGAAAATTGCTTTATTCGATAGGTTCTCAATTATTGACTTAGATTTGTTACATTACTTCCTCAAGATTGAAATTTATTAGTCTGACTCTAGGATTTATACTACACAATCTAAGTATTCTCTTGATTTTATTATAAGATTTAACACAGTTGAATGAAATCCAGATCTAACAACATTTCTATCTGGTCTGAAGCTTAAGGTTGTTATCTTTCTCATTTGGTTGATGTTACCTTATGTTGATAACTAATTGTCAATCTCATCTATATCACTCACATTATACCTGATATTTGATATGTAGTGGGCATGATCTCTATATTTATGTAGGAACCACATGAGTTACATTAGAAAGTAGCTAGTCAAAATCTCCATTACATTCAAGATACTCATAGTTTTGGGCTTCACTATAGAGAAAACATTGGCATTAACTTGAATGGGTATATAGATTTAGATTGTGATAATAATATTTAGAATCACAAGTCTACTTTAGGCTATAGTTTATCACTTTGTTTATAACCAATTAGTTGATTAAGCAAGAAACATAATGATATTAATTTACATTCTACATAGGTAGAATACATTGGAGTTATTAATGATACCACTAGGGATATTTACTTTTAATGGATTATCATTAATTTTAGTATCTAATTTCTATGACCAAAAATTATCTTTTATGATAATAAAACCACCATCAATATTTATAGGAATCTGGTCCTCCATCACTAGACCAAACATATCGAGATTCACATAAATTTCATTCAAGAGATTATTCATGAACAAGCCATTGATATCCAATACTACAAGACTTCAAATTAAATTGTTGATATATTCATAAAACCTTTCACTAAGAGCAACTATCTTCATTTATAGGTTTTTCTTCAGGTTAGGGTAACTCCAACATCTTCTTCTAAGGGGGATTTTTAGTTCCCTCATTTTCTCTCTACTTATAGGGGGTTTCTCTCTATTATTTTAGGGATATTCTCTATGTATTTGGGTACCTCATCAGGTCTTATTATTGGGACCTAATTATGATACCCACCTAAGCTATATTTAAGGGGGATGTTAGTGTAGGTTTTTTATACCATCATATGGTTTTCCATAGACATGTTTTTTAACTTACTTAGGTGCCACTTAGAATTTTAGGAAAATATTGCTTAACCTATTTTCTAATTTTGAGTTGATTTTAGCTTCTCTATAAATGTACCTTTCATAAATTTATTTGGATAATGAAGGTTTTTATTTTCTCATGTTTGATTTATTTTCTAAAACATATTATCTCTTCTACATATTTATATTTTCATGTTTAAAATATTTATGCATTTATGTCTATTTAGTCCTGATACTTGATTTTGGATAACTCCGATAATAATGTCCAAAATGATTTATCATACAGATTTACAAATATCCAAAAGGCTTAAAATATTGACTTAAATCCACCTAAGGTATTTGGGTTATCCATTATCAAAGCTTATAAGTTTTTATATCCCAAGTTCAAGAAAACACATTCAATTCAAAAGAGTATCATTTGATGTATTTATAGTAAATAAATGATAACATGACTCTTTAGTGTCCCATACTACTTACAAACATTGTTATCACAAGGTACCACTATAAGGATCAACCTCATAATAAATTTTTGCTTTACAAATAGGTTTTATGAGGTGATACAAATCATAACTCAAAAAGATCATAGCTAGAACCAACTAGCTATATAATCAAACACTAATGTTTGTATGTGATTCAATCACATATGTGTAATAGAGTTTGTATTCAATTTAACCTTGGATCTATCAAAAAATTAACCCTAATTTTCACCTACATAAAAGTTTTATCCAACTCAAGGTTTCATTGATGAAGTATAACAAAAATGGGTTATTGAATACTCTATAATAAAAATATCATCAATAAAGACTATAATAGGTCAAAGGGTGTATTTAAATTACAATTTTTTTTTGAGAAGGGTAAATATGGGTTTTGATAAGGACCCAAACTTGGTAAAACTCAATAAAGATAAAGATTGAAATGTCAAATAAAATAAACATAAAATAGTTCTACTTAATAGCAAAATGAACATGAGTAGGGAAAATTATCAACAAACCATCATCATAATAGCCCCCAACCTACAATGGAGAAGTAACCAAACAAACTATTGTACCTTATCCTTTTCTTAATTTTTATTATCCTACCAAACAAACTATTGGAACTCCTTCTAGGTTATGCTTGGATTCCTTGGCCAAGATTGACCTCTTGAGACCTCATTTCTTCCATTTCCTCAATATGATATTCATTTTTAAATTTTAAGGAAAACTTGCTTACTTATAAGATCTTTGGGGTTCTATTTTCCACCTCTTTAGCTATTTATTTTTCCTTTACATCTCTTAAATTAGGTATATCTAATTTGATATCTTCCCCTACATTAGGTTTCTTCTTGGAGATTCTAGTATTTCTAGAGCTAATTTTTTAATCTAAACTAGGAGATTAAACTTCCTACCTTTGAAGTGAGCATGGGACCATATCTAAATTTAATGAGGTTTCTTCTTACTTTGATACTAATTATTATTCTTATGATTCACCTTTCCTAGAGAGTTCTCCCCTTTATGAAACTTTTTCCTCCATATTTGGGTTTTCTTTATTTTCCTTTTCCTTAAAATCTTCCTCTTCTACCCTATCAAGGACCAACCTTCTTCTTAGAATACTATCATTGATAACTAGGGTTGGAGGGGGATATATAGAATCTACCTCAAATTATTCTTCATTAAAGTTTTCTTTGACCTCATGCCTCAACTCTTCCATTACGTTACTTTATTCTATTGGGTCCTTGATTTCCCCATTGAGATGGGGACCCATTGAATCGTCTTTCCTTTTCCATACCTATTCCACCTTTTTATTGCCAAGGCATGATCTATGTTCATGGCTTATTTTATTATAACTTATATAAATCTCACTTGATCTCTCATAATCAATCTTTGATTCCACACTCCATACTTAGATATAAACTTGATTGATTTTTGGAGAGTTGTTTCAAAATGAGTGTTGACACAAAATCTATCATAAACCAATCTATTTATAGATTTGGTGACTATGTCTAAATCAACTAGTTGACCTATGTACATGGTTATTCCTTTCATAATTTTATCTTCCAAGACTATAGGAGAATGTGTGGTTGTTTGACCTAGAGGACAACTTGAAGGATTATTTGTATAGATCAAATCTAGGTTTCCACTTCTGAAGGACCAAACTGGATTTATCTTAAAAAAATGATCTTTAAGACATAATTTTTACACAATCCTCTTATTTGAATAAGGAAATTAATAAAAATCCATTATTCATATCTAAAATTTCAATATGGCCTTTTGGTTTCCACTTAGGATTTGATTTTTAGAGAAATTTCATAAGTATTTCTTCATTTAGTTCATTGCAATATAGTTGATGAAATTTCTTGGAGTAGTCTTTATTCATTATAGAAGTCTTTCACTAATTTTTTAATCATTTAGGACACATGCAATAATTTTATTGAGTGAACATGATGATAACGTTGCAAGGGTTTCTACCACAATTACTAGTTATGAGTTGTTGAGAATTATTTTTGTGTGTTTGGTTTGGGTTCATATCCTTGTAATTTAGTTGAAAGGAGCCATTTTTGACTATTTTTTATTTAATTTCATAAGACATGGGAAGTTGATAAGGATATATTTAGTATTTTTTGTGATGTAGTATGGTGTGATGTGTTACATTGTAATGCATTCATGCCTTGGAATTGAGAAAGACATTTAATAATTTTGGTGCACTCATATGTGTTAAAATAAATTAGTGGGTGAAAATAATTTAATGTAATTAGGTGGCTCTTGTGCATATATAATCATGACCCTACACTTTCACAAATGAAGGAGAAGGCATTTGAGGCTGTCCAAAACATTAGAGCTTAAGGAATAATTCTAAGTGATTGTTTTAAGAGTTATCCTACACTTGAAAATACTTTGAATTAGCAAGCAAATACCTATAAATACAATGTTTTAATTGTACCTTACGAGTTAGAAGAGTAAAAAATATGTATATTAGTCCCTTATTAGTCTAAATGAGAAAATATCAAGCATAATAATACACTAGGACTAAACATTCTTGCCTAAGAACTAGGGGGAACATAACACAATAAGTAAGTGTTGATGCAGAGGATTGCACCCTTGACAGGAGGCTGAGCTCCTGTCTTCCACGCATCAAAATGGAAACTCCCCTCTTGCCTATGGGTTTGGTAAAACTGGGGGGAGAGTCTCTAGATAAGGGCTAGCTCCCTTTGGTGTATCTCTAAGGTCATGGATTTCATACTGCTAAAAAATAAATGAAAAGTGGGGGGTTGAAAAGGGAGAAGGATGCTGAAAAATAGAACCTAAACTAAAATGGTGATACACCAAAAAAGTTAGATCTACTTAGCTTGAACCTTCACTTTACACCAAGAACAAGCTAGCATACACTTCATTTGATATGGGAAACTCTTCTATATCAGTGAGTTAGGGGTCTATGGAGATACAGGGAGGAAGAACTACTAGAGGTGTTCTAAGACACTCTATGGCAGCCTATTCACATGCTCCTATATTCCTACTGTAGACACTTCTGTTAGACCTGTAGAAGAAAAAACTTCACAATGCACTAGACATGCTGGAATCATTCTATGAAAGCATAAAGGAAAATGACTTAACACAAAATGAAAACATAGACATATGTGTGAGTGCAAGTTTAAATGGAGCTAAAAAATTTAAAAGTCTTGATTCAAGGTAAAATCTGGCAGAGTTTTGCCTTACAAGCTGAGAGATCCTCTTCTAAAATGAGAAGTTTACAATATATAGATAGAAGAAGTAAAGCCACCCCTTTGGAAAAGACTTTGGCACCTTTTTACAAGTTGGCCCATGTGCATTGAGAGCATCAAGAAGAGGAAGTCACTGTTGCTGATATCATCCTTCTAGAAGAGGCCAGCTAGAACCATGTTGTGAACTCACTGGTCTTGAAATTGGCATTCAAACATTAATGTGAAAGCATGGGCCATGCCTCCTTTTTTGCAAACAAGACTGATCCTTCCAGATATTCATATAAATTGTCTGCTCATTAATGTAAAGTGAAGAAAATGGGTTGCGTCATTCACTGTTCACACCACTTGATGACCACTTCGCAGGCACTATGTCAACTACTAGAGTAACTCCTTGAGTCGACACCTTCCTTTACCACTTGGACTTTTTTGTCCATTTCTACACTTTGTCTCTTCCTAGCTTTGTCTTTTCTAGCTCCTTTGGCCCTTAGGGGCTATCTTCCAAGCCTTGTTGGCTTCTTGGGCTCTTCTCTCAGTGGCTCTTCCTTTTGGCTTTAGCCTTTGCTTCCTTTCCTTTGGGATTTTATCAAAGGTCCTTTTGGTAGCTGAGAGTCCCCCGTAAGGGCACCTGCCCTTTGGGGTCCTTCGGCAACCTTGCTCCTCAAATCCTTCAGTTTGAAGGAATTCCTTTAGACATTTTATCTAAAAGTTTTTTGTCTTTTGTCTTTCCCACTTTTTCCTTTTTTCCATTGGATTTTCTTTTAGGTGAATTTTCTTCTTCAGGTGAACTCCTTCAGATAAAAGTCTGAAGGAATTCCTTCATACTTTTTGTCTGAAGGAATCGCCTTAACATTTTGCCATGAGACTTTATCCCAAAAGACATTGTCTTTGCCTTATGAATTTCTTCAGACAAAATGTCTAAAGGAATTCCTTCAGGCATTTTGTCCAAAGAAATTCTCTTGTCCTTTGCATTGAACAAATCTGAAGGAATTCCAACTTGCCTTCACTTTTTTGAAGGAAAACTTATGCAAAGGTCCTCTTATCACCTAAGTGTTGGGAACTTGTTTCTTTCCTATAGAATCTATAGAAATTAGCCTGCAGAGTCCGTAGAAATCAACCTATAGAGTCCATAGAAACAAGCTTGCAGAGTCTGAAGAAACAAGCCTGTAGAGTCCATAGAAACAAGCCTATAGAGTCTATAAAAATAAGCCTATAGAGTCTATAGAAATTAGACTATAGAGTCCATAGAAACAAGACTTGTGCTAAATCAAAAAATGAACTGGCTCAGGATAGTAGGGAAAGAAGGAGATCGATTTTTGGCCTACTAGACCAAAAATGGTCAACAAATTAGTGACTCCTAGGGGAAGCATGCCTGGTATGCTTAGAAACTAGTTGCCTTAAAGTCCATTGGGCATAGAGTTAGAATGCAACTTGAAAAAGTTAGCAATAGCCCCGATAGATCCAAGAATCAATCATGAAGCTTTTACCCCAAACACAAAGGAAAACACACACAAGGCTAAAAACACTACTTGTACAAACAACACTTAGGGAAAACAGGGAAAGAAAACTAAAAGCAAACTAATATGTACATCTAACCAAGTATATTTACCTCCTTCCTAGATCAGAGGAAAAAATTCTTAAGTCTCCTTCATGGCAAGGAAACTTATGGTGCCAGACAAGTGGCTGAATGGGATGGAAATTTGGTGACCTGCTCCTCTTGCCTGACACCTTGATTGGATTGCATTCGAGTGGATCAGAGTCAAATATGCTTCCAACATATATGTACTCTTCTTGTTCTTGAAATCTTTTTGAATGCTGGCTCTTCATGCTGGCACATCTCATCAAGAAATTGATGGTTGTTGGCTCATCACCATAAGCCCTTTGATATGCATAGCTCCCTTGACATGCATTATGGTTTGACCCATTCCCTTCAGCTCCATTGAAGACCTTGTCAAACTCATCTTCTACTCCTTCATGGCTTTCTTGAAGAAGGGTGACTCTTGTGATGTCTAAAATGGAGTCACAAATTGATTGCTCATCCCATAGAACATCACCTTCTTGCTCAAGGCTCTCTTCTTTGAAGCTTTCCTCAATATGGACCAGCCTCTCATTTTCTTACTCAAGGACCAGAGTTTTTAGTTATTCAAAGACATCCTCCTAATCCTCTTCCAACTCAAGCTCCATGGCATGGTCATCTTCCTCATCAAAGCGATAAGGAAGTTCATCAAACAAGGGAGGAGAGAGGTCACCATGCTTACTTTCCTCTTCATATTGCTTGAACATCCGCATGTATGCATGACTTGTGTCTTCTCCACTATCGATGATGATATCTTCAGAGGAAGCATCCATGATGATTTCATCTTCATTATCGCTCATGATATCCTCCTGGATAGCTACAAATTGGATCTTCTACTCTTCACTTGCCTCTTGCAAAATAGGTTCCTCCTTGGGAAGGGATGAAGTGGAAGGTTGATGATTAAAACCATGTGGAAGAGGAGGTAGTCCTTGAGCTAGAATCAAATGATTCTCCTTTTTCCATTTGGATAACACTTCATCTATATCAGATGTGGTTTGATATCCCTCTTGGAGGTGTGTAGATGGGGTGTGTTTAGACATGGAATCTATTGTTTGGTCTGAACCATCCATCACACATTGGTTGAGGAATCTCGCTCTAGACTCCAACTCTGCAATTCTCCTAGCTATATTTTCTTAGAAGAGCCTTTCTTGGAAGTCACAAGCATCATCATGATGAGTAGGAGCAGCTTCGTCTTCTTCTAGGTTTTGAGAAAAACCTTTCTTCTACTTATTCCTGCCCCATGATTCCACTATTTGCTTCATACTCATGACCTTGAGATTGGAATTTTCCCTTTGTGAACAAGGAGTAACTTTATCCTCTTCAAGGTCCCAAGCTGGTTCATGATATGCACTCCTCCAACTCAAAATCTGGACATCATGTTGAGACCTGAGGAAGTTGAGGAAGACTAAGAAGGGTCCGCTCATGCATAGGAAGAGATGCTTCAATTGAAATCATATTTTGGTATGTATAATCCCATTGCCCAGAACTATGGACCTTGTTTTCCTTCATATAGTTTGATTAAGCTCAGGTTATATCAAGGAATAAAAGACCCATTATCCTGAGTGATGGGATTATACTTACAAAAATTGTGATTTCTTGATGGCACCAAGACTGCTTAACTAGCTGATTCACTTTAGAGTCACCATTGGTGTTGATGAAAAAGCCTCCAAATGCTGGTCAGTTGAAGACACACCAAAATTCTTCAACTCTTTTAGACAAACTTGTCCCACAATCTCTTGATTAAAGGTAAGATGCTGTATTAATGGTTCATTCTACTGTAATAGGACCAACACCAATCCTAGAACTTTTTTGTGTGTTAAAACATGGTCCCATCGGGCGTGCCAAAAATTGTTGATGCAGCGGATTGCACCCTTGATAGGAGGCTGAGCTCTTATCTTCCACACATCAAAATGGAAACTCCCCTCTTACCTGTGGGTTTGGCAAAAATGGGGGGAGAGTCTCTAGATAAGGGCTAGCTCCCTTTGGTATATCTTTGAGGTCCTGGATTTCCTACTGCTAATAAATAAATGAAAAAGGGGGGGTTGAAAAGGGAGAAGGATGTTGAAAAATGGAACATAAAATAAAATGGTGATACACCAAATAAGTTCGATCTACTTAGCTTGAACCTACACTTTACACCAAGAACAAGCTGGCATACACTTCATTTGATATGGGAAACTGTATTAGTGAGTCAGGGGTCTGTGGAGATACAAGGAGGAAGAACTACCATAGGTGTTTTAAGACACTCTATGGCAGCCTATTCACATGTGCCTATATTCATGCTGGAGACACTTCTGGCAGACTTGCAGAAGAAGAAACTTCATAATGCACTAGACATGCTGGAATCATTATGTGAAAGAATAAAGGAAAATGACTTAACACAAAATGAAAACATAGACATATGCGTGAGTGCAAGTTTAAATGGAGGTAAAAAATTGTTAAGTCTTGATTCAAGGTAAAATCTAGCAGAGTTCTACCTTACAAGTTGAGAGATCTTGGTAGAGTTCTGCCTTACAAGCTAAGAGATCCTTTGGAAGAGTTATGCCTTACAAGCTAAGAGATCATTTGGTAGAGTTCTGCCCTATAAGCAAAGAGATCCTTTGGCAGAGTTCTGCCTTACTAGCTAAGAGATTTTTGGGTAGAGCTTTGCCTTACAGGCTAAGAGATGTCCTTCTCCAATGAGAAGTTATAATATATATAGAGAAGAGGGAAACACAAGTGCCCCTTTTAGAAAAAACTTTGGTGCCTTTTTACCAGTTGGGCCATGTGCATTGAGAGCGTTGGGAAGAGGAGGCTACTGAAAGATAATGTTGTGCTGTAATTTTGACTTCAAGCATTTAAAAAACATAGGCCACACCATTTTTCTATAAACAAGACTACTCCTTGAAGGCATTCACATGGTTTATCTGCTCATTAATGCAAAATGGAGAAAAATGGGTCATATTATTCACTATTCGTGCCCCTTGATGACCACTTGGCAGACGCTATTCCAACCACTGGAGTAACTCCTTAAGTCGACACCTTCTTTTGCCACTTGGACTATTTTGTCTATTTCTGCACTTGGCTCTTTTGTCTCTTCCTATATTTGTCTTTTCTAGCTCCTTCGGCCCTCGGGGGCTATCTTCCCAGCCTTACTAGCTCCTTGGGATCTTTTCTCAGTGGCTCTTCCTTTTGTCTTCAGCCTTTTGTTTCCTTTCCTTCAGGCTTTTATCAAAGGTCCTTTTGGTAGCTAAGAGTCCCCCATAAGGGCACCTTCCCTTTGGGGTCCTTCAGCGGCCTTGCTCCTCAAATCCTTTGGTCTGAAGGAATTCCTTCAAACATTTTGTCTGAAGGATTTTTTTCTTTTGTCTTTCTCTCTTTTTCCTTTTTTCTGTCGAGTTTTCTTTCAGGAAAATTTTCTTCTTTGAGCGAATTCCTTTGGACAAAAGTCTGAAGAAATTCTTTCAGACTTTTTGTCTGAAGGAATTACCTTAACATTTTGCCATGGGACTTTATACCCAAAGACATTGTCTTTGCCTTATGAATTTCTTTGGACAAAATGTCTGAAGGAATTCATTCAGGAATTTTGTCTAAATAAATTCTCTTATCCTTTGCCTTGAACAAATCTAAAGGAATTCCAACTTGCCTTGTTCACTTTTTTGAAGGAAAACTTACCCTTTCAGCCTTCTTTCCAAGTGTTTTCTTGCCCTACGCAAGGGCTGTTTGGCCTCTAAAATTGCCTTTCAAAAAAGTTGAAAAAGTCCTCTTATCACCTAAGTGTTGGGAACTTGTTTATTTCCTGTAGAGTCCATAGAAATCAGCCTACAGAGTTCGTAGAAATCAACCTACAGAGTCCATAGAAATAAGCCTATAGAGTCTGTAAAAACAAGCCTGCAGAGTTCGTAGAAACAAGCCTTCAGAGTCCATAGAAATAAGCTTACAGAGTCCGTAGAAATCAGCCTATAGAGTCCATAGAAATAAGACTTGTGAGAAATCAAAAAATGAATTGGCTCAGGATAACAGGGAAAGGAGACTGATTTTTGGCCTGCTGGACAAAAAATGGTCAACAAATTGGTGAATCTAAAGGGAAGCATGCCTGCTATGCTTAGAAACCAGTTGCCTTAAAGTCCATTGGGCACAAATTCAAAATGAAACTTGAAAAATTTAGCTACATGCCTGATAGATCCAAGAATCAATCATGAAGCTTTTACCCCAAACACAAAGGAAAACACACACAAGGCTAAAAACACTACTTGTGCAAACAACACTTAGGGAAAATAGGGAAAGAAAATTGAAAGCAAACTACTACGTATAACTAACCAGGTATATTTACCTCCCTCCTAGATCAAAGGGAAAATTTCTTAAGTCTCCTTCATGGTAAGGAAACTTATGGTGTTAGACAAGTGGTTGAATGGGATGGAGATTTGGTGACCTGCTCCTCTTGCCTACCACCTTGATTGGCTTGCATCCGAGTGGATCAAAGTCAAACATGATTCCAACATATATGTACTCTTCTTGTTCTTGGAATCTTGTTGAATGTTGGCTCTTCATGCTGGTGCATCTCATCAAGATATTGATGGTTGTTGGCTTATCACCATAGACCTTTTGATATGTATAGCTCCCTTGACATGCATTATGGTTTGACCTGTTCCCTTCAGCTCTATTAAAGACCCTGTCAAACTCATCCTCTGCTCCTTCATGAATTTCTTGAAGAAGGGAGACTATTGTGATGTCTGAAATGTAGTCACAAACTGATTGCTCATCCTATAGAACATCACCTTCTTGCTCAAGGCTCTCTTCTTTGAAGCTTTCCTTAAGATGGACCAACCTCTCCTTTTCTTATTCAAGGACCAAAGTTTCTATTGTTCAAAGACATCCTCCTGATCCTTCTCCAACTCAGGCTCCATGGCATGGTCATCTTCCTAATCAAAGCAATAAGGAAGTTCATCAAACAAGGGAGGAGAGAGGTCACCATGCTTACTTTCCTCTTCATATTGCTGGAACATCCGCATGTATACATGACTTGTGTTTTCTCCATTGTCGATGATGATATCTTTAGAGGGAGCATCCATGATGATTTCCTCTTCATTGTCACTCATGATAGCCTCCTAAATAGCTACAAATTAGATATTCTACTCTTCACTCACCTCCTGCAAAATAGGTTCCTCCTTGAGAAGGGATGAAGTGGAAGGTTGATGATTAAAACCATGTGGAAGAGGAGGTAGTCCTTGAGCTAGAATCAAATGATTCTCCTTTTTCAATTTGGCTAGCACATCATCTATATTAGATGTGGCTGATATCTCTCTTGGAGGTGTGTAGATGGGGTGTGTTTAGACATGGAATCTACTATTTGGTCTGAACCGTCCATCACACATTGGCTGAGGAATCTCACTCTGGACTCCAACTCTATAATTCTCTTGGCTATATTTTCTTAGAAGAGCCTTTCTTGGAGGTCACAAGCATCATCATGATGAGTAGGAACAACTTCATCTTCTTCAAGGTTTTGAGCAAAACCTTTCTTCTCCTTCTTTCTGCCCCATGATTCCACTATTTGCTTCTAACTCATGACCTTGAGATTGGAATTTTCCCTTTGTGAAAATGGAGCAACTTTATCCTCTTCAAGGTCCTGAGCCAGTTCATGATATGCACTCCTCCAACTTAGAATCTAGACATCATGTTGAGAGACCTGAGGAAGTTGAGGAAGACTTGGAAGGGTCTGCTCATGCATAGGAAGAGCTTCTTCAATTGAAATCATATTTTGGTATGTATAATCCCATTGCCTAGAACCATGGACCTTGTTTTCCTTCATATAGTTTGATTAAGCTCAAGTTATATGAAGGAATAAAAGACCCATTATCCTGAGCAATAGGATTATATTTACAAAAATTATGATTTCTTGATGGCACCAAGACTGCTTAACCAACTAATTTACTTCAAAGTAGCCATTGGTGTTGATGAAAAAGCCTCCAAACACTGGTCAGTTGAAGACACACCAAAATTATTCAATTATTTTGGATAAAACTTGTCCCACAATCCCCTGATTAAAGGTTAGATGTTGTATTAATGGTTCATTCTACTGTAACAGGACCAACACCAATCTTGAAACTTTTTTGCGTGTTAAAACATGGTCCCACTGGGCATGCTAAAAACTATTGACACAATGGATTGCACCCTTGATAGGAGGCTGAGCTCCTATTTTCAATGCGTCATAATGGAAACTCCCCTCTTGCCTGTGGGTCTGGCAAAACTAGGGGGAGAGTCTCTAGATATGGGCTAGCTCCCTTTGATGTATCTTTGAGGTCCTAAATTTCCTACTACTAACAAATAAATGAAAAGGGGGGGGGTTGAAAAGGGAGAAGGATGCTGAAAATAGAACCTAAACTAAATGGTGATACACCAAAAAAGTTTGATCTACTTAGATTGAACCTAAACTTTACACCAAGAACAAGCTGGCATACACTTTATTTGATATGGGAAACTCTTTTGCATCAGTGAGTTAGGGGTCTATGGAGATACAGGGACGAATAACTACCAGAGGTGTTCTGAGACACACTATGGCAACCTATTCACATGCACCTATATTCTTGCTGTAGACACTTTTGGTAGACTTGTAGAAGAAGAAACTTCACAATGCACTAGACATGCTAGAATCATTTTTTAAAATCATAAAAGAAAATGACTTAACACAAAATGAAAACATAGACATATGCATGAGTACAAGTTCAAATGGAGGTAAAAAATTGCTAAGTCTTAATTCAAGGTAAAATTTGGCAGAGCTCCACCTTACAAGCCAAGAGATCCTTTGGTAGAGTTCTACCTTACAAGGTAAGAGATCCTTTGGCAGAGTTCTGCCTTACAAGCTAAGAGATCCTTTGGCAGAGTTCTGCCTTACAAGCTATAAGAGATCCTTTGGTAGAGTTCTGCCTTACAAGCTAAGAGATTTTTGGGCAGAGCTTTGCCTTATAGGCTAAGAGATGTCCTTCTCTAATGAGAAGTTACAATATATATAGAGAAGAGGGAAACAAAAGCACCCCTTTTGGAAAAGACTTTGGTGCCTTTTTACCAATTGGCCCATGTGCGTTGAGAGCATTGGGAAGAGGAGGCCATTGAAAGATAATGTTGTGTCAGCTCCAATTTTGACTTTAGGCATTTAAAAAACATAGGCCACACCATTTGTCTACAAACAAGACCACTCCTTGAAGGCATTCACGTGGTTTATTTTCTCATTAATGCAAAATGGAGAAAAATGGGTCACACCGTTCAATATTTACCCCCCTTGATGACCACTTGGCAGGAACTGTTCCAACCATTGGAGTAACTCCTTGGGTTGACACCTTCCCTTGCCACTTGGATTATTTTGTTTGTTTTTGCATTTGGCTCTTTTGTCTCTACCTGGCTTTGTTTTTTCTAGCTCCTTCAGCCCTCAGGGGCTATCTTCCTAGCCTTGCTGGCTCCTTGGGCTCTTCTCTCAGCGGCTCTTCCTTTTGGCCTTAAGGCCTTTTACTTCCTTTCCTTCAAGCTTTTGATTTGGAACCTCCTGAAGGGAAGGTGTCCCTTCAGCTTTAGAGAAGTGTCCATTCATTTTTGGTTGAGATTCCCCCGCAAGGGTACCTACCCTTCAAGGTACTTCAGGCTCCTTCGTCCTGAAATCCTTCAGACAAAATGTCTGAAGGAATTCCTTCAAATATTTTATCTGAAGGATTTCTTCCTTTGTTTTTTCCACTTATTTCCTTAGGCTTTCCCTTCAGGCTTTTTTCCTGGGCAAATTCCTTCAGAAAAAAGTTTAAAGGAATTCCTTCAGAATTTTTGTTTGAAGGAATTGCCTTAACATTTTGCCGTGGGATTTTATCCCGAAAGACATTGTATTTACCTTGAACAAATCTGAAGGAATTGCAACTTGCCTTGTTTACTTTTCTGAAGGAAAAATTACCCTTTCGACCTTATTTCCAAGTGCTTTCCTACCCTCTACAAGGGCTATTTAGCCTCTAAAATTGCCTTTCAAAAAATTATCAAAGGTCCTTCTATCACCTAAGTGTTTGGAACTTGTTTCTTTCCTACAGAGTCTATAGAAACAAGCCTGTAGAGTCCATAGAAATCAACCTGTAGAGTCCATAGAAATCAGACTGTAGAGTCCATAGAAACAAGACTTGTGCAAGATCAAAAAATGAACTGGCTCAGAACAGCAGGGAAAGAAGTAGACCGATTTTGGCCTACAAGACCAAAAATGGTCAATAGTAAGATCATAAAATTGAGGTAAAGACAATATAATTTTCTTACCTCCTTTATCAAATTTGATTCTTACTTATGGGTATAAGGATGTTCATGCTCAACTTATGATGTTTGTAGTATTCTAGCAATGCTCTTCCATGGTGGTAGTATCTCTCCAAGAGTGACTTATGGATTGGTGTGAAGCTTGGAGTAAATCAAGCATTATAACACTACTCTCAAAGGATTTAAAAAGGTATTCCAGTATAATAACCTTACACACAAAATCTTGTTGGCATAAGGTGTGGGCACTTATATTTATAGCTCAAATAACTAACTCTAACCATAGGGAGGTTAGGTTAAATTCTAACTTGGGTTGAGTCTAAATTAATCTAGGTTGAGCTAGTGTAACTCTAGGTTGGGTTAAGGCACTCATGAAATCTTGACACCTCATTTTTAGATATTTGTGAGGCATGAAAACTCACTTTATATATTTGTGAGGTGTGATGACTCATATTTTTGAATATATAGGAGATAATAAATCATTTTATTATCTCATTTGATCTTTGACTTCATATTTGGCTAAAAATTTCCTTTTTGGTAAATGAAATTCACTAATTTGATTTGGAATTTTTGTTTAGGAAATTTAATTAAGATTTAAAATATAATTAATCTTACTTAGTGATTTTTAGCTTTTGGAAATTATTTTAAATCTTGTGAATTAATAACTTAACAAGCCAAAAGTGTCAAATTACTAGGTAATAATTTGAGGAGGGTTAGAACTGAACTAGGTTAGTGATGCATACAAGGGAATGCACCAAATAATCTAGCTTCATCATGTTTCTAGGAAATTAAATCCCTTACATAGACACATTTAGGCAATTCAGGTGATTTCTAGGCTTAAATGTGTCATTTGCTAGAAATTAGACTGAATGTTGGATTAGGCATGAAAGTGGCCAAAACTAAGTGTCTATAGTTTTCCATTATTTGAGAATGCATTATGAAGCATAGGCACGATAAAATATTTTCAAATAATCCAAAAGTCATTAATCCAAATGGTTCATGCCCTAAAAGGTAGTCAATAAGCCCTTAATGTCACCTTAAGGAAGTGGGCGATAAAATAGAATCATCGAACATTCCCTCAAAATGAAGAAAATAACATGATCTAGTGGTAATGAGGGTGGAATTAATAAATTTTGTAAAGGCAATTATAAATAGTAATAGTGGCAAAGTCACTAATTTCCTAAAGGTGGTTATAATCAATAATGAAGGGTGTGACATTGGTTTGCCCAAAGGTGGTTATAAGTAGTGGCATGGATATTTTCCCTGGTAGGGTGGTGGGATAGATACTGATTTGCCCAAAGGTTATAATTAGTAATGAAATATAAAAGACTAATTTTCTCAAAGGCGATTATAATAAGGATGGAAAATAGGAAACACTGATTGGACCAAAGGTGATTATAATTAATTAGGAATAAAATCATTTACCCCAAAAGGTGGGTGGAGTGGTTAAAAATAATGATTTTCCCATAGGTAGTTATAATCATTAAATTGGTTGAAAACATAATTTTCTACAATGGAGAAATTAACAAGGGTAGCTTATGTAAAAAATCTATAAAATAGATTTACAATGAGATGGCAAAGGATAACAATACATTTTTAGCCTAAATGTGAGTTGAAAGATGCATGTTCAAATAAACACAGGATATAGGATGAAAAATCATGTTGTTAAATGGGTCTTAGGGGAGGCCCAAAAGGATTGTTTAGTTTATGAGATGTTCCATTGGTTGTCATTTGATTATGTCGTATGACTCATATGGATAATTATTTAGAGATGCTCATTCATATAAACACATAATAAATTATTTTTTGATCTTGTTCATTACTCACTGATTCTGACATTTGTTAGGATATTTGTCTGGGTTGTGATATATTGGAGAGATATTACTATTGGATTGCTAGAATAGAATTCTTGTGAGCACAATTTTGCTTTAGCTTGTGATATTATGCATGATCACTATGGATAAATAAAATGGAAATATATAACCTAAGTGTGGAAAACTTAAATGTAAATATAAACACTTTAGGAAAAAGATATGGATAATAAAATTCTAGGTGTGAATATAACATATAAATTAAGTGTAAGACTAAATACAAAAATTCAAAACTGAAGTACATGATATAGATAATCAATACTTAAGTGTAAATAAAATATAGTAGTCTTATGGTAACTGAAAAATAGAAAAGCCAAAAAATATAAATGAATAAAATAAATAAAAAGATTAAAAAAAAAGAAGAAGATAAAGACAAATAAAATAGAGACAAATAAAAAATAAAACACAATAAAATACCAATAAAAACAAACAACAATAAACTAAAAAAAATAAAACATGCAAACAAACAAAGTGAATAAAACAATCAAAATAACTACACAATTGAAATGAAATAAAATTGTAGTAAACAAACTAAGCTAAAAATTACATAAACAGTGGTTAATCATAATGTTAGTGCAAACATAAAAATAAATTGTTCATGCTTGTGTAATAGAGGTGTTATTCTTAGCAACAAGGTGACACCTAAGCTAGGTAGCAATGCCATAGGTAAAACAACACAAGGATAATTGGCACAAGGTTTCCCCTAGGCTATAGAGAAACAATGACACAAACATTGAACCTAGGTTAGGAGACAATGAAATAAACAAGATAACACAAATATTATCCCTAGGCTATAGGGAACAACAAAAAAATAAGACAAACAAACTATTATCCCTAGGCTATAGGGAACAATAAAAAAACAAGACAAATAAAATGGGAAGAATAAAAGAAAAGGGAAAGGGTAGTTGAGTTAACTTAAGATGCACTAGGCAAGTAGACATTGCCAACATGGTTCCAAGGACATAAGATCTATTGTGAACTTCATGCCAAATGTATTTCTCTTAGGATATGGGATACAAGAAACTAAATGATAAGAAAACATGATTAACATGTAGAGGAAAATGAAAATGGTCTCATAAAATGATGAGTGCATGAGAAGAGAGGGGATGATGTTTCACAATCATGAAAATGTCAATGTAAATAAATCACACAAACATGAGAGAATGGTTTAGGTCAAAACCACACTAAAATTTAAGAGATGAGTATCCACTAATGAAATGAAATAGTAATTCATAATGTCTACTACATATAAGACTTGGAATGAGAATGAGATCACAAAATGGTGAGAGAATGTTGAGACTGAGAGTACTCACAAAATGATGAGAGCGTAAGATGAATCCAAGTGGTCATTAGTGTATCAAAGTTGAATACATAATGCTAACAACATGAACTCAAAAAATGGTGAGAGTGGAAGGCTTAAGTCCAATAAGGATGGGGAAACTAAATTAAAAGTGGTTACTCATGAGATAGTTAAGGGTCACCAATTACTTAAGGCAAAAAAGTGGTCAAAAAAGAAAGGAAAGTATGATCGAGCTAACCTGAGATATCCCATGTATCCAAGTATTACCTACATAGTCCATGGGACCTTAGGCCAATGTAGCTCTCCCATAAATGGGAAAAAAATAGCAAAGTGATCTAGAAATAAAACTAAATAGATAAGATGGCCCATCCCAAAAAAATTTGGCAGCTTTATATCTCACATGGAAATTCTAAGCCAATTTTCATGATTTTTTTATTTTGTAAGATTTTCTAAATATTTTACAAATATTTAGGGGTTTTGAAACTATTTCAAATGTTTTTGGAATTTTCTAGGCATCTCAACTCAATTGAGAATTATGAGATACAGAATGGTCTAATTTATAAATGGAGAGAACGTGGCTTAGGTTGCTCACAAAATGGCAAGAGCATTCAAATTTAAATTGCTCATAAAATGGCAAGAGCATGATGAAGAGGGTAATTTATCTAAACTCAACATGAATTGAGAGCTACCTACATATTCCTATAAGACCTCAAGTAACTATAGTTATGCCTACATAAAAGTCATCCAATTAAGTACAAGTTAGTGCAGGTAAAAGGCTAATGATAAGGTCAATGATAATAGTAATGTAAAGGTGATGCAATAATGCATGGTAAAGGTATTGCTCCTAATTTTCCCAAAGTTGGTTATAATTAGGAAACAATGGCAAAGAGTTAGTGATGCTAATTTGCCTATAGGTAGTTATAATTAGAAGCACAAGGTGGGAACATAAAAACAAATGAACGATGAAATTACTAGGACCACTATCATACTACTTTCATATTCTACCATTTGAACATAGAATTCTGAAATAACTATTGGAATTGAATCTGTCATCAACCATTAAATGTGTTTGAATTATAAATGAATCAAAATTAAGGCTAAATATTATAATTAAGGTTAGGTAAACAAAACTAGTTGGTGAAGGGTTAAGGGTATGCTAAAATGGAAAGGGGTATAGTACAAAAAATAGATATAATGTGGCATAAATTATATAATATTTGTAGACAATAATATGAATCCGTCAAGCATAAAAATGTTTGAGCTGCATTATGTTCATTAGTTCATCAAGTTCACCTCCTTTTGGTGTAGTGATAATTTATCCTCCAAAATCATAGTTGTAAATAATTACATAGGGCCCTAACTAGTTTGGTTGGAACTTTCCCTTTTTCTTGGACTCAGTGTTAACATTCTTCTAATTCTCTTTTAGTACCAGGTCACCAAGCTTGAATTCACAATGTTTAATGTGCCTATTATATTTCCCTTTTAATCATTTTTAATAAACCTAGATATTATTCAAGGTGACCAAATGTTTAGCATCAATAAGGTATAGCTCCTAAAAGTGGTCCACTTTGTAGTCTTCATCATTGATGATGTGCTACAATGAAATTAGAAGAGAAGGCAACTCAACCTCAATGGTAAGAATGACTTTAGTTACATAGATAAGTGAATTCAATGTACCTCTTGTTGGAGTAAGGAATGTGGTACAGTATTCTTAGAGGGCATTAAATAGCTAAAAGTGCCAATTAAGACCAACATCATTGATAATATTCTTAATATTATTGACAATCATTTTATTAGAAGCGTCAGTTTGGTCATTACCTTATGGATAGTAATCAGTAGAGAAATTTTGTTTGATGTGGTATTGAGAACAAAGTACTTTCACATATTTAATCTTGAATGATATGCCATTATCAAATATAATGTTAGAGGGGATGCCATAAAGGCAAATGAGATGGTTGAATATGAACTTGGAGATCTAATTGCCAGTGACGTAAGTGAGGGGAATGGATTCCATCCACTTAGTAAAGTGTTTGGTAGTAGTCAAGACATGTTTATGGCTATCTAAAGATTTTGGATTGATCTTCCTAACAAGGTGGAGTCCACACATCGATAATGGCCATGGTGTTGTTAATGGTTTAAAAGTCTTGGTTGGAGTATGATTCAAATTGGCATGCTTTTATCCCTTGACACACCTCTTTACATATGTAGTTGTGTTTAATTTCATTGTTGGTTGATAATAACTAGTACATAATAAAGTTTTGGTTAAGATTACCCTGTTAGTATGGGCTTCATACACTCCTTTATGTACTTCCCTCAACACTAGTCCAAATTCTGCCAAAGGTAAACAACAAATCAGAGTTCCATCATAGCTTATACAATACAAGGTTGGTCCAAGTAGGGTATATCAAGAGGATTTATGGGTGAAAGATTTTTTTTAAATGATTAATCAAGAGACATAGTTTGGTCTTGAAAATACGCATATATATTTGAGTCTAGGGAGACATGGGACCAACAATGCCACAAACCATCTTGATGGTTGGTTGTTCATGTGTCAATGTTAAGAGATGTTCAACAAGAAATTGATAATCCCTAGCCTTGTCAGTGATTTGGATCATATAACCAATAATATCCATAGGATCTATCATTTTATTATTGGCCCAAGGTATTATCTCAAATTGGATGTTGGTAATCTATTATTTGAGAGTATCAACCATCTCTTTATAGGTTATAAACTTCTCATCCTTGGTCTAGTATTGATCTATGGCATTAAGCACTTCATAATCAACCATGTTATTGGTACATGGAAATACAATATGAAAGGACTTAGGAATAAGATCCCCTTGTGATGTAATAAATAATATTTTGACCCCTAATCCTCAATTCATGAAGGATACATCAAAGTACATCTTCCAATATTCATCTTCAATAGGTACATATGCTTCTTTAATAGTCATGGTGGCCTCATCTAGAAATACAAATGTAAGAGGTTGAGTATCTTGAAGAGGAGCTTTAGAAATTTGATCTATGAGTACTTACCCTTTAATGGTTTTCTGGTTAGCATATTCGATTTCAAACTCACTCAATAACATGATCCATTTTGACATATGGCCCTATAGAGTTGATTTGGAAATTAGATACTTAAATGGATCTACTTTGGAAATAATAATGGTCTTGTTGTTTATCATATAATGAGACATTTTTTGGTTTGTGAACACCATTACTAAACAAGCCTTTTTAAACTATAAATTAGCACTTATTTTTGTGCAAAAAATTTACAATGGATATTAATTTATTGTTAAATTTAATTATGCATTAAATAATTATTAATTAATAAAATTATTCAAAATGTGGAAAATGATGCACAAACAAAAATCAACTCACAACAAGCACATATCCACATTGCACAAGAGTTGATTACGGAGTTTGGCAATGCCTATGTCTGTAGGTTCACTTATAGTACGAACCAATCCATTTCCATGAAAAGTGAGTACATGGACTTCCCTCACAATTGCAAAATGGATACTTTGAGACTAATTATAATTTTGGCAATAGATTTGAAAATATTGAAAGCTCTGGACTATGAACAGATCTTCAAATCCTCTACTGACAATATAATTTCATATGGATTTCCACCAAAAAGTCTCAAATAAAAACTTATAAAATAGTATTATAAAAATCATCATAGGGATTTAAACACATTTTTAAAATCATCTCAGAGTCTAGGATAAATCCCTAGTTTACACCGAGAAGTGGAAATCTCTCCAAGTACTTCAAAACTTGGAATATATGTAGACTGGTCTCTATATTAAACTTTACACAATTTGCTCTATTATTCACTTTGAGACATTAGAAAGTGTATCAAAATACCTTAAATTCAGACACTCAATATATAGCTAGAATCATCTCTAGCTCTAGCTCTTGGCTCTTAGCTCTTCGACTCTTGGCTCTTCAGCTCTTTGGCTCTTAGCTCTCAACGTTGGCTCTACTTGATTATTCTCAAGTCTTGTGTGTTATTTTTCACACTTTGATTGTGATTTCAAATGACCCATCCAGACCCTTTATATAGGTTCATGGTTCTAGAAAAGGTGGGCTTGGATGATTATCTTTCCCAATTTTAAATAATATTCATAATTATCCCAAGACCATTATTTGTGGGATTTAATATTATCCCCTTTTTTAATAATAATTATCTCCACCCTTTTTTTATGGGATTTATATTATCCCATTACAATTAAAAATATTGGGTGATAATTATTCCCAATATAATATATAATATGTTTATCCCCAAATATTAAAGGCTTGGGTCGAATCATATTGCCACATCACTTTATTGCCACATCATCAGGTTTGACCATAACTTTAATTGGCCATAACTTGCACATACGGACTCCATTTTTTGAACCATAAAATGTGCCAAAAATCTTGAAATGAGATCTATGCCATGGAACTAATTTCAAATTTTTCCATAATGGTCATTTTTTGTAGTTTGATTATCTTTGACCAATGTTGACTAGCTTTGACTAGAACTTTGACCAACTGCACAAGGAGCATATGTGTTTTCTGATTAATTATTTGAATATATTTGTGTTTTTAAAATATTATATTGTTTTGTATTTTTTGGATATAAGCTCCATTTTTTGCATTTTTCATACCATTAGAAATGTCTCAATGACACCTAAATGATGGTGTAGGTTTCGGTCTAATTTGGGACCTTTTCCAAATTGACCTCTAGATCAATCCTCCCTATTGAGAAGGCTTTTGGTCAACCAAAAGCTCATAATGGATTTGGTACTTCATATTTTTTGATGAAGATATATGTAATGGACTCTATGGTCTCCAAAATTTCTACTCCACAACTAGAAGCTATACTGATCCTCTAAAATGTCAGTTAGTTCTAAATAATTTTGATGGGTCTTTATCACTCTACTCAAGTTCCATAATTGCATCTGCTTGGAACAACTGATTGATCACATCTTTCATAATTCTACTATTGTTTTACGGCCATCAATAACCTCTACATAGAACTAGGGTGTGATGGATTCCTTTGCTACATGGCTTCACAAGAGCCTCTACTCAAATAAGCCTAGTGATCTTCTCTACTCCTACTAAATGGTCCTTTACAACATATCAAGTATAAAACCCAAATCATAGCATAAAGATAATAGTGGAAAAATATGATTCATAATACAAAAATTTAACAAACCTAAAAATAAGGCATGACTTATATTGAATCTTGCAACTACTAATAAGGTCATAATATATCAAACTGTCTTCTCACTATCACATCTTGTAAGTAGTGAACTGCCAAACACTACAATAATCACCAATGTAACTACAAGACAAGTTTGTTAATATAAACAAAATACATTACTGGTTATGACCATGTCACAATACACTACCCAGACATGGGTCTTAATTTGTTAAACCACTATAGAAATAACAAATAGTGTCTAGCATTTCAAACATGCCTAATAGGGTTTTACAAATGCATATAATTATGCACATGCCAAAAATAGATTAATCTCAAAATAGTAGTTATTCTAAAATAATTACTTTAGGAAAACTGAATCATTTCCAACAACCTGTATACTGCTATCAATCCCCTAAGCTGATCAATGAGTTAGATAGTTCAACAATAAACTCATAAAGCTAATACTAGAGATTCTAGAAATAGAGCTTTTCAAATACAAGTGTGAGAATTAAAAACTTCACAAGATAAACCTATCTCAAAGTGTTCCCACCATAGTAGCTCGAAAAATGCATATATCAATCCACTAATCATGGCATCATGAAATTCAAAAACTATTTACTAACCCTCTTAATTAGACTCTCCTATTTAGGATGTTTAATTTACTTAGTGGATTTACTAATATTTGCATAAGTTATTTGAATAAAAACTCCATTAGTTACCTTATCAACAAGTTTATAGACCATCTTCTTCTTACCATTACCAGGATGGTGGGATGGTCAGAGTTTTCAACACTGCTCATTATTCCATTGTAGAAAAAAATTCTACTCTGCTAGTGGCCTCAAATCTTGGTTGTTAGAAGCTTGTCCTCTTCTACAGATGAAATTCTTCCAATATGCACTTTCTCACTAATGTAACCCAATATTGTATGGTGATATCTATGCTAGACCTGTATTGGGTTAGTAATTATTTGGCCATTCTTCCAAGGCCTCTTCCATCAAATCCCATTTTCAATAATAGTTTAGATCCAATGCCCTTAGTGTGTTTCTCAAAACTACCAAAAGAAATATTTTAAACATCTAAAATTGAATGAAAGGAATTGGAATAACTTAATATGCAATCATCTATCATAGTGCTTGCATCTATTGTGGAAGGTAATTAATGAAGACAATATCTTTCTTCATCCTGCATCTATGCCAAGAGCTCAATTTTGGCTTATATCTTTAATTTTAAGTGGGTAATCTCCTCTTCCAAGGAGAAAAAATGAGCTCTTAGTAAATCATTCTCTTCTTGGACCTGTTGATTAATTGCTTCAAGCTCATTAAACTCTCTCTTTTCAAGGCTTTGCCCATGGCTTCCTATTCCCTGAAAACAAACTAATTCCACAAACTGCACATTGTAAATGGAATAATTATAGGCCCAAATAGTCTAAAATAATACTAAAAACTAAACTGATATCAAATCCATATAATCAAAAGCTAACCCAACATACTAACTACTATGATACCAAATATGATTTGTAAACTGGCACTTATTTCTATGAAAAAGTTTACAATGGATCTTAATTTGTTATTAAATTTAATTATGCTTTCAATAATTATTAATCAAAAAAATTAATCAAAATGTTGAAAATAATACATGAATAAAAATCAACTCACAACAAGCACATCTCCACACTGCACAAGGGTTGATTATGGAGTTTGGCAATGCCTCTGTCTCTGGTTTCACTTATAGTACAAACTAATCCATTTTTATGAAAAGTGAGTACATCGCCTTCCCTCATGATTTTAAAATGGATACTATAAGACTACTTATAATTTTGGTATAGATCTAAAAATATTGAAAGCTTTGGACCATGAATAGATCTTCCAATCCTCTACTGACAATAAAATCTCATAATCCTATGGATTTCCACCCAAAATTATAAAATATGAACTTATAAAATGGTCTTATAAAAATCATCATAGGATTTCAACACATATTTGAAATCATCTTGGAGTCTATGACAAATCCCTAGTTTACATCAAGAAGTGGAAAGATCTCCAAGTGCTTCAAAACTTGGAATATATGCAGATTGGTTTTTATATTGAACTTTACACAATTTGCTCTATTATTCACTTTGAGGCATTAGAAAGTGTATAAAAATACCCCCATATCCAGACACTTAGTATATGGATGGAATCATCTCTAGCTTTGGCTCTTGGCTCGTCGGCTCTCAGCTCCTTGGCTCTTTGGCTCTTGGATTTTCGGCTCTGGCTCTACTTGATTATTCTCAAGTCTTGTGTGTTATTTTTCACACTTTGATTGTGATTTAAAATGAACCTTATAGACCCTTTATATAGGTTCACATATCCACAAAAGGTGGGCTTGGATGATTATACTTTCCAATTTTAAATAATATTCATAATTATCCTAAGACCATTATTTGTGGGATTTAATATTATCCCTTTTTTTAGTAATAATTATCTCCACCTTTTTTTAATGGGATTTATATTATCCCACTATAATTAAAAATATGGGGTGATAATTATTCCCCAATATATTATATAATATGTTTATCCCCAAATATTAAAGACTTGGGTCGAATCATATTGCCATGTCATCAGGTTTGACCATAACTTTGACTAACCATAACTTGCACATACAGACTCCATTTGAATCGTAAAATGTGCCAAAAATATTACGAAGAGATCTACACCATGGAACTAATTTCAAATTGTTCCATAATGGTCATTTTTTATAGTTTGACTATCTTTAACCAATGTTGACCAACTTTGATTAGAACTCTGAGCAGTTGTACAAAGAGCATACGAGCTCCATTTTTTCCATTCCATATACCATTAAAAAGGTCTCAATGGGCCCTAAATTATGGTGTGGGTTTTGGTATGATTTGGGACCTTTTCAAAATTTACCTCCAGATCATTTTTTAATTGATGTATAATTATGTTCATACGTGACCAATGTTTGGCTTAGATAATACATGATACGATCCTTTCCCTATTCATCATGTTGTGCCAAAAGTGCCCCTAGGGTATTTTCAATTGATGATAGGTAAATAAATAATGACTTATTTGGCATTGGTGGTAATAAAAATGGTGGGTTGGCAAGATATTATTTAAGCCACTCGAATGATTTTTGACACTCTTCATTCTAGGAGAATGTAACACATTTTTTTAGAAAATGTGTAAATAGAGTGAATTTTTTAGCTAATTATGAGATGAAGCATCTGATAAATTAAATTTTCCCTACAAACTATGAAGCTACTTCAAAGTAGATGGTGGTGGTATTTTTATTGGCACAAACTTTGCCTAGGTTGACTTCGATGCCCCTATGAGAGATAATGAAACCTAACAGTTTTCTAGAAGTGATTCCAAACACACATTTCTTTGGATTAATCCTGATGTTATACTCATGAAGTATCTCAAATATTATTCATAGCATAATTGGGTGATCATCAGGGGTCTTTAATCTACATAAAATATCATCAACATTTAATCTTCAACAATGTCATGCATCATGTCACAAAAAATCATTATCATATCTCTTTTGTAAGTGGCTCTAACATTCTTAAGTCTAAATGACATTACCTAATTAAAAAAAAATTCCCATAGTGAATGTTGTTTTGTATTAATCTTCAAGTGTAATTCTGATATGATTATACCAAAAAATCCATCTATTAGAGAGAGCATTCCATAGCTAATCATTGAGTCTACTATCATGTCAATATTAGGCAAAGGAAAGCCATCTTTCAAGCAAGATTTGTTTATGTCTATAAAATTAGTGCAGATATAAATACCTTTTAGTTTCTTACTCACTAGCACAATGTTTTAAATCCACTTTGAATAGTTGATCACCCTGATGCATTTTGCATCTAAGAGTTTTCCAACTCTTTATTTACCAACATAACAATAAGAGGATGCATCTTATGTAACTTTTATTTAATAGGTTGGGCATCAAGATTTACAATAAGATGGAGTACAACCAAGGTTGTGTCCGAACCTGACATATTTGAATAGGCCCATGCAAATATGTCAAAAAAAATCCCTAAAAAAGGTTGTAAAATCTTTGTGTTCCTCTTCAGTGAGGGATGTTCCTCATTTAATCCACTTTGCATTATCTTGAGTCTAAATATTTACCTCAAAAGTGTCCTCCATAATAACTATAGAACCATCATCTAGAATATTTATCAAGGAGTTGAACTAATTGGCAATGGCAAAGTCCTCTAGACAAACTATTTCATCTAATTCTATTCCATGATACGAATACCTCAGAACACTCTTGAATAATTTATGCAAAAGCTTGCCACTCCTCAATATTGATATCTAATCCCTAAATAGAATGTGGGAAATAGGTCTCTTGTACTTCATAGGAATATGGGTGAACATCCCCATCAAGTAGCACTAGAAACCATTTTCACCAAGAGACTTGCCTTTATCTTTACTTTTTCCCTAGTCAAAAAGCACCCCAAATAGGTTTTCACTTTTAGACCTTAATGTTTGATTTTATTTTTATTTTTTGCTAGGGAAGTTCACCGACTCTCCAAAGTAGGTAATTGGATACAATCTAATAGTAAAGAACTACTTTTTATCTCCAAGAGGTATGTGAATCCTCAATCCTATAAAGTTGTATATGGACTCATCATTTTTGAAATCATCTAATGGCATTGTTGACTATTGCTGGTCCCAGTCTATCAATTTAGAATGGTAAAGGGTTAAATTTTAAAGTTGATAAATAGGGATAATAGTGCAAATGGTAAGAGGTTTAAATAAATTGGTAGTGGTAAGGCCATCATAGATGCTATAAGTAGACTTTGCATCACTATCAACATCATCATCTCTAGTCATTAGTGTTGGAACATGAATAAGATATGTGGGGTCACCCCCAAGTAGTTTAAATTTGATACCATAGGTTCCTTTGTACTTAGTGAGACTGGTTCAATTGTACCTTGTTGATGTATCTTGAGGCCTCTACCTTTATAATCTAGGTGATCCATGATCTGATTGGGAATATGATACTTCACACTTTGGTAACAATCAGTGTAGAGCCATGAATCATCTTCTACTAAGGGGTCTTGTTCTAGGCTAGAGGCTAGTTTAAAGACAATGGGCTTGTTCAACTGATATTTTCCTTTGGTTTCCAATGTTGTACGAGTAGTGTTGCCTTAGGTCTCCCATAAGCTTTAGGATTTTTAAGTAATTTGGAAATATGAAATGTATTATGGGTGCTATATTCTCCAAGAACTTTTTTAGTGACATAGAAGTGGTTGGAAATTTTTGGTGGAGGCATGGCAAAGGTAGAGGCTAAGCTATTAGGGTAAATGTAAGTCGCTTATGGGCCTGACTCAATGGATTTTCCTTTTTTGTATTTTTTCCTATCTAATTTAGGCATAGGATTCATGCCAAATTGGTACTTGTATCTTTTATACTCGGTCCCAAGGCATTTACAATATTGATATCGCTGAAGATCAATAGGTATAGTCACTTCCATTCATAAATGTATAAATTTTATACACTAATGAAAGGTATAAGGTATATCCCTGATTTCATGGATCCAAGGTCAGCCCAATAATAGATTGTAAGATAGTTTGAGGTTTAAAACATGGCACAAAGTATCATGAGTCAATGGCCCAATAATCATTGACAAGTTAATAGTACTTTAAGATTCCCAATTTTTGTTATCATATGCCTTAATAATGATAGTATTTAGTTACAAGTTAGCTACTATATATCCAAGATGTTTGACCAACTTCAAAACCATAATGTTGAGACCTGAACCATTATCTACAAGGACACATTTAACTCTATGGTTCATTATACCAACTTCAATATACAATAGGTTATTATGTAGAGGGCTCAGAGAAGACATATCCCTTTGGTCAAAGGTGAGACATTGGCCAGGGTCTAAGTGTCTTACCATGGCTTGGAATTTATTTAGAGTGATATCATTTGGGACAAGGGATTGGTTCAAATACTTGTTTAGGATGTATTTGTGGATGGTAGGCATATGCAACAAAACCATGATGGAGATGTGTGCAGATGCCTTATTTATTTATTTCACACTATCATAGGGTTTAACCTTAGTTGATTTATTTTTGATAGGTAAACAAGGCTGATTAGGCTCATTTTTAGTATTTAGTTGTGGTCCTTTGATAGTGACCCTGGTTCATCGAGTTGTGATTATGAAATCTTGATTTGAAACTTGGTTTTGGTAGCTGGATGGGTAGATAGGGAGGCTTGGAATGATGATTCTTAGATGGTATGGTTTGTGATTATCAACATGGCCTATATAAGAATCACCAAAAAAGGAAGGTTGGTAGGTGTTGTTTGACAAATAGGTATTATTGGGTGAAGGTCTAGGTTTGTTCGTAATTGGTCTAGGGTTGATAGTGATGGTGGAAACATGACCACTTAAAACATGTCCTACAACATTATCATAGGTATATGTAATGGCATGATGTCCTCCTTAATTGGTTTGATTTTTTTCCCTTGGTTCTAACCATTCTACTATTATTGTTGTGGTTGGCATTGTTGTTGATGATTTTGTGGAGTTATCTGTCATTGTTGTTGCTAATGTTGGTATATTATTATTATTATTATTATTATTATTATTATTATTATTATTATTATTATTATTATTATTATTATTATTATGTTGGTGACATAGATTCTAGTAGATACCCAAGTTATGATTGGTTTTAGGAGCACAGGTGTCTCTTTCTATCTCTCCATTCTCCAGCATGTTTTCAATTAGATGTCTGAGTTAGATACACCATCTTATAAAATGCCCTCTAATACAATGGTATTCATAAAATTCATGTTCATTGTACCAATCAAGAAAAGGAATCCCTTCATAAAATGACTTTGGTATCATCCAATTAATCATATTTTATTAAATCAATATTTAGAACACAAAATCAATAGGCTCACCAAGGTCACTTAATTATTAGGTAATGGGTGGTCTTCTCCTCAGAGAAGGTGTTTACAATAGGTTTTGATTTTATGGTGGTTGGTTTTGTAGAGGTCCTAGTTGAATGTATGGAGGAAGTGGTTGTTGAGTGGGTGGAGGTAAATGGGAAGCTTGTGTTTTCACTGTCTGAATGTGATGTGATTTAGTAACCCCATTTCCAATAACATTATTAGCATGATCTTAGGGTCAAGGTCTTTCATTTTTATTGGCTTGAGGTGGCATTAGAGCCAGTACTTGATTTTGGTTTTGATTATGGTTTTGGCCATGAATTTGGTTTTGGTTTTGATTAGAAGAGGATAGCTTTATGATGCCTTTGTTGACAAGGGCTTTCTCAATCTATATTATTTTTGCTATAACCTCTTTGAATGTATGAGCACATTGTAGCTTAAGATGGTAGGATATCTCATTGTGTAATCTCTTAGTAAATATTGCATCTAATTGTTTGTCTAGTAGGTTGTGAGTAAAATGACTTGCTAGTGTTTTCCAAAATTGTAAATATACAACTAAGCTTTCACTAGTCTTCTATTTAGCTTGGCTTAGATCCACAACTATAATATTGTGCTTGAGATTATATGAAAAGTGTTATATAAACTTATTTGAGAGATCATCAAATTCAGATACAAAGTTCTTTAGTAATTTTGACATTCATTCTAAGGCTTGTCCAACTAGACTCCTTGGGAAGAGTAGAAGTAAGTATATATCTCTATATGCCACTGGCTATCAGGTAATAGAGAGTTCTTTTAAATGATTTCTAGGGTCACCTTTGCCTTTATATTTGTCAAATTTAGGTAATTTATAACTTGGTGGAAATGGTATTTGTAGATAATTCATGTTAGTGGGTAAGAGCATATCTCCTCTAGTTTAAATTTACTTGTTTATTTTCCAACCTTTATCACTTGAATTACATCCTTTATCTATTACAACTCTTAAGCAAGGAAATCAAAAGTGGCCTATTTCTATGGAGGCTGCACAGTCAAAGGTGGATTACTCTGATCAAGATAGGTATATTATGGGATGCTAGTTTAATTTGCTGAACAACCAAGTATGAATATCCATGCATTAGGGTTATACTATGGTTATTAAAGACACTCTTTTTAAAGCATTTTTTGGTTTGGGTTGCCTACATAAACTTGACTAGTGAATTTTAGCTATGGTAATGGCATTTGGATCTATAGAATGTGTTGGTATTATTGGGTTTTAGAGGGAACCTATTGCCTACTTGTTGAATCCTATAAGATATAGGGAATATGTTACTGACTAGATCCCTATTATTTAAGGTGTTGTTATTTAGATCCTTGTTGCATGTGTAATACCCGTTGGGTAAATGGAAATTGTTAGCAAGCACTTGGTACTTATTATGCATAAAAAACTTGTTGTTTTCTAAATACTTATTGTTGAAGTGGTACTTGTTTGTGGTTTGGAAAGCATTGGGGGTTTAGAATTTATTTTTGTTAACCAAATAAATTTTTTTGATCAATAGGAATACATTGTTGATTAAGAAACATCTATTATTAAGAAGGTATATTAGTCTATGTTTGTTATGGTAGAACATTTATTATTAGCTATTAAGGTGGCATAGTGTTTTGCAATTGTTGCAGTGGTAATTTGGTCTATGTTTGTCTTATTACCCCTATTGTACATTCCAAGAAGTAGCTAGTTGAGGGGTTAAGGTTATTTTTTGATTTTGGGAAATAGACGTACCTATTCCCTATTGTTACAATATACTTGTGGTGTTATTTTTAGGAATCTTTTAGGTATTTCTTGGTGGTACATTAGACCCACTTTGGTTTAAATTAGAATACACTTGTGTTATCCACAACATTTTAGGTTTGGTCTTTCATTTGAACAACATTATCTTCTATTAAAATATGGACATTACAAATATCACCAACTAACAAGATTCGGATAAAGGGGTCTACATTTTGGCTTGTGTTTCTTGAAGCATCTATTTGTTGACCTATTAATGGATCTATCTCAATAAGTGATGTGTTATAAATATCCCTTATGTTGAGGTTATCAGCTAGGTTGAGATAGGTTTGGTACACCTATTGTACCTATTTCATTTGTTCATCCATAATACCCTTTTGTAAGTGCATTTTGGTCTTGTCATGGCATTTGGACTAGAGCTTGATTATAACTAGTTGATGCTTATTTGAATGGTTGAATTTGAGGTGTATCATTAGGTATTTTAATCAAATTACTCAAAATTTTATGTGGGAAGTCTGGTAGGAAATTAGCCCTTACTTAGATAGCTCTAATGAGCACTTCATGTTTATTTTCTAATAAATGACACTCAAACAAGTACAAATCATAGCTTATTTATATTGGTGTCATAATATAGCAGGGATCTTATTGTTGGTTTTGTTTAATGGTAGGCATCATTTGAGCAAGTTATTATGTCATTTGTTATGACTCTTAGCTTGGATAAGAAGGCACAATTACCAAATATTATGTTAGGTCATGTCTTTGTTTAATGTATGTGATCTTATAAGGTGGATAAGGATTTGTCTCATAAGCTACGTTATCATACAACTCTTGAACAAAAGGGTCGTTGGTCATAAATTTCTCATAACATGGATTATACATGGTTTCACTATATGTGTAATGAGCCATGTTTAGATCCATGGATAGGTCACATGAAAAACAAAGGGTCTAAAGGGTAACAAATAACCAAGGTCTAAAAACAAAGGACCTTTGGCTCTATAAAAGAGGTAAAAAGTGAAAAAACTAAACTAGGCAAATATAGAACAAAACAAATGTGAGATCAGTCTAATAAAATGATATTAATTTTACCAAAGGCGGTTATAATCAACAACAAAAGTAACACAAAGGCTCAAACTCATTTATGTATAAAGTCTTGATTTACCCAAAGATGGTTATTATTAGTGACAAGAGTGTATAAACAAAGTAGAATAATTATGAACTAGGATTAAAAGATAACAATGATTTGCTCAAAGGTGGTTATAATCATTCTAATGTGAAAAAAAAGGTTGAACTCAAAAACAAAGAACTCACATGAGAACTCAAAAATAAACTAAACTAAGGTAATTGGCTCAGAAAACACTTGATAATTGTCTCTTTAATACTCCAAAGTTTGATTCATGAGATACTATTTAAAACAACAAAACTAATACACTCAAAATTCAGCACAACAAACCTCAAACAAAGTACATGGCAATATATTGGCTCAAAAGGATGATCTAATCAAGGTACAAAATAAATAATAATTGTTAGGTTTAGGAAAGGTGTCCTTTAGATCAAATAAGAAATCAACCTAAGTAACACAATCTAAACATAAAAGGTAGACAACCTAATCCCAAATTATATGAGGCTTTGACATAGACCTAATTAGTTTAGGATTTGTAATTTGAAAGTTTGAGTTTCAGATTTAATGAGAAAAGACTCAAATTTTATAAGGCAAAAAGGGCTAGACCAAAATGGGTAGTGTAACTATATATTTGAAATAAGAGAGGTAAAATAATATCTTATAAACTGGTTTCAAAAGTGATAAGAGATTGGAATAATTTAGGCAACATAACAACGCTCCTTTAAACAAATGTCATGATAAATGGTTTTGGACTAGAATATCCAAGGTAAATGTTTGGGATGAAACAATTAATATAATGATGCCCTATTTAAACAATAGACACATAAATGATTTTGGAGTAAATCTCCAAGGAAAAAGTGTGACACAAATGGATAGAGTAATACCTCTTAGGCTAAAGGGGTGTAATAATAACATGATAGTTTTGGACTTATTTTGACATGATAACATAAAAAATAGTTTTAATCTAAAAACACACACGTAAATTAAAGAAAATAGAAGTAACACTAATGGCCCATCTTATATTTAAAAACTAACATGGGTGTGTGTAACGTCTACCAAAGTTTCCATTGATATACCAATACTTGTGAGGAATTAAGTGTTAAATCAAAAATTAAAGTACAAGTGTAAGTATAATTTTTAAACCTTCCTTTGTCTCTCAATCATTGATATGTGGCATAAACTTAGAGTGAGGAACAATCAAGATTTTTTTATAAATTATGTGATAAGTGGGGATTTGACTAAAATATATAAATATTGAACATACTAAATGGTCCCAAGTGTGGCTAACACAAGGGCATAATCATGTTAAATGAATCCAAATTCCCTAGCTTATTATGCAAGGGTCTATTCCTTTACATAATGACTCCAACCATGTACTACTTACTAGAGTCCAATGTATAGATACCACATGGTCCAAGTACTCATTGGGATGGTCAGGCTAACAATTCATCATCCATCTAATGGTTTGCCTAATTTGTATACCCCATCATAGAGTGAGGTTGGTATGATGCTGGGAGATGAAACCCCAAGTCAACACACCCCTAAGATCTCATGGAGAGGTGATGAACTCCTACCCATAATCCAAATGCATAAAATAACTAAATAGAAAATGGAAAGACTTTAGAGTTCATTTCTAGGTCACTCAAGTCACTCGAAACTTGGGGAGAGCATACATGACATTATTTTTGACACAACCTTTCAAACAATGGCAATAAATTAAGCACTTTTAGTCACTTGAGTTCCTAAAGGAGACGAAGGAAGATCATACATGCAGTAGTTTCTAAATTTTCACAAATAAATAAATTAGTTTAATGAACATTAAAATTTAGTTAATAATAAAAAATAAACATAAAGTGAAAAATCTCTCAAGAAATCTAACTAAAATGCATGTTCCTTTTAATAGAACTAAATCAAAGTGTTATTGAAATTTTGGCCCCTTACAATAGAGATAAATGTTTATTTCTAAAATTGACATCAATTTGGTTAGATCATTGATGTTTCCTATAACCACATAAAAAATAAACGTGTTTCAAAATAAAAATAGTTGGTAAACAAGTTTAAAACTCAAAATTATCATGGATCTATAAGAAAAAAGTTAACAAAGGTAATAAACATGTTTTCAAACATAAAAATTAAATCAATCATATCAAGAAAAATCAATTTTTGCTATGTTCTTGGATTACTCTATTTTTGAAGTAGAGATCATCATCGATTTCTACAATCAATGATGAATTTAAACAATCATTGTAGATTATGTAACCTTGTTAAAAATATGTAAATTTCAAAGCTAAAACTCTAAAATTTAATATTTAAATTCATATGTTAGAAAAACTAAAGCTAACATATAAATATATTTGGCCATATGGGATGTTCGATCCCATTGAGCATGCCATTATGTACCTTAGGATTTTAAAGAGTAAAAAATATTTATATTAGTTATTTTTTAGTTTAAATTATTAAACATTAAGCATAAAAATACACTAGGACTAAACACTCTTGCTTAAAACTAGGGGGAACATAACACAATAAGCAACATCACAAATAGCAATATGATTTTCTTACCTTCTTTCTCAAATTTGATACTTATTTTTTAGTATAAGGATGTTCATGCTCAACCTATGATGATTACATAATTATAATAATATTATTTCATGGTGGTAGTATCTCTCCAATAGTCACTTATGGCTTGGTGTGAAGCCTAGCATAAATTGGGTGTTATAACACTACTCTCAAAGGCTTCAAGAAGGCATTTGAGGAAAATAACCTTACACACAAAATCTTGTTGGCATATGGTGTGGGCACTTGTATTTATATCTCAAATAACTAACTCTAACCTTAGGGAAATTAGGTTAAATTTTAACTTTGGTTCATTCTAAATTAACCTAAGTTAAGTCAGTCTAACTTTGGGTTGGGTTAAGGCACTCATGAAATTTTGACACCTCAGTTTTAGATATTTGTGAGGCATGACAACTCACTTTAGATACTTGTGAGGTTTGACTCATATTTTTGAATATTTAGGAGATAATAAATCATTTTATTAACTCATTTGACCTTTGACTTCATATTTGGCTAAAAATTCCTTTAGTAAATAAAATTCACTAATTTGATTTGGAATTTTTTTAGGCAAGTTAATTAAGATTTACAATATAATTAATCTTTCTTAGTGATTTTTGGATTTTGACAATTGTTTTAAATTTTGTGAATTAATATCTTAATAGGCCAAAAGTGTCAAATTACTAGGTCATAATTTGAATAGGGTTAGAACTGAATTAGGTTAATGATGCATACATGGTAATACACAAAATAATCTAGCCTCATCACATTTATGGGAAAATAAATCCCTTATGCAAATAAATTTGAGGAATTTAGGTGATTTCTTGGCTTAAAATGTGTCATTTTCTAGAAATTGAACTGAATGTTGGTTTAGGCATGAAAGTGGCCAAAACTAAGTATCTATAGTAATGCATGTTGTTAGATTTCAATGTCATTGTTAGCATTATAATTATTATATTTCCTTACTATTTAAATCTTATAAATATTTAAGTGTGTTTCTTTCATTTTATTACATATTCCTCTCTATATAATAAGGGTTGTATGGTCTAATTAATCTCTTAATTGAGAATCTTAACCATCATTGCATCATTATATCTTCCCAACCTATGATTAGTGTCCTTATTGATACCATCAAAGACAAGACCCTACCCTCCTTAAAATGCCACCATCTTTGCACATAAAATGCTTACTATTATGTATTCCATAGATACATTGCAAAAAACATTCCAAACCTTATCTCTAAATGTCAAGACACTGAAGATAAGCTTGCACATACCCAAACTATTGATTGTGCTACTATAAATTGTATTTCTAGCTCCATAGTTAAAAATTGTCTCAAAATATTTCATTTATAACATGGGGTAACAAATAAAAATAATCTATGGATATGAATAATTTTTTTTGCATAACCTTAAAAAATTTCCAACAAAAACTCTAAAACACACACAAAATTCCAAATACTATTGTGCTTTTCATAGAGTTAGTGGACATCCAAGAGATATGTTTCATGATTTGAAACAAATAATAAAACATCTTATTGATAGTGGTGATATTACATGCAACACATCTATTAAACACCACCTAATACAAATACACCTTGCTATATTGAGCAACCCACTAAAATAATGGTTCTACTACCCAAGGTTGAACTAAATAAACCAGAGTTACCTAAATAAAATGTTATCAAAGAGAAATACATCTACGAAGGAAGTCCATAATAAATAGGTAACTAAGAAAACTAATGTTAAAAACTTGGTTTCCAAGGTGGTAAAAAAAATCCCTCTTCATTCTTAGATTCTTTGATCATTATCCCTCACATAGATAGTAAGCAATGCACGAGTGTCACGATTGATAATTATTATGAAATTAATGTATGTAGAATGATTATTCCCAAAAATTTGGGATATGACATTGAACACTTGAATAAGACTATTTTTTCTTCATCATTAATAATATTAACCATTGAGTGGCCCATAGTGTCATGCCCCTCTTCTATTAGGGACATCTTTGAAGACCCTTAGCCTTAACCATTTCCTACAAGATAAAAGAAAAGAAAGAAGGGAAAGAGAAATAAGTGATTTTGAATGAGTATATGTAAAAGGTACTTTAAAAGGATAAGTACACTTCATTACTCAAAAAATTCAAGGTTAAGGACTATTGTATGTCTCCAAGGTATGCTCCTTAAGAGAAAATTTGTTATTATTTTGTTGCAAGATTATAGGAGCCTACCATGACATGTAAGAGTTAAACGGGGTTATTTAGAGGAGGACACACTAGTATGCATGCAAATAATGAATATAAAAGGGAATTTTACATTTGGGTCATCAAGGTATCACTTTCTAATTATTTTTATATTGGCAGCCCTAGTCCATTTTATATGAAGGTTGTGTTCTTATGGACATCCTCAAGGTTCATGAATATATATTACATATGTGAGACCAAATTGGTAATGAATTGGGTTGAATTTGAGTAAAAATTCATAACTTTACATCATATTTATAGTCACTCTCATAGTAAGTTTAATTTGGGTTACAAAGTGGCAATCTCCTTGATGAAGGGACTATGGACTTTGGTGGCATTTTGGGAAATTTTAGCCCTTAGGGGGTATGTTTGGGGAATCTTGAGGTATGTTTGGGAGATTTGGAGGTATGGTCATGAAGGTTGTATATTATGTCATGAGAGAAATATTGACCAAATTTAGCTCACATAAGGATCTTTTGCCTAGAAGTGGTTTGAGCAGATTAACAGATGTACTAGATGGAATGAGTGGTCCAAAGATCTCATATTGATCACAAAGATTTTGAAACACTTTAAGTTAGCTTAAGGTGCAAATTTGTTGATCGTTAAAGAATAGGTTTGAAAGAATGTAGTCATGGTTTTTGATCAATTAAGATTATCTTTGGAGCTTTCAAGGATCAAGAAAAAGTTCAAGAACAAGTTTGAAGAACTAGATTGTTACCAGTACGTCATCGAATAATGAACAGACTAGCTTACTTGTACATTTTATAAATTCACCCCGAAAGGCCTCATGAGAAAAAATATTAAAGTTACACATTTCTATTCATACCAAGATCATATCCTACAAATTTCATGTCTAAATTAGCTCACATGCCTAAGTTATGGAACTTCAAAGTGGAGACTACAGAGTAAGACGTCTATGCGAATGTCAAATTTGAGCTCCTTAAAATAACTATTTGCATTTAAAATTTCTTAAATTTTTTAAATTTTATCAAAATATAGTATTCCTTGTGATCTTGCATACTAAAAACATAGATCTAATTGTTTGTACTTGGGTCAAATAAGTTAATAGGTCCCTAGGTTAAAAGCCCTTAAAGAGCTACAAGTTGAACAAGATCTAACAATGCAAGTTCACTGAGTAGAGATCCAATGGCACAAAGTGACTGAAAAAGGGTTGGTCTAATCTAAATCAATGATCAACATTAATCACTATCAAATATCTAATGATATGTGGTTAGTGATAAGAAAGTGGGCCCAATGAGATCTATGATCTGGGTGAGTTCATACATCCAAATCTAATGGTGCAAGATCGAGTCAACATGTCAAAGGATCTTGGATGACAAGAAATCAAGGGATTGTATCTATTCATACATCTAGATCTAATGGTGTGATTATATCCCATAAATCATCATATCTTTGGGACCAATAATAATAAAGATAGTTGGGCACAATGTAAATGGTCTGAGTTGGCAATCGATAACTAATAAACAAAGGGCAAATCCAAAGAGCTTCCATTGAAGGTCGATGAACCAGTTCTAAACCTTGGTGAGTAGAAGCTTAAAGAATCATATCTATATTATATATTGATCAAAAATAGATACAATCATGTAAGCAATATGGTTAAGGATAAGGCTCCATCACCATTAAAGTTAAATAGGACCTCTATTCAATAATTTGGAACTTGTCAACCTTATTGCAGGGTCATTCCATTGACATGATTGTTAATTTTAGATGGAATATCCTCATATAAAATATATTATAATCTCTCAAAATTTTTAGATGTAGAATAGGTCTCTTAAGGCCTAATACAGAGAGATGGAAGAGTGATTATGAAGCAAGGTCAAGCAGTTTGCAGGTTTCCATAGATATTATGACTATGTAAAAACCAATAATTGGATTGGTTTTCAGCTATAATGGACCTGTGTTTGATATTAGAGAAAATATATATGTAAACATGATCATGGAGAGGTGTCTTTCCTATTATTAGGGTAACATTTTTGATAAACAGGTACCAATGGCCACCCAAAGTAAATGTGGCATAATTCTGTCAATTCCAAGATATGGTCCTCATCATCAGATCAAATAGATAATGACATGGAATTCCAATAAAGACACTAGGTGGATGGATAAGGATAATGAGCATTCAATTATTTTATAGAATTTGTTCTTTATTGATAAGTTCATGAGTTAACATCCTCGAACTTGTGCTAATACATCACAGTTCCCTCTATATCTTCCTTTTTTCTATATATTTTCCAACTTCTACCATATGTTGTATTCTCTAAAGGTTTTGGAGAATAAATATTTGACATTTAAAAAAAAACTCTTATACATTTTGGATTTTTTAGGCTGTTCCAAAATTTGTACTATAACACCTTTTGATGCAATAAAGACTGAATTCTATCATTTTGCAATCTAGATTGAAGTGTGTTCTATGAATTCATGTATTGTATTTAAGTGAATGTATGTTACTTGTCTATGTCTAAGTTTTCTCACCTTCATGATATTCTTGGTAGTTCTCAAAGGTTATTATAATTACAATTATAGTTTGTTGTTTAGTTTGAAAGTGGATATCTACCCTTTCATGCTAGTTTGATAACTGATTCATGCCTTATTATGAAATACTCATGTGGGACCAATCTTATTTGGTATTGAATGTGACACATAATGTGTCTTGTGCAAAGTATAAGTGTTCCAATTACTGGTGCATCACCCCATTTTTACATGCCTTCATATATTGTTATATCTCTCTATCTCTTTTCCAAACAAGTGTTAGATTATGTCTAGTTTAGGTGATAAATCTAGAAGGAAGACAACCTTATCTGGAGGTTTGACCCAATTTTAGGTGACCCACAACCTAGGGTCAGTTCCATGTTGGACTAGATTTATGTAAGAGGACTTGAAAAATCCCCTTATTTAGCTAGGGTACAATCTAGGACACCAACAATTCTGACATACTCGATGGGACTTAGTTTCCTTGGCATAATTAAAGTTTGGAGATTGAGAAGAAGAAATTGTAACAACATGAGAGATATACCATCATAAAAAGTCGAATATCCTTCAAGTTACAAGGTTCATAGCATCATCTAGATAGTTATTTCACACCAAATGTTATAATAAGGTTATCAAGTAAAGGTATTTCTTTTGAATTCATTTAGCTACCTTCTAATTCTTATAAAAAATAAAGATTCAATAAGACTAGACCTTATCCTCAAAATAAATTTTCACCTCTTGTTCATCCTATTGTTTTAGTCCAAGCTATTTTCGCCATAATCCAAATCCATTTTTCCCAAATGGTGGTTAAGAATCAAGTGTTTGTTCCATTTAATAGGGGCATTCCCCTGAATTTGGCCCAATATGATGAGATCCATGTGTCTACCTTAAATATTATCCCTTTATTCTTATGAGAATGGAATAAAACTACTACGATTGAGTATACTCAGGATGTTACCAACCTATGTTTTATTCATAATGTTGTTCAAGATAATGTGGTTATCAGACTACTTGCTACTTCCTTCAAGGTAAAAGCATTACAATGGTATAAGAATCTCACTTTGACCTCTATTACTACTTGGGATGAGTTAGGTGCAACCTTATTTAGGCAATTTGAAGATAGGTCTAGTCATCTATCTTTGGTTGAACAACTGACTACCATACAAAGGTACCCCCATGAGTTCATGTCTAATTTTAAACTTAGATTACAAAAGATATGGACTAGAATCCTTGCATTGGTTAGACCATTTATAGAGTATGCATTTTTGTACTATTTAAAGGCCCTTAATTCTAATATTTGTGTCATGAAATAGTTCATGGGTGGTGATACTTTGCCAAATGCCTATGAACTTACAATAAGAGCCAAAAAAATCTTGATACAAGTTGGTAAACTTGATCCAAGGCATTTAATGCCCATATCTTATAATTGTAACATATTCATCCTCCTCAAGTTCCTCATATTCCATCTATATCTCCTATTCCATTTCTAAAAGCCCAAGTTGTAGCCCCTTCTAATCAGGCTAGTGAGATTGAAGATCTAAAAAGTATGCTACAAGATTTTAGGAATGAGATGATTCAACTCAAGAGAAAACATTACCAAGGTAGACCTTATCATCAATAAAACTATAACACTTATCAGTCCTTTAATAACCAAAGACCTCCTTATCAAGATTTCAAGTACAATAAGCAACCTTACCAAAATCAAGGAGCCATAACCCAAACTAAGCCATATGCAATCCATGATACTAATGTACCTTCCAATGTAAAAGTTATTATTCCTTAAAACAAATTGATGAAATATTTAGGTTGGAAGCCTTTTAATCCAAATGACATCCAAAATCAAGCCTTGGTATCACAACATATTACTATGCCATAAATGACATAGGAAGAGTTATCTCTTTAAGGTGGTCATTATCAAGACATGAATATGGAATTCTAAGGAGAGGCTCGACATGTTTAAGGGAATTATAATTCCATTAATGTGAAATCATAATTGGATAATCATATTATATTCAATCAAGTTGATGAAACTAGCAACATAAATGGTCAAGTTGCAGCTTTGACTAGAGCTAAAGGAAGAGCAGTTAAGGAAGCTCAAGATGTGAGAAATACTTCTAGTGTTCCTAACATTGTTCCCAAAAGTGTCAAGGATCAACCTATTATCCCTATAACATAGAAAAATTAGAATGCAAAGGTAGGGAAGGTTCCCCAAATGCCTCTAATTTGGGAATAACTAGTGGTTCAAAAATTGTAGCCAAAGGCTAGTGGAGCCTCATTTAGCATAATAGATAAAATGAAGAAATCAAATGTTAGCATTAGCATGTGGAATTACCTTTCCATTCCAAGGCAAAAAGACATGGTCATTCAAGATCTTTCAGCTCTTAAGGTATCTAAAGAACCAATTGAGAAACAAGGAGTTGTCTTGGCTAATTTGGATTAAAAAATAAAGCAACCTGATCAACAAGTATATAACATGACAAAGGTGGATAAAACCAATGTCAAATTTTTTGATGACTCTAAGTGTATCTTAGGTGCTCTCAGTGTTTATAGAACACTTCTCAGTTTAGAATCCTAAGAATTCAAAGCATGAGTTACAGGTATTTGGAAATTATAGTGCCTGTGGTGAAATAACAACAAATTAAAGTAGACTATTCCACAATATTTATATGATTTGATGGTTGGGAGTCACCTTTATCCAAGATTTTGTGAATTTTGATGAAATTTGACCAAATCTCAAAGATACACAATCCTAAGTGAATATTTGACAATGAGATCTAAGCTACAGTGAGTTATTTTTAAAAAAAAAAAAGTAAAAGAGAAGAGGAAGGTAGAAAGGAAAGAAATGTGATTGATGATCTTAATCTCAAACACCATGACAAAGTTTCAATTAAGTCAACATGCATTTAAACTATTATGTAATGCAAAATAGCTAATGCTCAATTCTCACTACAAACCAGGCAAAATTTTTAGAATAAATTGAAAATACAAGTAAGAACCAAGTATGCTTTAATATTTTGCTACTACACCTAGATAGCTAGTGCACATCTTTGATGTAGAAAAAATAAAGTGAATCAACTTATGATATTTTCAAATAATCTAGCATAGCACATATTAACAACCCTATAACAAGAATGTAATTCATGATTCAAAGAACCATTCAAATTCAAGATCTAGACAAGAAATTGAGAGAAAAAGATGGTAACCCTTAACACAAACACATATACAAAATTTTGAGAATTCCTTATTTGTATTAACTATTTAAAATATATAGTTTTTCTAAAAAATCTCTTCCTTACAAAATGGTAACACTTCCTATTTATAGAAAGCATAGGTGGTGTACTGGTCAATTTTTAAGATACATATGTGTACAATAAGGATAGTTGTCCTTGTATGAAAATTCTAAATACATATGACTTATACGTTGGACTGATTTAAAAAATTATATGCTAACAAACTAATATATATTCATACAATAGAATATTCTATTTTAAAAATGGGTGCAAAATTATTATCCATAGAATCTTCTATCAAGCTGGTGGTGGGTCCTTTGGCTATCTTTATTGGAGGATGTTTTTGGCCTTAGTTTATTACTCATTGATTATCTCCAAATCTACTATAGGATTCATCAAACATCCACCCTCTTGGTCTACCAGTTTATTAAATTCTTTGTCATTCCTTACTACAACCTCTTTAATGCTTCTAGCCTCTATAACTTACTCTCCTCAATTAAAGATGATATCCATGATATTATGGTTCTCACTGCTAGACTGACCTTGACTCCTTCCCTTTATTTCCTAAATGGTGGCAGTGGTTCTTTGTTTGAATTCTTCATAATCTATTAACCTAATGACAGTGGGTTGTGAAGGCTTTGTTAGCATAGTTCCCAAGATTTTCTCAATCCTACTCATCAAAGTCTCATCTTCCTTCACATTCTCACTAACATTATTATGTCATGTGCTCAAATATTGTACTTTATCTACAACAATTCCTAGGACTACATTCAAATGTCCTAAGCTAATAGTTTTGAATCTTGGTATCTATCCTTTTACCTACATGTCAATGAGCTCAACTATCTAATCTTCTGAAGCTTGCCATTGGATGACCAAGGATTTGGTTGCTAAAACTCATTGCATCAAGGCACTTTGCCTAAGTTTCATGGCCTTCAAGGATTCAAAAATGTCAAAGAATGATTCACCCAACATTATTATCATCTCATCAGGAATAAAAAGGATGGCTTGGGTCTCAAGTTTTTGCTTCTCCTTTTCCAAGTTGGTAGTCCTTTACTTCATCCCTCTAATTATTGCTATGGCCTATGCTAAATGAGCCCCAACTAGGCTCTCCATATCTTCCTAAGGGATGGGATGCTCTCCCAATTCTTTTACTCACACTGGAGTTAGGCCTATAAATGGTTCCACCTTTTGGAAGGTAAACTCTTTTGTTCCCACCAAAACTTTTCTAATGGTAATCCTTTCTATCCCTAAAGTGTCTCGATTGAAATGTACTATAGTGGTGGGCTTTATGAAGTTGGTGGTTTCTAAAATTTCCACCTGTGTGTTGCTAGATTCCCTCAAAGCATCCATTTTCTTGCCACCAGGCCCCTTTATTTCCACTAGTCTTCTTTCATCTTTTTCCTTTATCATTTCAATCATCCATGGTTAAAGGTCTTTATGTACATGAATTTTGATATTCTGTCTTAATGCCCATGAATGGGCCATGGAGGAAATCTTATGTAGTTTACCTTAGATGAACCAATCTAGAATGACTAGCCCATATATGAGGAACTCATGACTAAATAAATTTATGCACTGGCCTAGATGGACAAATGGAAGTTTTGATTTCTTAGATTTGGTAAGGACAAGGGCTAACTCTATTTTCCCCTTCTTCTGAGTTGTGGTTGGAACTAGGGCCAATTTAGGTTCTTTTCCCTTATCTTTTCCAATCCCCTCCATTTGTTCATGAGTCCTTATAACTTTCCCTACTTAGTTGCTAGGGTCTTCATCTATTTCTTCTCTATTTGAGCCATAGGCCTCTTCAAAAACTTTTAAAATAGCCTCAATTATTTCATATGGATCAAGAGCCACCATGTCCCATGTTCCACCAGAGATGTTGGTTTTTGTGGGGGACCTGAAGATGAGGTTGCTTCACCTAGCCTTTCTTCCAATTGCTTTTTATTAGGGTCTTGAGTTTGTGGCAATTCAATTTGAGGAGGTGGTTGAGGTGTTCTGGAGGTGGAAGGAAGCAAATAATACTAAAGTGGGTGTATTTTTTAGATGTCTTATGTTGGTTTTTCTCATGTGTTAGCCTGTGTTCCAATGTGTCATTTCACTCTTTAAGCCTAGCCAACACTTCCTCAAAACTACTTTCCTTGGTGTATACATGATCATAAAATCCAAGATGGTGTTCATACACTAGCTTGAGAACCTTCTTATCTTTCAAATGGTACCTCACTACCCCTTTAGGATCCCACATCCTTAATTCATCCATTTGGAAGATAAAATCTTCTCTCTACCTAGACATGATGTCTACTTGCTTCTGGTCTTGTAATGTGGTTCTTCCAATTATGAGGAGAAATGGGTGGAGGAGGCCTTTCTTCTTTTCCTTACATACCCCATCAATTACATTGATGAGTTTGAAGGTGATTTCTTGTTTGGCCAACTTATTTATCACATATACATGCAACCTATATGGTGGGGACATGGTTCCCAAAATTTTAATTATGATGCAATTAGGATGATACCAAATATCGCATATCATTTCCTCATACCTTTTGATCAAGGGGTGCATCCTAGGCATAGGGGATCCAGTTATAGCCTCAACTAAAGTGGGATAGATATAATCATAGATGAATTGCATATGGTTCCTATATTTTAAAATATACAACTTTGAGTAATGGTGGGAGACAGTTGTTCTACCCTTAGGGAACCAATTTTTGATGTGATGGAATTAGGTGGAAACTAGAAAAGCATCAATAAAATATGATATCATAAATAGTCATTTGTTAGTCTTCCTCTTAACAGCTATAAATTGATGACCTAGGTGGAGGCTTATCATGTCTCCAATAGGAGGGGTGAGTTATTAATTTATCAAGAAATGCACATAGGAAACCCAGGTAGGATTGACATAAGTGGTTATGATGGCCCCAAAAATCCTATTCAACAAGGTCATGTCAACCCTAATTCCTTCCCTAAAATAGGAAATTAAAATTATTCCTTGGAAATATCTGGATATATGGTTTCCCTAATTAAGACATGGTCTTAGGATGGTGTCAAGGTCATTTTGAGTGGTCCAATTTTTGATTGAGGGAAAATAAACGTGGGATTGTGGATGTTTTTAGTAACCCTCAAAGGCTACAGGGGAAATGTAAGAAATAATTTTAGATGTTCCATCATGCATTATCTAGTCATTATCTACTCTAAAATAAATAAAAAATAGAGCAAGCATATTGATACAATGAATTACCTCAGGGTTAACAATTACATGATGAAGGCTAGCTAATTGCATAGCAACCAAGTCATGGTATTTGGTGTTGACTACCTCAAATTTCCTTTCATTCTGAGTGATTAGTTACATCTCTTCTATGGTGAATAAAATCTTATAATAAATCTTACATCCATTATTTAATGCCATGACATCTAACTTTGTGTCCTTGAAAACCCTACCCTGGTGGTATGTAGATAAGTAAAGCTCTAGCTCTTCCCTCCATTATTATCTGCCCACTGCCATTGTGCCTCAACTTTTCAAAATGTTTATCACTAACTTTGTAGATGTCTCTAGATTCTCCTTCTTACACTTAGAATTGCTTTGAAATTTTAACTATGATTTAACCATTCACAATTTTCCTATTTTATTCAAGTTTTTAGGTTTTATAGGAGCTTTAATGGTGGAGGTGATTTGGACCTTGGGCTCGTCTATGTCTTTATATCTGATTGAGACTTGCCTATACACCTTTGCATTTATAGATGGACAAAATCTAAGTTTCATCATATTTTGCTTATGTGGATCCTACATGGAATCCATTTGGAGTCTTTTCATGGCATTTTTCATAATTGTCTTGAGGACAACTAGTTTTTAGCCTTTGAATTTTGCCTTTGGTTTCACTCCATTAGATCAAGATCCAAGGATCAAATGCAAATATTTAATCATAATCCTAGGTTTTTTACCCCATTGGTCATCATAAGTATCAAGCCTCATGATTATGCCACTTGGCCTATTATCACACCATCGATCTCCAACTTCTAGGCTCTTTTAATGTGTTGAACTCTTGGGCTTCTTGGGTTCCACTTGAGGATCTCGCTCTGTTGGATCAAGTTTGTATGACCAAGTGAAGGCCATAGGATCTTAAAAGATGCATAAGGTTTAAGTTAATCTTGAGGGTTAAATAAAGACTTAGGTTAAGTGCTTAGTCTTGAGTTTAGCTAAAATATTAATGTAAAACCCATTAAAATATTTGAAATATGCCCCCTTTGTTTAGGCAAAAGGTTGAACTATGCTAAATTTGATGGTCTCACTAACATCATAGATGTTTTCATGGTTGTCAAATGATGTGAGTGAGATTTTAAAATTTAAATCCATGAATTTCCTATGGTTAAATGTGAGGGTGCCATGTGGCATCCTCATAAAGCTTCCCAAGATTTTGGATTTAATGCACTTCGTCTGATCTTGAGAAGCAAGGACCATTGGATTAGGATTTGAGTAGTCACACACCATTGGCTATATTCAATAAGTGGGAAATTTTACTAAAAAAGCTAGGTGTAATATATTTCCACTTAGCATCTTGATGGGGCTCCAAATTTTCAATATTTAACTCATGTCATTAGATCAGATCCTACAATGAAGTGAAGATCATTAGATCTGCATTTAAGGAAAAATAACTAAGTTAGGACTTAAGGTTAATAAAAACCTAGGATAGGTTTTAATTATAAGGCCAAATTCACATTAATAAATATGAAGGGGGTTTTAGGATTAAAACTTAGCCTAAAATTTAATTTAAAAGGGGGGTTAGCTAGGAAATAAAAAGGGAACCCACAAATCCATTTCAATCAAGGCTAGAATAAACAAGAATGTTTAACAGGAAAATACAAGGACTTAGGTCTAATTTTATATTAAGGTTTGGTTGATGTTAATAAACATGACCAAGCCTTAATATAAAATTAGACTTAAGTGACTTAAGTGTTAAACATTCCCACCAATTTACTCCTGTTAAATTTTAAATTCAAATCAAAGGGCTTTAAACTTAGGGTTCTGTTGAAGGGGGTCCAGTGTTAAAACTTAGCAGACTAAAGGCTAGTAGAACTTTGGTGGATTCTTTGCCTAGTAAAAGCTAGTGTTTTCTCCATGGAACCTACATTTATCATAAAATAAGGTAAACCATTAGCAATATTATGCATACCAAAGCTTTATTATACACACAATATGCTACCCTATCAGAGTGGATGATCTTGAAATTCTTCAAAAATCTAGGACCATAACAAGGTTTTTTAATGACAAGGTTATAAGACATCTCAAAGGCCCCAATTATAAAAATTATGGGTATGTTGGCCCCAAAAAATGGTGGCTCATATGGGAAACATAGCCATATGTTATAACGTAGAGGCTTTGGTTCAACAAATAACTAGGTCACTTATTCTATTGGACCTATTCATCATCAAGATCTATTCATGGTTGAAACAAGCTTTACAGCTGCAAGATTAGACTTAATTACTAGGTTATATTCATGTTATGTGCGTGCTTTTATTCCACTTACTATTTTCCATGATATTTGGGGAACAAATTCTAGGTTTCATGTCCTTAATCATTTACATTGACTTATAGCATGTTTGGTTATTCATGAAGAATCATGCTCTTGATTTAGGGGAGGATTGGGCATTTCTCTACTACTAGCTAGGCATACATATCCATAAAAAATGTACCTTTGGCTCCATTTAAGGCCTTGTTCCACTTCTAACTAGGCATTAATAGCCTTGATGGAGATTACCCGAATCACCTATGCTTGAAAAGCCTTTAAATTTTGCACTAAATTCTTATTTTTTGTATTATTATTTTTATATATTAATGCTTTTAGCAAGGTTGGGAACTAAGCTAGCCAAGTTTAAGGATTTTTTCCAAGTTTTTGATTTTTAGACAATCACCCATGGTTGTAACCATTGTCTTAAGCAAGGATGTCTTGTTAAGTGCAAACATGATTTTACCTTAATAAGTTAAACCTTCACCTTAGAAGTATAACACTTCTTAAAACCATACTTATGTCAAGACAATTCTTAGGTTAGAATAAAATAAGGGACCTTTTCATTTTCATTTACCATTTTCTCCATGTTATAGCACTAAGCTAATATTCCAGGGCTATGGTCATCATATGTATGAGGTTCATATTCCATTCCTGAATCCTGGGGATTTAAGGTAGACAAGATACTTTGAGCACTAGATTATCTAGCACTGATTACAGGTAGGGAACAAAGCAAAAATAGAAACTAAAAATCATAATAGAAAGTAAACAAACAACAAGAAACAACAAAGGACAATAAAAGGCAAACAAATATATACAATTAAAATATAAAAGAGAAGCAAAAATAAATTAACCAGCCTACCTATCCTAACCTTAGTGAGTCTTAAAAATTTTATTTCATGAATACCCTAGGGGGAGAAATAGAGAAATAGTGTTTGAGATATTTCCCATTGGTGGGTAGTGCAAAATCTAGTCCTTGTAAGTACTTTAGCTTGAATGTATTATTGTCAAGTGTGTGAGCAATTTGATATGGGCCAATCCACAGATGTGTTAATTTTCCATGCTTACCCTTAGGTTTAAATGCTTTATCCCAAAGGAGGACTAGGTCTCCTTGTCTGAATACCTTCACTTTTGACCTCTTATCAAACCATATTTTTATTTTGGTTTGATGCTTGATAAAGTTAACAAAGGCTTCTTCCCTTGCATCTTTGATCTGAATGATATCTAGTAATCTAGAATTTGCCCTGACTTTCTTCCATGTATTCCTACATAAATCTAAATGTGGGTAACTTGAAAGTGATAGGAAAGATAGGTTCTTGGCTATACACTAAAAATAATGGTGATGCATTTATATCTTGCTTAATTATGATCTTATCTACCCATTGAGCACATTTGAGGAGTTTTAGCCAAGTCTTAATCTTATCTTCAACATATTTTTTGATTGCCTTGATTAGGTTATTGTTGGTAGATTTAGAGACTCCATTTCCTTTGGGGTAATGGTTGGAAGAAAACTTTAGAGAAATTTTATTGTAATAAGCCCATTTAGTCATTTTTATGGATACAAATGTAAATCCATTATCACACACCAAGGAGATAGGGGTTCCAAATCTGGTACCTATAATTTTTGGTAGCTACAACTTCGGTCCACCTTGTGAAATAATCTATGGTAGTCAAGACATATCTGTGGCCTTTAAAATAATTAGGGTTAATCACCCCTATGAAATCTAACCCCCATTGTGCAAATGGTTTCTCAACCATCACTGGTTGTAGAGGCATGGCTGCCTTTAGTTCTTTAGTGTTAAAGATTTGACAAGAATGACATTCTCTTACATGTTTTTGAGTATCTTTAAAAATGGTAGACCAATAGTAACTAACCATGAGGATTTTTTGGGTTGTCGTTCTTTTTAATGGATGTCCACTACCTAGTTTCTCATTGAAAGTACTCATGATTTGAGAAGCTTCCTCCTTGGATACAAACCTCAAATAGATTCCTTCAAAGTTTTTTCTATACATTACTCTATCTTTGATCAAATAGTGAGAAGCTTTGAGTCTTAGGGATCCTTTATATTCCCTTGTGAGCCCTATATGAGCAATACCATTAATCAGTAAATGGATCAGTGAATCATATCATTCATTGGGTTGGAGGTCCTATTTCTCAACTTGCATGATGTGTAACTTGGGATTGGTGTTGGAAATCATTTAAACTAGGCCTTGAAACTTTACCAATTTAGAATTTTTTATCTCTATATCATACTCTTGCAAAATTGACATCCATTTACCCCTACACTCACCTAATTCATTCTAACTTAGCATGAGTTTTTTGGCAGGGTCTAGTAAGATAGCATGCACTTTGTTTCTGAGGATGTAATGCCTAAACTTTTTTAGTGCTTTTACTAGTAAATATGTTTGTTTGTCAATCAGGGAATACTTTAGTTCAACATTTTTGAAATTGGTACTCATAAATGCTATTGGGTGATCATTCCCATCAAATTTATAAGTTAGGACCACAACCATAGTGTGATCAAAATCAAATGAATATAAATAGAAGTCCCTCAAAAAATTTATACTTATCAATACTGGGAATTGATTGATTACATTTTTGATACTGTTAAATGCTTTTTTGGACTCCTCATCCCAAGTGATTTTGGCATCTTTCTTGAGCATGTCATTCATTGGTTTAACAATCTCAACAAACCCTAAGATGAATTTTATCATGAAGTTTATCTTGCCAAAAAATGACTTCAGTTATTTCTGACTATTTAGGAGCTCTATCTTAAAAATGGCTTCCACCCTTTCAAGATATATAGAGATCCCATCCTTAGTGATGACATGACCTAGCAGCTTCCCTTCAGTAACACAAAAAACTCTTTTTTTGGGGTTAAAAGAAATCCCATACCTTTTTCACCTCTCAAACACTTGTTGAAGGTGTGTGAAATGATCTTCCTTATTTTTAGAGAACACTATTAGGTCATCCATGTAGATTATGATGCATTTTCCTACTAGACCTTGGAAAACATGATCCATGGATCTTTAGAAGGTAACCCTACATTAATTAGTCCAAAGTGCATCCTTTTTGATGCAAAATTTCCCCACTTAGTAGGGAAGGTTGTCTTCATTTTGTCCTCTTTATCAACTAATACTTAGTTATACCCTAAAAATCCTCAAGGAAAGACATCATGGATGACCTTGAAATAACTTGTATCACTTGGTCTATAGAAGATAAGGGATAATTTTCTTTCTTAGATGCTTTGTTTAGATTTCTAAAGTCAATGCATAATCTAATTTTGCCATTCTTTTTCCTGACAGGAACCGAATTAACAACCCAAGTGGAATGTCGAATGGGAAACACAATCCTTGCATCTAATAGCTACTTGACTTCCTTGAAAATCATGGGTTCTAAGATAAGGTTAATAGTCCTTTATTTCTATCTGATGGGTTTACAATTTTCTTTGAGGGGTATAGTGTGGGTAATAACCTTGGAATCAAATATTTTTAAATCATCATAAGACTAGGCTATTATGTCCTTGTACTTGGTGAACAACTCTCTAGCCCTTTTATTTTCCATTTATATGCAAGCCTTCCCTACATTAACTTATTGGGCCTAATCATGGTGTCTAAGATTTATTGTATTGTAGTCTTTCCCATTTGCCTTTAGGACCTTAGAGATTTCAGTGAGCTTGTCCTGATCAAACAACATTTCCAGTGAAACCATCCCCTTGGGTATTTTGTTATCATTTAGTTAGATGATTTTGCCACGAAATTCTCTTTTAGAGGTAATTTCATTAGTTTCATTAATAATATGAGCTTAAAAATCTCCTGAAATAGTCATGAATTCCAAGATCTGTTGATCATCATTGAAGACCTGGAAGTGGTTCACATTATCTGGTATTGAGGGGTAGGGTACCATCTCAATACTAAATTTAGGGGAATCTTGATCAGGCATGAGGTTGGCTATAGTATAATCCAACCCATCATTAGCTTTGTTTTCTTCTCTAGAGACTAAGAGGATATTGAATGCCTCAAAAAATTCTATTAGATCTCAGGCTCTAAATTTATATCTCTTGAGGTATGAGAGCTTGTATTTATACTTGCTCTTCACTTGGTTGACTACAAGTTCAAAATGCCCATAAAAAAGTAGCTCTTTGACCTTATTTTTAATATAAAATTACAACCCTAAGATGAGAGCCTCATACTCATCTAGGTTATTGGTGGATGGGAATTGTAGTTTATAAGATGCATGATATTGTTTATCAATAGGGTCTATCAATATAATACGAACTCCAAATACAAACTTGAATTTACCACCATCAATGTAAAGTTTCCATAAACCAAGTACCATATGAGTGTTTTAGGAACCAACCAATTTTGTAGTCTCTAAAGTGAAGACTCCTAAGTCATAATCAAGGAAGTTAATCCTTTCATTGACAATGTTGTATTTAGTAATCATGTGTTTCATTCTTGGTTCCCTTTCCACTCTTATTTGATTTAGAACACCTTTCCAAGGCAACCATAAATGTGAAAAATCATTATATATATATGTATATATCCATTTGAGGCCATGGTCCATTATCTACTTAAAATTAGTCCATATGATTTGGTAATGTCTACTACTTGAATGCCAATGAATTGTTGCACTTTAGGTTCACTAGCTAACTGCATGTATATTTAATAATTCCCCAATGACTTTGACTCTTTATTTATCTAATTGTGTAACTACCTTATTAGACTTAATTGGGGTCAGTCTAAGCTATTTACATATTCTTATCAGCATGATATTAGTAGAGGCCCCACAATGTAGAAGATAATTATGGAGATTCTTACCAAATATCCTGACAGTGAGTGGGAAGGGTGGAGATTTTGCCTTGGTCGTTTGCATGGTTACATTTGCACTATCAGCCCTTGGTGACTTCCCAGGTTTTTTAGAAAAATATTCTAGTAACAAGTCCCTTTGTTCATTAATTTGAGTTAACTCATGCAAAGTTATGTTGGCCTTAATTTTATTCATATCTTCAACAATGTTATATCCTATGTTACTTGGGGAATCAACACTAGGTTTAAAAGAACTTATTTTGGGTGGCTTAGGGTTATTCCTTGAAGTGGTATTAGGAGGGGTTCCATAATTATTAGGAGGGTTTGAAGTGGTCAGTGGTTGCTTCTACTCTCTATTTCTTAGAGGTTATGTCTTCAAGGATTGTTAAAATGCTTGGATCTCTTTAAGAATATTTTTTGGTTCATTATCTTCCTAAAAAGGGAATTGGAATTTCTTTACCATATGGAATTGATCTGATGAATTGGACCCAAGAGTATTTGTAGCATTATCCTTGTTAGGGACTAATTTGAATGTATCCATCTCTTCTTGCAAATCTTTAAAGGCTTTGCATAATTAAATGCAATCAATCTCATCATGCTTAGTAGTAGCATGCACTCTGCAATAGTCAGGTAAGGCAATGTCAATGAGATTAATGTCCATGATTTTATTACTAGAAGAGGGTTCATTAGCCTTATTAATATTATATAAGATGTCATTATAAAACCTATTTCCAATTCTGTTGAACTTTTGGAAAGTAAAGTTCCTCCTAGAGCTCTAACCAATATTACAAACTTATTTTTGCAAATGAAGAAAATTAATGTTAAGCTTTTGTACCATTTTTAATATAGACTCACTTTCACTCTTAGGGGTCTAAAAATTATTGACTTGATTATTTCATGGACTAGAGGTTGGTATTAAGGCTTTTTTTACCATTATTAAGATATCCATTATTAGTTTGGTGATTCAAGAATCCTAGATTTTCATTAGGAGCAACATAACTAGTGGCCAATATGCTCAAAAATGGGATTTGATTAAGAGCATCGGTGTTTTGGTTATTATTGTGAAAAAGGTTTAGAGTAGGCATTTTTGGCTAAAATTAGGAATGTATCAAGCCATTTGACCTTATGGTTGCATTTGATCACTAATAACTGTAGGAGATCACTTGATCTTTGAACAAAATAAGCCATCCTAATCTCAAATAATATAGATCTTTAAATTCAAAGCTATATTTACTAGAATTAAAGAATAATTTACCCAAGAACTATGATATTGTCTTAATAATAATAAATATGGGTCATAAAATTCCAATACCAATGATCTTTACACTTTAGAACAAATATTTACTCAAAAGTGCAAAGATAACATCAACCTTTGATAAATTAACACCAAAATTGGGCCCTCCTTATAGAACTAGCGGAGCTACTCCTATTGATGCCTCTAAGTGTACCATAGGTACTCTCATTATTTAGAGAACACTTATTATTTTATAATCCTAAGAATTCAGAGCATGAGTTGTAGGTATTTGGGAATTGTAGTGCATATGGTGAAATAACAACATAGTAAAGTAAACTGTTCCACAATATTTATATGATTTGGTGGTTGGGAGTCACCTTGATCCAAGACTTTGTGAATTTTATTAAATTTGACCAAAGCTCAAAGCTAAACTATACTAAGTGAATATTTGATAATGAGATCTTAGCTACAGTGAGTTATTTTTTTATAAAAAGAAGTAAAAGAGAAGAGTAAGGTAGAAAGGAAACAAACATGATTGTTGATAATTATCTCAAAAACCATGACAAAGTTTCAATTAATTGAAAATGTATTTAAACTAGTATGTAATGAAAAATAGATAATGCTCAATATTCACTATAAACTAGGCCAATGTCTGATGATAAATTGAAAATACAAGTAAGAACCAAGTATGCTTTAATGTTTTGCTACTACACCTAGATAGCTAGTACACATCTTTGATGTAGAACAAATTAAAGTGAATCAACTTATGATCTTTTCATCTAATCTAGCATAGCATAGATTAGCAACCCTGTAACAAGAATGCAATTCAAGACTCAAAGAAACCATTCAAATTCAAGATCTAGACAAGCAATTGAGAGAAAAAGGTGGTAACCCTTAACACAACTATATAGAGAAACTTTTAATAATTCCTTAGCTATATTAACTATTTAAAGTATACAATTTTGCTCAAAAATATCTCCATTACAAAATGGTAACACTTCCTATTTATAAAAAGCATAGGCAATGTACCAGTCAATTTTTATGATATATATGTGTACAATAAGGACAATTATTCTTGTATGAAAATTCTAAAATACATATGAGCTTCTACTTTGGACTGACCTAAAAAAGTATATGCTAACAAACTAGCATATATTCATACAATATAATTTTCTATTTTACAAATGGGTGCAAAATTATAATCTATATAATTTTTTATCAAGCCAGTGGTGGGTCCTCTAGCTATCTTTATTGGAGGATATTTTTGGCCTTAGTGTATTCCTCACTGATTGGCTCTAAATCTACCACAAGATTCATCAAAAATTTACCCTCTTGGTTTGCCATTTTATTGAATTCTTTGTCATTCCTTACAATGACCTCTTTAATGCTTCTAGCCTCTGTAATTCTCTCTCTTGAATTGAAGATGATATCCATGATCTTATGGTTATCACTACTAGACTAACCCTGGATCCTTCCCTTTATTTATTGAATGGTGGTAGTGCCTCTTTTTTTGAACTCTTCATCATCTATTAACCCAATGGCAGTGGGTTGTGAAGGCTCTGTTAGCATGGTTCCCAGGATTTTATCAATCCTACTCTCAAAGTCTCATCTTCCTTCACATGCTCACTAGAATTATTATTCCATGTGCTCAAATATTTTACTTTGTCTAAAATAATTCCTAGGACTACAGTCAAATGTCCTAGGCTAATAGTTCTGAAACATGTGATCTACCCTCTTACGTACATGTTAATGAGCTCAACTATTTGATCTTTTGAAGCTTGCCATTGGATGACCAAGGCTTTGGATATTGAAACTTGTTATGTTAAGGTAGTGTGCCTGACTTTCATGGCCTTCAAGCCTTCAAACATGTCAAATAATGATTCACCCAACATTCTTATCATCTCATCAGGTACATAAAGGATGGCTTGGGTCTCAAGGTTCTGCTTCTCCTTTTCCAAATTGGTAATCCTTTGCTTCATCCCTCTAATTCCTACTATGTCCTATGCTGAATGAGCCCTAACTAGGCTCTCCACATATTCCTAGTGGATGGGATGCTCTCCTAATTCTTATCCTCCCACTAGAGTTAGGCCCGCAAATGGTTCCACCTTTTGGAAGGTAAACTCTTTTGTGCCCACCAAAACTTTTTTAATGGTAATCCTTTCTACTCCTAAAGTGTCCAGATTGAAATGTACTATAGTGATGGGCTTTGTGAACATGGTGGTTTATGTAATTTCCACCTTTGTGCTATTGGACTCCCTTAGAACATCCATTTTCTTATCACTAGTCCCCTTTATTTACACTGGTCTTCTTTCTTCTTATTCCTTAATCATTTCAATAATACATGGTTGAAGGTATTCATGTACATAAATGTTGATATTCGGTGTTAATTCCCATGAATGGGCCATGGAGGGAATCTTCTATAGTTTCACATAGATAAACCAATCTGGAAAGACTGGGCCATAGATGGGGAGCTTATCACTAAATAGATTTAAGTCCTGAGTTGGATGGACAAATGGAAGTTTTGGCTTCTTGGATTTGGTAGGGACAAGGGTTAACTCTATTTTCCTCTTCCTTTGAGTTATGGTTGGAACTAAGGCCAACTCAAGTTCTTTTACCTTATCCTTTTCAATCCCCTCCATTTATTCATGAGTCCCTAAAACTTTCTCTACTTAGGTGCCAGGGTCTTCATCCATTTCTTCTCTATCCGATCCATAGGTGACTTCAAGAAATTTGAAAATAGCCTCAATTGTTTCATATGGATCAAGAGCCACCATGTCCACATGTTCCATCAGAGATGGTGGTTTTTGTGGGGGACTTGAAGATGAGGCTGATTCACCTAGCCTTTCTTCCAATTTATTCTTACTAGGGTCCTGAGGTTACGACAATCCCATTTGTGGAGGTGGCTGAGGTGTTCTAGAGGTGGAAAGAAGTAGATGATATTAGAGTGGGTGAATTTTCCAAATGTTTTCTATTAGTTTTTGCTCATTTGTTGGCCTATGTTCTAACTTGGCATTACACTCTTTAAACCTAGCTAACACTTCCTCAAAATTGCTTGCCTTGGTATATACATGATCATAGACTCTAGGATGGTGTTCATACACTAGCTTGATCAACTTCTTGTCTTTCAAATGGTTCCTCACTACCCCTTTAAGATACCACATCCTTAATTCATCCATTTGGAAGATAAAATATTCTCTCTACCTAGACATGATGTCTACTTGCTGCCAGTCTTGTAATGTGGTTCTTCCAATTATCAAGGGAAATGGGTGGAGGAGGCCTTTCTTATTTTCCTTGCATTTCCCATTAATTACATTGATGAGGTGGAAGGTGATTTCTTGTTTGGATAGCTTATTTGGCACAAATATAGGCAATATAAATGGTGGGGACATGATTCCCATAATTATAATTATGGTGCAATCAAGATGATACCAAATATGTCTTATCATTTCCACATACCTTTTGATCAAGGGGTGAATCCTATGCATAAGGGATCTAGTTATAGCCTCAACTAAAGTGGGATAGATGCAATCACATATGAATTACATATGGTTATTATATTTGAAAATATACAACTTCAATTAATGGTGGGAGATGATTATTCTACCCATAGGGTGTCAGGGAAGTCCAAGAACAAACACACCTCTGTTCTGATTCCTCTTGTTGGATCTTGCTCCTCAGAAAGAGCACAGTATGATTACCAAATATAAGCAATTATAAATGCGGAAATAACTAGAAACATAAGTAGCTAGAATTCACCAATAACACAGAATATGAGAGACAATACACTATCTTGTATTAACACTTTACAGAAAAGAATACAACAAAGAGTTGCCACACTCTTTCACCTTACAGAGGTTTGCCACACCTCAAGTGTACAGTAATTCTTCACACACAACACTCTCCTACACAAAAAAAGGGTCCCAACAACCAACTCACAAACAGAATTGGTGTTCACCTCTCCAACTAGTCAGTAATAACCCTGCCAGTTCACCAAGCACTCAAAAGTACTTCAAGTTGATCTCCCATGAACCTGCAACCTGTAATTCAATAGACCATACTCACATGTAGATCTCCTATGAGTTTGAAACAACCTGCAACTCAATGATCTTACAATGGAAGCAACTTACTTGCCTTCCTTTTTATCTCATGCCATAATTACAATACATGCCAATGGGTCTATAAATAGATCCCTAACTCAAACACTAACTTAGACTCTTAATTTAGACAATTATCCTCACAACCAAAGACTCTAACTGGCCTTTACATGCAAACACTTCATTCACTTAACTAACTATCCATGTAATGAGTAGTTTTGGAACACATAGGCGACCGACGTCGGTCCCTGCTAGTCTGGTTCTGCCGACGTCGGCCGACTCCATGCCGTCGCCGGTGGCCTTCTGCACTGGTCACGATCGACATCGGTCCTGCTGCCGACGCCGGTGCTCTTGGATCTCAGCAACCTTCTTGTTCCACCTGTTTGCAAAGAGTTGAAGCTTTTAGCTCCATAACTCAACAATCTCCTACTTGGAGATAAACAGCTGCAACCTGTACATGTACCTGTACTTCATCTAGTTTGTTCCCTTGGCTTTGTATCCCTCCTCAAGACCACTCTTGAAGACCAACCACCATAAACCTGTAGTGTAAAACCTGTCATCCAAATCACCTGCCACATCCACATCTACAAACCATGTAGAAAATAACCTGAACCTGCATAGCATGTGCACCTGCTGCTAGTCCCTGTAAGAATCCACTGAACTGTCCTCCAATGGTTCTCTCTCGGATTGGCTCCAACTTGTGACAACTCCCACTGCTTGGGAAAGCTCAGGTTTAGTACATACCATGCACTCAACCTCATTATGTGAATCAAGACACCTGTTCATAGAACTGTCCAACCATCGGCGTGCTAACCGGTTTCACACAATCATCCTGAAACAAAGTCAACAAATGACCTACCATGTCTCTAGAACACACTCATGCCAAAGAATCTTGCTGCTCCCAGATTCTCCATGACAAACACCTGAACTAGCTTTACCTTTAGTTCAGCAATACCTGTATATGTAACCCTGCAACAAGCACATCATACAGAAATAGGATAGTGTAGCTAATACTATCCAACCTGGTAAAGAGAAATACAATGATCAAACCTCCATTGCCCTGCAGCTAATACAAGACCATATACCCTGATCTTCCATCTCACGTATCCATTTCCACTCTTCTTCATCCTAAACATCCATTCGTCTCTCAGTGCTTACTTTCGGTTGGCCACTCTACCCAAAACACCTGTTTGGTTCTCCTCCAAGGAATCACATCCTCATCCATGCCTAGCTCCCACTGTTTCCTAGATCTACCAGTTCTGCTTCTTCAACAACTTCCTGGTCATATGCCATAAGTGAGCAACAATTAGTGTAAAGAAGGGAAATGATGAATTTAAGAACTTACTTACACCTTCAGTCCTCCATATGGGCGCTTGAGACTCCATGACAGCTTGCTGTCCACCCAAAATTCATCTCAGTAACCGATGCCAGTCACATCTTAGTCTGCAGATGACCGAAGTCAGTTTCCTGCGACTGCCACCTTGTCGGCGTCGGTTTCCCCTGGCCGACGCCGATCAATATCTACCCTAAGTCACCGACATCAGTCTGCACATAGCCGATGTCGGTCCCTATCTAGACGCTGATGCTGGTTTTCCTGCCGACGTCGGTCTCTGTGTTTTTCTTGTGAGACCTGACTTTTTCTCATGAGCTCTTTTTGGATCAAATCCTTGTCCAAATCACCCTTGCTCTGCTCAAAATTCTTCTGCATCTTGTGCTGAACTCTGTCCATCACCTTCTCCTTGAAAACCAAAGCTTCCTGTTCTTGTCACTAACATCGGATTCCTCAAGAAACGTTACCTTCTTCTTCTGCATACAGAAACCATGATCCATACCTTCCAAATCTGAAAGCATATCCTTTGACTCAAGAATAAGCATCTCCTTCTTATCTATGTGACCAAGCCTATCAAGCCACATCTCTGAATCTACAGCTAAAGTAGAAAACCCAGAAAGAGAATCAGTAGTACAAGTAGATAGATAAAGCGTACCTACTTTCTTACCTCTAGCTACAACAAGTGTACCCTTGGTAACCTTCCAAGAGTCCGCTGTGAGAGTTACTGTGCAACCCTCATCACCCAAAATTCTAACAAAAATTAAATTCCGCTCTAGAACTGGGACATGCATGACTTCTTTTAACACCCATGTGTTACCTGTCTGCAGTTTCAGCTTCACTTTCCCTTTGCCAACAATCTGACAAGGCTTACCATCCCCTACATAAATTTCTCCAAAATCTCCCTGGACATACTCATGAAAAAATTCCCTATGTGGGGATGCATGAAAAGAGGCACCAGAATCTAAAACCCAAGATTCTACTTTATCTAAAGAACATACCAGAGCATCCCGTGCAGCATAATCTGCAACATCTGCTTCTTCTTCATGTTCTTCATGCTGATTTATACCCGATCTGTAATCTCTCTTTAAGTGCCCTTGCTTTCCACACTTCCAGTAGGTTATTCTGCCATACCTGGACTTGGATCTTTTGCCTGTCTTGGACCTTGATCTCCCATGCTCTATCTTTTCTCTTTGCCTTCCTCTGCCTTCAACACTCAAAGCATTTCCTGATGATTCACCTGTGCTATTCCTACGTATCTCTTCATTCAAGATCACACTTACAACATCATCCACTTTTAAGACTTTTGAAGGAGACACAGTATTAAAAACTGCCATTACCAAACCTTCCCAACTTTCAGGTAATGAACACAAGATTAAGAGAGCTCTAATTTCATTATCAAATACAATATTGACTGAACTTAGCTGGTTTACTAAACCATGGAAATCACTAAGATGGCTATGAACAGATCCACCTTCCAACATTTGCAAATTAAATAAACGCTTCATAAGAAATACCTTATTAGAAGCTGAGGGTTTTTCATATAAATTTGCCAAAGATTCCATCAACTCCACCGTTGTCTTACACTGTGATAAACTAGAAATCACAGATGATGCAAGACTCAATCTAATAGATCCCAGAGCCTTTCGATCAAGAACCTCCCATTCTTCATCTTTCATATCCGAGGGTTTGCAAGTAACCCCTCCCAACGGTAAGTACAAATCTTTTTGATACAGATAATCCTCAATCTGCATCCTCCATAATTGGTAGTTCTTGCCATTAAACTTTTCCATCCGTAGCTTACTGTCTTTTGTCATTGCTCAACTCCCACTCAAACAGAAACTCTGTGAGTACTTGTAATCAAAACACACTAACCAGATCTAATCCAATCTGTTAGTATCCCAACCAAAAGCTCTGATACCACTTGTCAGGGAAGTCCAAGAACAAACACACCTCTGTTCTAATTCCTCTTGTTGGATCTTGCTCCTCAGAAAGAGCACAGTATGATTACCAAATATAAGCAATTATAAATACAGAAATAACCAGAAACATAAGTAGCAGAATTCACCAATAACACAGAATATGAGAGACAATACACTATCTTGTATTAACACTTTACAAAAAAGAATACAACAAAGAGCTGCCACACTCTTTCACCTTACAGAGGTTTGCCACACCTCAAGTGTACAGTAATTCTTCACACACAACACTCTCCTACACAAAAAAATGGTCCCAACAACCAACTCACAAACAGAATTGGTGTTCACCTCTCCAACTAGTCAATAATAACCCTGCCAGTTCACCAAGCACTCAAAAGTACTTCAAGTTGATCTCCCATGAACCTGCAACCTGCAATTCAACAGACCATACTCACATGTAGATCTCCTATGAGCTTGCAACAACCTGCAACTCAATTATCTTACAATGGAAGCAACTTACTTGCCTTCCTTTTTATCTCATGCCATAATTACAATACATGCCAATGGGTCTATAAATAGATCCCTAACTCAAACACTAACTTAGACTCTTAATTTAGACAATTATCCTTGCAACCAAAGACTCTAACTGGCCTTTACATGCAAACACTTCATTCACTTAACTAACTATCGGTGTAACGAGCAGTTCTGAAACACACAGGTGACCGACGTCGGTCCCTGCTAGTCTGGTTCTGCTGATGTCGGCCAACTCCCTACCGTCGCCGGTGGCCTTCTGCACTGGTCACGATCGACGTCGGTCCTGCTGCCGACGCCGGTGCTCCTGGATCTCAACAACCTTCCTGTTCCACCTGTTTGCAAAGAGTTGAAGATTTTAGCTCCACAACTCAACATAGGGGACAAATTCTTGATGTGAGGGAATTAGGTGGAAGCAAGCAAAACATCAAGCAAATATGCCATCATAAAGAATTATTTTCTATTTTCCTCTTAATGGCTGAAAATTGATGACCCAGGTGGATGCTTATCATGTATCCAATAGGAGAGTTGAATTGTTGATTTATTAATAAATGCACATAGGAAACCTAGGTGGGATTGACATAAGTGGTTATGGTGGCCCCAAAAATCCTATTCAATGAGGTCATCACAACCCTAATTCCTTCCCTAAATTGGGAAATTAGAATTCTTCCTTGGAAACATCTGAATACATGGTTTCCCTAGTTGAGCCATGGTTTTAGGATGGTGTCAAGGTCATTTTGAGTGGTCCAATTTTTGATTGAGGGCAAATCAACATGGGACCATTGAAGTTTGTAGTAACCCTCAAAGGCTATAGTGGAAATGTAAGCAATCCTTCTAGATGTTTCATTATGCATGATCTAGTCATCTTCTACTCTATAATAAAAAAAAGTGGAGCAAGTACATTGATATAATGAAGTACCTCAGGCTTAGCAGTTGCACGATGAAGTCCAACTAATTACATAACAACCAGGTCTTAGTATTTGGTGTTGACTACCTCAATTCTCCTTTCATTTTGAGTGAGGGGTTGTATCTCTTCTATGTCAAAGAAGAGCTTGAAAAATTCTCATACCCATTACTTAATACCATGACATCTAACTTTATGTCCTTGAAAACCCTACCTAGGTGGTCTCTAGACAAGTAAAACTTTGCCTTTTCCCTCTATTATTGTCTGCCCGCTATCATTGTGCCTCAACTTTTCAAAATGCTTAGCACTAACTTTGTAGATTTCTCTAGATTGTCCATCTCGTACTTATAATTTATTTTCAAGTTCAACTATGATTCAACCATTCATAATCTTCTTATTTTATGAAAGTTTTTAGGTTTTTTAGGAGCTTTAATGGTGGAGGTGATTTGGACCTTAGGCTCATTCATGTCTTTAGATCTGATTGAGACTTGCCTTTGTACCTTTGTCTTTCTAAATGGATGAAATCTAGGTTTTGCCATCCTTTTCTTATGTGGATCCTATGTGGCATCCATTTTGCATCTTTTCATGGCATTTTTCATAATTGTCCTAAGGATAACTCGTTGTTAGCCTTTAAATTTTGCCTTTGGTTTCACTCTGTTAGATCAAGATCCAAAGATCAAGCATGAACCATTGATCATAATCTTAGGTTTTTTTACCCCATTAGTCATCATATGTATCAAGCCCCATGATTATGCAACCTCACATATTGTCACACCATCAATCTCTAAATTTTGGGATCTTTCCACGTGTCGATCTCTCAGGCTTCCTAGGTTCCACTTGAGTATCTCACTCTGTTGGATCAAGTTTGTACAACCAAGCAAAGGCCATAGGATGCTACAAGATGCATGAGGTTTAAGTCAATGACACGTGTCAAATAAATACTTAGGTTAAGCACTTAATCTTAATTTTAGATAAAATATTAATGTGAAACCCATTAAAATATTCAAAATATACCCCCTTTATTTAGGCAAAAGGTTGGACTATGGTAAATTTGACAGTCTTACTAATGTCATAGACATTTTTTTGATCATCAAATGACATTAGTGATAGTGTAAAATTTAAATCCATGAAGTTATTATGGTTGAATGTGAGGGTGCCACATGGTGTCCTCATAGAGCTTCCCAAGATTTTGGATTCAACATGCTCCATCTAATCTTGAGAAGCAAGGACCATTAGATTAGGATCTGAGTAGTCACATGCCATTAGTTATATTTAATAAGTGGGACCTTCTACCAATGAATTTGGGTGAAAGAGATTGCCACTTGGAATCATCATGGGGATATAAATTTTTAATTTTTGACTCATGCCATTAGATTAGATCTTATGATGAAGCGAGGTTCATTGGATCTGTATTTAAGGAAAAATAACTAAGTTAGGACTCGAGGTTAATAAAGACCTAAGCTAAGTTTTGATTATAAGGCCCCATTCACATTAATAAATATGAAGGGGGGTTTAGGATTAAAACTTATGCTAAAATTTTATTAAGGGGGGATCTCCTAGAAAATAAAAAGGGACCTCGTAAAACCATTTCAATCGAAGCTAGAATAAACAAGAATGTTTAAGAGGAAAATATAAGGACTTAGGTCTAATTTTATATTAAGGTTTGGTTGATGTTAATAAATGTAACCAAGCATAAAATTAGACTTAAGTGACTTAATTTTTAAATGTTCCTACCAATTTACTCCTACTAAATTTGAATTCAAATCAAAGGGCTTTGAACTTAGGGTTCTGTTGAAGGGTGTCCAGTGTTAAAACTTAATAGACCAAAGGTTAGTAGAACTTTCATGGATTCTTTACCTAGTAAAAGCTAGTGTTTTCTCCATGGAACTTATATTTATCATAAAATAAGGTAAACCATTATCAAAATTATGCATACCAAGGCTTAATTATACACATAATATGCTACCCTATTAGAGTGGATGATCTTCAAATTCTTTAAAAATCTCAAAACACAATAAGGTTTTTTAATGATAAGATTTTAAGACACCTCAAAGGCCCCAATTTTCAAAATTATGGGGATGTTGGCCCAAACAAAATCCCTCCATTTTATCTCTCTCTTATTTTTGGTGATTATTTAGTCCATAATTATATGTTATATAGTAGAGCTAGTAACATTGTCATGCCCATGCAAATTGAAGACAAGCTTGGCCTTATCTATAAACCAAATACCAAGGAAGTATTATAATTAGATGGGTCACAAAAAAAGATAATAGGCATAATCAAGGATCTAAATTTTACATCACATGTTTTTCCTAATGTTACCATTCATCAAGATATAGTAGTAGTGAACTTGCCTCCTTATTTTGCCATGTGTCTATTAAGGGACTTTACCTCAAAGATTGGAGGATATTTGTCAGATGATTTGACCTATTTAATGTTTAGGACTAGGTTTGGTACTAAGGTAACAGTGCATTATGAACCTATTATAATATTTCATTTGGATCCATATATGCCAAGTATGGTGAACACTAATTGTGATATCTTAGACAAGGTACTAGAAAATAGTGAGGTGGAAATTGAGTCACCTCTAGATAGAGTTCCAAATATTTTCCTTGATGAATGGGCCTTGGATTTACATAAGCATGATCCCTAAAATTAAATTGAATAATAAGTACTTGGTTTCTATTACCTTCATGAAAATGATACACTAATTCTGAAATTGATGAAAGATGATCAACCTAGTGATGGTCTGTGGCAACTATACTTTAATGGATCCAAGAACAAACATGGTATTGGGGCTAGAATGATGTTAATTTATCTATCAAATAAAATTTATTAATATTCTCTTAATTTTTAGTATGGTTGTTCCAATAATGTTGATGAATATGAATCATTAATGCATGGCTTGTAAATGGGCAAGAAAAATGAAGGTTTGTACCTTACAAATCTTTGGTGATAGTGAACTGGTAGTTCACCAAGTAAGATGACTTAATGTATGCAATAACCCATTGCTTAGGTCATATAATCATATATTATGGGAATTACTTGAAGACTTTCAAGATTTCAATATTTATGCCATATCAAGAAATAAAAACAAGCATACAGATAGGTTAGCTACCATTAGGTTACAATTCAGTAATCTAGATGACATAAAGAATGAAAAGGTTCAATTACACATCTAGGTGATTGTAAGGCCTTATGTCCTAGACAACCATGACAATTGAAAATTATTTGAAGATGATAATCAAATTGTTAGGTTCTTACAAGAGAAAGTTGAACTTTCCTTAAGGAACCAAGATAAGAATTTGTGTAAATATGGTGACAAGATTATACAACTAAAGAAAAATAAGTTGCCTAAAGGGTTAGTCACCCTTGAAAACATATTCAATAGAAATGATTAATTGAGAAAAGAAAAGTTGTCTTTGTCAACCAAGGAAAAACACTATACAAATGTGGATATTACAACTGGTAAGCATTTAAAGTTGGGTAAAGTTTACACATCTTCAAAGAAGGAAACTTTTATTGAGTTATGTTCAAGTTTTATAGATGTCTTTGCATGGTAGTATAGTGACCTTAAAGGATTTGATCCAAGTCTATCTCAACATACCATTGAGTAAGAGGATGAGACTAGGCTAGTCAAACAAAGACAAAGGCCTATTAACCCAAAGCTTGAACCTTTGATGAGAGATGAGCTACATAAGCTCATTGAGTTAGATATAATATTTATAATTAAGCACTCAAAATGGGTGGCAAACCTTGTTCCAGTATGAAAAAAGAATGGTGAAATAAGACTATTTGTTGACTTTTGTGACTTAAACAAGGACTGTCTTAAATACCACTATCCATTGTCATAAATGAAACAAATTTTATAGCTAGTTTTAGGTTCAGAAAGGTTATCCTTATTGGATGGCTATAGTGGTTATATCCACAAGGCAACGGCCTTGATGAGTCCACTAATAAAAATTTGTTGAAGATCATCAGGGGGAATATTGAAGATAATTAGAGGTTATGAAATCTCAAAATGAAGTTAGCTCTATGAGATGATAGGATCACCTATAAAATGTCAATAGCTAATTCTCCATATAAGCTAGTATATGGTAAAGAAGCAAGAATGCCTATTTCTCTTGAATTCCTTGCTTTAAAATTAATGAATTAACTTGAGACTTTTGAAAATGAACCAATGAAAATCATATATGTTGAGCTTATGGAGATAGAAGAGATAAGACATTAGTCCATGTTGGCTATAGAGGCCCATCAAGCAATGGTAAAGAGGTTTTTTGACAAAGGAGCTTCTTCAAGAAGTTTTCAAGAAGGAGAATTGGTCCTCAAGTGGGATGAGGATAGAGCTAAGCCAAGAAGGCACATAAAATTTGACTCTTTCTAGAATGTTCCATACACATTCTCCAGCTGAAAATCTCACAATGATTTTCAACTCATAAGAATGAATGGTGAAGAGTTTCCTATCCCAGTCAATGGGATACATCTTAAGCATTGATGTTAAGGAAGTTAAGTTCCCTATACATAGTTAGTTGGTCTTATTTTTCTATATGTATTATTCTAACACATTGGTTTCTTTTTTTTGTCCCAAATAAGTGTTTTATTTGCACATTTGTTTAGTATATTAGTTACCTTTGCTTTATTAGGTTAGTTTCCCTTTCAAGTTTGTTTCTTTCCTTATTTGTTGGAATTATTTTCCTTTACAAGTCACAAAGATGTCTTACAGTAAATGTAAATGGTCTAAGAGTCATAGAGATGGTCTAGGTTCTCAAGCATAATTGGTATGCTACCTATCTAAGTTTCTAAAGATGTTGACCAAATTTATCCCACATAAAGATCTTTTACCTAGAAGTGGTTTGTGCAGATGAACAGATTTTCTAGATGGAATGAGTGGTCTAAAGATCTCATATTACTCACAAATATTTTGAAACACTTTAAGTTGGATTAAGGTGAAAATTTGTTTATATTTTAGGAATAGGTTTGAAAGTAAGTATTCATGGTGCTTGAGCAGTTAGGATCATCATTAGATCTTTCAAAGATCAAGTAGAAGCTCAAGCACAAGTTTGAAGAACCAGACTATCATTAGGACATCATCTAGGAATGAACGAACCAACTCACTTATAAATTTTATAAATGGACCTTATAAGGCCTCACAAGACAAAATATTGAAGTGCCATATTTTTATTTAGTGCAAGATCATATACTATAAATTTCATGTCCATGCAAGCTCAAAATCTTAAGTTATGTAGATTCAAAATGGAGACTGCAGAGTAAGATGTCCATGAGAATGTCAAATTTAAGATCCATAAAGTAACTATTTGAGTTCAAAATTTCTTAAAAGGTTTAAAGTTGATCAAAATATAATGGTTTGTGTTATCTCACATATTGATAACATAGATTTAATGGTTCATGCTTGGGTCAAACAAGTCAACAGGTCCCTAGGTTAAAAGCCCTAAAAGAGCTACAAGTTGGACAAAATCTAATGGTATGGGTTCACTGAGTAAAGATCCAATGGTGTAAAGTGAATGAAAAAAGGGTGGGTCCAATATAAATCAATGATCAGTGTTCATTCATACCAAAGATCTGATGGTGCATGGTTACTGATAAGAAAGTGGGCCCAATGAGATATAAGATCTGCATGAGTTCATACATTCAAATCTAATGGTGAAAGATCAAGTCAACATATAAATGGATCTTGGCTAGAAATAAATAAAGGGATCACATGAATTTATACATCTATATCAAAGAATGTGAGAAAAATTAGTAAGTTGGTGTATCTTTAAGACCAATAAGAATAAAGATAGTTGGTCATAATGTAAATGGTCTGAGTTGGCAATTGACATCTAATGAATAAAGGTAAAATATAAAAAGCTTCCATTAAAGGTTGATGAACTAGTTCTCAACCCAGGGGAGTAGAAGTTTAAAGAACCATATCACCATTAGATCTTAATAGAAAATACATATAGTCATGCAAGTAATATGGTTAAGGATAAGGCTCTATTTCCATTAAAATTAAATAAGAACTCTGGTCAATAATTTGGAACCTATCAACCTTGTTGTAGGGTCATTCCATTGACATGATTATTGATTTTAGATGGAGGATCCTCATATAAAATAGCTTCTTTTCTCTCATAGGTTTTAGATGCAAAATAGGTCTCTTATGGCCTATTACAGAGATCAAAGATGGACTAGTGATTGTGAAGCAAGGTCAAGCAGTTTGTAGGTTTTTATAGATATTGTGACTATGTGAAAACTAATAATTGGATTGGTTTTAACTTAAAATGGACTTGTGTTTGATATTGGATTAGATACAGCCATAAACATGATCATGGATAGGTGTCTTGCCTATCATTAGGGTCACATTTTTGATAAACAAGTATCGATGGTTACCCAAAGTAGATGTGGCATAATTCTATCAATTCTAAGACATAGTACTTATCAGTAGATCAGATAGATAATGACATGGAGTTCCAAGAAAGACATCGGGTAGATGGATAAGGATAATGATCATTCAATTATTTTATAGAATTGGTCCCTTATTGATAAGGTCATGAGTCAACATCCTCAACTTGTGATAATACATCATATTTCCCTCTCTTCATTTTTTCTATATATGTTCCAAATTATACCACACGTTGCACTCTCTATAAGTTTTAGACAAGAAATCTCTCACATTTAAAAAAAAACTATTATGCATTTTGGCTTGCTTAGACTATATCAAAATTTGTACTGTAACATGTTTTGATGTAATAAAGACTGAATTCCATCATTTTTCAACTTGGATTGAAGCGTGTTCTATGAATTCATGTATTGTAGTTAAGTTAATGTATGTTCCTTGTCTATGTCTAAGTTTTCTCACCTACATAAAGTGTTTAGTAATTCTCATAGGTCATTATAAGTGCAATTTATAGTTTGTTGTTTAGCTTGAAAGTGGATATTTACCCTCTCATACTAGTTTGATAACTGAATCGTGCCTTATTGTGAAAGACTCATGTGGGACCAATCTTCTTTGGTCTTGAATGTGTCTCATAGTGTGTCTTTTTTAAAGTATAAGTGTTTCAATTACTAGTGTATCACCCAATTTTTACATGCTCTCATATATTGTTGTATCTCTATATCTCTTTTCCAAGTGTTAGATTAGGTCTAGTTTAGGAGATAGATCCAGAAGGAAGCTGACCTTCTCCAAAGGTATGACCTAAGTTTAAGTGACCCATAGCCTAGGGTCAGTCCCATGTTGGACTAGATTTATGTAAGAGGGCATGGACAATCCCCTTATTTAGCTAGGGTGAAATCTAGGACACCAAGAGTTTTGGCACAACTGATGGGACTCAGTTTCCTTTGCATAATTGAAGTTTGGATACTAAGAAGAAAAAATTTTAGGAGCAAGAGAAATCTACCATCATCAAAAGTTGAAGATCCTTCAAGTTCCAAGGTTCATTACATCATCCAGATAGTGCTTTCATGCCAAAGGTTATAATAAGGTCATCAAGTAAAGGTATTCCTTTTGAATTCATTGAGCTACCTTATACTTATTATAAAAAATCAATATTCAATAAGACAAGACCTTATCCGCAAAAAATAATTCACCTCCTAATCATCCTATTATTTTAGTCCAAGCTATTATCCCCATAAGCCAAATCCCTTTTACCCAAATGGTGGTCAGGAATCAAGTGTTTGTTCCATTCAATAGGGTTAGTCCTCTGAATTTGGTCTAATATGATGACATCCCTGTGTCTTCCTTAAACTTTGTCCCTTTCTTCTCACGAGAATGGGATAAAACTACTACTATTGAGCATATTCAGGATGTTACCAACCTATGTTCTATTCATAATGCTATTCAAAATAATGTGGATATCAGACCACTTGTTACTTCCTTTAAGGGAAAAGCATTGAAATGGTATAGGAATCTTTCTTTGATCTCCATTTCTACTTAGGATGAGTTAGGTGTAACTTTAGTTAGGCAATTTGAAGATAAGTTTGTTGATATATCTTTGGTTGAACAACTAACTACCATACAAAGGTACCCCCATGAGTTCATGTTTAATTTTAACCTTAGATTCCAAAAGACATGGACTAGAATCCCTAAATTGGTTAGACCATATCTATAGTATGCATTTTTGTACTATTTAAAGGCCCTCAATTCTGATATTAGTGTCATGATACAGTCTATGGTTGGTAATACTTTGACAAATGCCTATGAACTTATAATAAGAGTAAAAATAGATTGAAATGAGTTTTTAAACTTGATCCATAGTGTTTAATGCCCATATTCATAGAATTATAACATCTTCCTCCTCCTCAAGTTCCTCAGATTCTATTTATAGCTCCTATTCTAGATCCAAAATCCCAAGTTATAGCCCCTTCTAATCAAGCTAGTGAGATTGGAGATCTGAAAAGTATGCTACAAGCTTTTGGGAATGAGATTGTTCAACTCAAGAGAAAAAATTACCAAATTAGACCTTATTAGTAGCAAAAATAGAACACTTATGAATCCTTTAATAACTAAAGACCTCCTTATCAAGATTTTAAGGATAATAGGCAACCTTACTAAAATCAAGGATCCATAACCCATACTAAACCATATGCAACCCTTGATCCTAATGTAACTTCTAGTTTAAAATCTATTTTTCCTTAAAATAACTTGATGCAAGATTCAATTTGGTGACCTTTTAATCCAAATGAAATCTAAAATCAAGCCTTAGTGTCACAAGATATTACTATGCCACAAATAACACATGAAGAGTTATCTCTTTAAGGTGGTCAGTATCAAGACATGAATATGGCATTCAAAGGAGAGGCTCAATAATTTCAAGGGAAGGCTGATGCCATCAATTTTAATTGGAAATTGGATGATCATATTGCATTCAATCAAGTTGGTGAAACTAGTAACATAAATGGTCAAGTTGTAGGTTTGACTAGAATTAAAAGAAGAATAGTTAAGGAATCTCAAGGTGTGATAAATAATTATAGTGTTCCTAAAATTTTTCCCAAAAGTGTTAAGGATCAAATTATTATCCCTATAGCATAGAAGAATCAAAATTTAGAGGTAGGGAAGGTTACCTAAATGCTTCTAATTTGATAAAAACCAGTGGTTCAAAAGTTATAGCCAAAGGCTAGTAATCATCATTTAGCATAATAGATTAAATTAAGAAATAAAATGTTAGCATTAGCATGTGTAATTTCCTTGACGTTTTAAGGAAAAATTACATGCTCATTCAAGAGCTTTAAGCTCTTAAGGTATCTAAAGAACCAGTTGAGAAACAAGGAGTTATCTTTGCTAATTCAGACTAGTAAATCAAGCAACTTGATCATTAGGTACATAACATGACAAAGGTGGAAAAAACCAATGTCAAAGTAAAAAAAAACCCTCCCTTTTATCTCTCTCTTATTTTTGGTGACTATTTAGTCCATAAATATATGGCAGATAGTAGAGCTAGTAGCACTATCATGCCCAAATAAATTACAGACAAGCTTGGTCTTGTATATTAACCAAATACCAAGGGAATATTGTAATTATATGGGTAACAAAAAAATACAATAGGAATAATCAAGGATCTAAATTTGACATTACATTCTTGCCCCAATGTTACCATTCAACAAGATGTAGTAGTAGTAGACTTGCCTCCCTATTTTTCCATGTGTCTATCAAGGGACTTTACCTCAAAGATTGGAGGATATTTATTAGTTGATTGAACCTATTTAATGTTCAAGACTACGTATGGTACTAAGGTAATAATACATTCTGAACCTATTTCAAGATTTCATTTGGATCCATATATGCTAAATATGGTGAACACTAATTGTCTTATCTCAGAAAATGTACTAGAAAATAGTGAGGTGGAAACTAAGTCACCTCTAGATGGAGTTCTAGATATTTTCCTCGATGAATGCACATTTTATTTTCATGAGAATGATCCCTAAAATTAAATTGAGTAAGAAGGATTTTTTCTATTACCTTCATAAAAATGATACATCAATTCTAGCATTAACGAAATATGATTAGCCTAATGATGGCCTATGGCAACTATAATTTGATGGATCCAGGAACAAACATGGCACTGGGGATGGAATGATGTTAATTTATATATCCAATCAAAGTTATGTATCTTCTCTCAAGTTTCACTTTGGTTTTTCCAATAATATTGTTGAATATGAAGCACTAGTGTATGGCTTGCAATGTGCAAGAAAGATGAAGGTTAGCACCTTACAAGTCTTTGGTGATAGTGAACTGGTAGTTCACCAAGTAAGAGGACTTAATGTATTAAATAACCCACTATATATGTCCTATAAACATAGAGTATGGGACTTAATTTAAGACTTTCTAGCTTAAATATTTGTGCAATATCAAGAACTAACAAGCATGCAAATAGGTTGGTTGCCATTAGGTCACAATTTAGTATTCTAGATGACATAAAGAATGAAAAGGTTAAATTACACATGAAAGTGATTTTAAGGTTTTATGTCCCAGACAACCATGATAATTGGCAATTATTTGAATATGATAATCATATTGTCAAGTTTTTACAAGAGGAAGCTGAATTCTCCTTAAAGAACCAAGATAAACACTTGCAACAGTATGTTGACCAGATTGTACAACTAAAGATAAATAAGTTTCCTAAAGGGTTGGTCACCCTTGAAAACATATTCAATAGACATGATTAATTGAGAAAATAAAAGTTTTCTTTGTCAACCAAGGAAGAACACTATACAAATATGGATATTGCAACTTGTAAGCACTTAAATTTGGGTAAAGTTTACACATCTTTAGACAAGGTAACTTTTATTGAGATATGTTCAAGTTTTTTAGATGTCTTTACATGATAGTACAATGATCTTCAAGTATTTGATCCAATTTTAGCTCAACATACCATTGAGTTAAAGGATGAGACTAGGCTAGTCAAACAAAGATAAAGGCTTGTTAACACAAAGCTCAAACCTTTGATGAGATCTAAGCTACATAAGCTCATTTAGTCAGCTATGATATTTCTAATTAAGCACTCAACATGGGTGGAAAACTTTGTTCCAGTATAGAAAAATAATGGTGAAATAAGACTATGTGTTGACTTTCATGACTTAAATAAGGCCTCTCTTAAATACCACTATCCATTGCCATAAATGGAGCAAATTTTATAGTTAGTTTTAGGTTCAAAAAGGTTATCCTTATTGGATGCCTATAGTGGTTATAACTATATTTTGGTCAAAGAAGAAGACCATTTCAAAATATCCTTCACCAAAAAGTGGGGGAAATATGTATATAAAAATATGTCGTTTGGTTTATCCAATGCTGGAGTAACTTTTTAGAAAGCTATGGACATGGCATTTCAAGGTCTCCTTAAAATTTTTATACTTGTTTATAAATATTATATAATAGTGTTCTCCAATAGTGTAGATAAGCATATGATTCACCTTAGACAAGTGTTTGAAAGGTGCAAATTATTTGTGGTGTCTTTGAATCCCAAAAATGTGTTTTCTTTGTTCATGAAGGTATGATTCTTGGACATGTAATTTAAAAACATGGGAAAAGCATAGATTCTAATAGGATAGACTCAATTCTTGCACTTTCCTTGCCTAAACATAATAAAGTCTTACAAAGCTTCTTAGGCAAGATCAATTTCATAAGAAGATACATTTAATATTTTGTTACTTTATCTAGTCCAATCATAACCATGCTAAAGAAGGGTTAGAGTTTCAATTGGTCTAAAGGAGTAAGATTATTTGAAGAGATCAATAAAGCTATAGCCAATGCTCCTACACTTTTTAACCCTGACTTCACAAAGTATTTCTTCTTGTATACATATGCTAACATTGACACTATTTCAGATATCCTCATACAATAGGATCAAGAGACTTTAGAGCATCTAATAGCCTTATTTAGTCAAGGCTTATAATAATATAAAACAAAGTATTATTTTTTTGAGAAGCATATACTTTTATTTATAAGGTCTCTTAAAAATTTTAGGTAATTATTATCCAATAATAAGATACATTTGATAGTTACACATCTAAGTGTCAAAGATTTCCTCTTGAACAAGGATATAAATGACAAGAGAGATGGTTGGATAAGCAAGGTCATGGAATATGATGTTGAGGTCAAGGTCACAATGTTGGTTATAGGTAAAGGACTTTGTGAACATCTATCCCATGATTTACAAGAGACTAATGGGGTGGTTATGGTGTCAAATGTTGAAGAAGTTACAACTAATTAGACCTCATCTTCTAGCTAGTTCCAATATATGGTAAGATAATTATAAGATGGTGTTTATCCTTCTCATCTAACCCCTTAAAAGAGGAGACATTTTAGGTTACATTCAATTCCTTTTCTTCTTATTGACAGTGTGTTGTTCATAAAATATATCAATGGCATGTTGCTAAGGTGCATCAAGCTAGGTCAGACATAGAGACTACTTGAGTAATTCCATGATGGATATGGTGGAGGTAATTATTTATCAAGCATCATATCCCATAATACCATGACAAGTAGGTACTATTGGCCAAGTATATTTGGTGATTGTCGTGCATGGACTAGAAAATGCAGACAATGTGTTATGTTTGTTGGAAAGGTTAAGCTTATGGCCATACCTCCCCAACCAATGTCAATGAATCAACCCTTTATACAATAGGGATTGGAATTTATTAGTTTTATTAACCCCCTTCAATCTTAGGACATAAGTGGATCGTAACTGCCACATATTATTTTACTAGATGGATAGAAGTAGTGGTATTAAAAGAAGCCAATGAAACCAATGTTGTAGACTTATATGAAGATTTACTTACTAGATTTGGGGTCCCTTAAACTATTATTTATGACAATATGGATTTTATGGGGTCTAAGATTAGCCAGTGGTCAGTTTAACATACTATTTTTCTTAATACCTCATCAAACTATTATCCATAAGGCAATGACCTTACTACATCCACCAATAAGAATATTTTGAAGATCATCAAGAAGACCATTGAAGACAATCAAATGTCATGGCATCTCAAACTGAAGTCAAATCTATGGGTTGATAGGATCACCTATAAAATTTTAATAGCCAATTATCCATATAAGCTAGTATATAGTAAGGAAGTAAGAATGCCTATTTTTCTTGAATTCCCTGCTTTGGAATTAATACAACTTGAGATTTTAGAGAATAAGCCAATGGAAATCAGATATTTTAAGCTCATATAGCTAGAAGAGATAAGACATCAGTCCATGTTGGTTATGGAGGCCCATCAAACAATGGTAAAGAGATTTTTTGACAAAGGAGCTTCTTTAAGAAGTTTTTAAGAAGGAGATTTGGTCCTCAAGTGGGATGAGGACAAAGCTAACCCAGGAAGGCATGCAAAATTTTACTCTTTTTAGAGTGGTCCATAAATAGTCTCTAGCTAAAAATATCACAATGCTTTCCAACTCACAAGGATGAATGGTAAATATCTTTTTATCCCAGTCAATGGGATACATCTTAAGCACTGCTATTAAGGAATCTAAGTTCCCTATACATAGTTGGTATTGTTTTTTCTTTGAGTGGTGTTCTAACACATTAGATTCTTTTTATTTTATCCCAAATAAGTGATTTCTTTTCACATGTGTTTAGTATATTAGTTTCTTTTACTTTATTAAGTTAGTTTCCCTTTCAAGTTTGTTTCTTTCCCTATTTGTTGGAATTCTTTGTCTTTGTAATTCAAGAGGATGTTTTGCAATCAATGTAAATGGTCCAAGAGTTATAGATATGGACTAGGTTATAAAACATATCAAGAATAATACCTAACTAATTCACCAAAGATGTTGAACAAATTTGGCCCACATAAGGATCTTTTGCCTAGAAGTGGTTTGAGCAGATGAATAAATGTTTTGGATAAAATGAGCAATCCAAAGATCTTATATTGCTCACAAAGATTTTAAAACACTTTAAGTTAGATTAAGGTGAAATTTTTTTGATCTTTGAAGAATAGTTTTTAAATCAGGTATTCATGGTGTTTGAGTAGTTAGGATTGTCATTGGAGCTTAGAAGGATCAAGTAGAAGCTCAAGCACAAGTTTGAAGAAACAGATTATCACCAAGATGTCCTCCAAGAATAAATGGACCAGATAATTTATACATTTTAAAAATTCACCTTAGAAGTCCTTGATGGCCAAAATATTTTAGTTTCATATTTTTCTTTATCCCAAGATCATATCCTACAAATTTTGTATCCACACAAGCTCACAAGCCTAAGTTATAAAGCTTTAAAGTGGAGACTGCAAAGCAAGATGTCCATGCGAATGTCAAATTTGAGCTCTATAAAGTAATAATTTAGGTTTAAAATTTATTAAAAGGTTTAAAGTTGACCAAAATCTAATGTTCTACATGATCTCGCATACTCACAACATAGATCTAATGGTTTACACTTGGGTTAAACAAGTCAATACGTCCCTAGGTTAAAAGCCCTTAAAGAGATACAAGTTAGATAAGATCTTATGGTATAAGTTCACTGAGCAAAGATCTAATGGCATGAGGTGACTCACAAAAGGGTAGGTTTAATCTAAATCAATGATCAAAATTCATTCATACCAAATATATGATGGTGTGTGGTTACTAACAAGAAATTGGTTCCATTGAGATCTATGATCTACTTGATTTCATACATTCAGATCTAATGGTATGAGATCGATTCAACATGTCAAAATATCTTGGCTAGTAGGAAATCAAGGGATCACATGCATTCATACATCCATATCTAATAGTGTGATCAAATTTTAATAAGTCAGTGTATTTTTTGGCCTAATAAGAATAAATATAGTTGGGAACAATGTAAATGGTCTAAGTTGGCAATTGATAACTAATGAACAAAGGGAAAATACAAAGAGCTTCCATTGAAGGTTGATAAACTAGTTCTTGAACCAGGTGAGTAGAATCTTAAAGAACCATATCACCATTAGAGCTTGATCAACAATAGATATAGTAATGCAAGTAAGATGGTTAAGGATAAGGCTTGTTGCCATTAAAGTTAAACAAGACCTTTGGTCGATAATTTGGAATGTGTTGACCTTGTTGTAGGGTCATTCCATTGACATGATCATTGATTTTAGATGGAAGATCCTTGTATATAATAGATTCTTGGCTCTCATAGGTTTTAGATGAAGAACATGTCCCTTATGGCCTAATACAGAGATCAAAGATGGACTAGTGATTATGAAGCAAGGTCAACTAGTTTGCAGGTTTCCATGAATATTGTGACTATGTGAAAACTAATAATTAGATTGGTTTTCACCTATAATAGACCTGTGATTGATATTAGATCAAATAAAAACATAAACATGATCCTAAAAAGGTGTCTCACCTATCATTAGGGTCACATTTTTGATAAATAGGTGCCGATGGCTACCCAAAGTAGATATGGCACTCTATCAATTCCAAGACATGGTCCTCATCATCAGATCAAATAGATAATGACATGGATTTTCAAGAAAGACATCAGGTAGATGGATAAGGATAATGAGAATTTAATTATTTTACAAAATTTATTCCTTATTGATAAGGTCATAAGTCAACATCTTCAAACTTGTGCTAATACATCATAGTTCCCTCTCTCTCTTCATATTTCTATATATGTTCCAACTTCTACCACATGTTTCACTTTCTAAAAGTTTTAGACAATAAATCTCTAACATTTAAAAAAAAATCTTATGAATTTTGGCTTCTTTAGGCTATGCCAAAAATTATATTGTAACACCTTTTGATGTAATAAAGACTGCATTCCATCATTTTACAAGCTAGATTGAAGTGTTTTCTATGAATTCATGTACTATAGTTAAGTGAATGTATGTTCCTTATCTATGTTTGAGTTTTCTCACCTCCATGAAGTGCTTGGTAGTTCTCACAAGTCATTACAAGTCTAATTTATAGTTTGTTGTTTAGCTTGAAAGTGGATATCTACCCTCTCATTCTAGTTTGATCATGCCTTATTATGAAATACACATGTGGGACCAGGCTTTTTTGGTCTTGAATGTATCTCATAATGTGTCTTTTGAAAAGTATAAGTGTTTTAATTATTGGTGGATCACCCAATTTTTACATGATTTCATATATTATTGTATCTCTCTATCTCTTTTCCAAGCAAGTGTTAGATTAGGTCTAGTTTAGGTGACAGATCCAAATGAAACCCAAACTTCTCCAAAGGTCTAACCCAAGTTTAGGTGACCCATAGCCTAGGGTTAGTCCCATGTTGGACTAGATTTATGTAAAAGGACTTGAAAAATCCACTTATTTAGCTAGGGTACAATCTTGGACACCAAAAGGAACAAATGTGAAAGGTAGATGTAACACCTTTTCTTGTCATGCTTACTATGAAAAATTCAACTCTTCTAAGGTAGAACATGATTCCAATATTGTTCCTCTTAAAATTACATACATGTTTGACACACCAAGGGTAAAGAGGAAAGTGAGAAAGGGGGTATCTAAGATCCATTATATGGCTGTAAGTTGAAAATGCATCCCTCTAATCATCATGCATATATTTCTTTGTGATGCATCCCATTCTAATATCAGAGGGTGTAGGAGCATGAGGACCATGGATTAGAGAATTACCTTGTGGAGAGCATTTCCAACCCAAAGAAGACACAATAAAACACAATGGAAAACTTTATTTTTGGCTAATGTGTTTTCTTCTTATGTAAGTGATGATATAAGGGCAATCAAGGCCCAAACATTTGAAGATGATATGGCTGGAATGTATTTTTCCAACCACTTTGGTAATTTCAATTCTAAAAATTTATTTTTTCATCATATTTTAATTTTTTTTGAAGTGTATAGACTTAATGACAAGAGGAAAGAGGATATGGTGCTACTATTTTACAAATTCAACTTGAATGAACAACAAATAATCCTCATATATAGTAGTAGGAAGCTTCATCAAGAGGGTTCTTCCATATGGGATAGACCAAGATTTGAATTATGTACAAAATCTATGGTGGAAATAGCCCTATGGGTACTTCAATTTCTTGAGGACAATTAATTTAAGGTAGGGAGGATTATCATGCCCCTCTTATATTAAAGGCATCTTTGAAGAGCCTTAGCAATAACCATTTCCTAGGGGCTAAAGGAAAAGAAAGAAGGGAAAAAAAGTGATTTTGAATGAATATATGTAAAATGTACTTTATGTTATAAGAATCACTTAAGTTGGGGCCATTTAAGCATCATGAGCATTTTAAAATCAATATTCCTTATGATTTGGATATGTGTTGCCTTCCTATTTGGGCATACCATGTGGGGGAAGTTGTATAAAAATAAAGGAAGGTTTCATTTGAAGGCATGTTATGCTGATATTAAAAACATTGGTCATTAAGCAAAAAAATGCTTGAGACATTACTTTGAATATGAAAACATTTAAGCAAAGGAGTGGGGATGCTAACCCTCATTGTTCTTTTTAATGGAAGCTTCATATTTAGGTTGTACTTTTGCATAATATTTAGAAAAGATAAAAATATTGCACTTGGAGTGGGGAAACTAGGGTTTAGATATTTGGGAGCTGATTGGATAGGATGATCACCCTTCATTAGAGGATTGTGTGGATTTTTTTGCTGAAATTGACTATTTATAACTAGGGTGACTTGGTTGGGGAGCTGGTTTGTAGGGTTTGGGGCTTATTTTGAGTCAAAACACATTCTGATTTTATTTAATTATTTTTTCAGTGTGGTGACTTGTCTTGTGAGTAATTTTGACATTTTTTAGGGTCATCTTTGCCCTAAAAATATTCAATAAATATTTTATATATTTCACAACTTTGTTGATTTGATTTGAGGAGCTTGTTGCTCCAAATACACTCATATTTTTCATAATAAATTCTGATTATTAATTCAATATTTCTATGTAATTTTATGAGGGTTTCACTTGAATAGATTAACTACAAATTTATATTAAAATTATAGTTTGGAGGTATCTAGGGTTTGAGGGTTATTTCCTACTTTTGGAGGGATAAATTGATTGTTTGGACTGGCCAATTTTTGTTTAAAACTTAGCATAATTTTGTGTTATTTTTTAAAGTATTTAACAACCAGGGTTTTCTAAAAATAAAAATTAGATTTGAATATTTACCTAGGGTTTTATAACAAATTCAAAATTCAAAAAAAATCCCTAATTTGTGACATTTCAGTGGTATCAGAGCCAATTTCTTGGCCAAATGTGGGGTTTGAGTGTTTCATGTTAAATAGTGACATGGGAGATATGGACAGTACAAGGTTTGAGAGGTCCTCTCAATCTCATGAAATGAAGGAGAAGCCTTCCATTCAAATGGATTTGATGGAGATTTATGAGGAGTTTATGACATACCCACCCCCTTTTAGGAAGGAGATAGACCTCCAAGATTTTTTATCATGGACAAGAGGTAAGGGTAGTACTCAAGTTAAATGGGATTTACTTGATGCTTTGAGGAAGATTGTTCTTCCCACATTTGATGGTTCTATAAACATTTCAGCTAGGTCATATATTGATAAACTGGGTACATACATTTCACTTCATCCCATGGAGGTAGAAAAGGCCCTAAGATTCATCACAACACATTTAAAAGGGGTTGCCCATGATTGGTGGCACTAAGGGTTGATAACCCAAGAGCATCATCTCATCAAAAACTATGAGGAATTTAGTAGGAGGCTCATTGGGAAGTTTTATGGGGTTGGTCTAGAACCTTAATTTGAATAAAAAACAAACACCTTGGGGCAACCATGTTTTAAATCTTTTGAAATGCATAAATCAGAAAAATTAGGGTAACCAAGTAGTGAAATTTTTTATTTTCATAATTTATAAATAGTGGGGAAATAAAAAGTTGTCTAATAAATTCAAGTTTAGCAACAAGAGTTGTTTCAAATAAGTAAAGGGTAGATAATGATTGAATTTTTCAAACCACAAGAACTAAAAATTTAAGGACAACTTAGTGAAGGTTTCCAACAAGCTATGAAGCAAATAATGGGGTTTCAAATGGTAGACACTAAGGGGGACGTAACATAAAAATCATAACTTCTCAAGGTGAATCAAGAAGAAGTTGTTCAACAATTTCATGAGCAATCAAAAGAACAAGAGAAATAATAAGGTGTGGAAGAAGAAGAATCCATTTTTCATGGTGGGGAAGAAAAATAAATTTTTTTATAGGTAAATAGTTGGGTTATCTTCTTGATGAGTTCTCATTTTTTTCTCCTCATACTTGGGTCTTTAAATGTTTTGATTGTAAAAATTGTGATAATAATAAGTTGGAGTTTAAGGGAACTCAATGGGGAAGAAAATTCTTTTTAGTGAGTGCTAGGGATAAGTATGACAAGCCTCCAACATGGATGTAGGATCTAGGTGAGCCTTAAAAGCATACTTTTATCATTGTGTTATGTTGTGAAACAAGGGATAAAGTTTGGATCATCATGGAAAGAAGCATAAGCAATAAATATCATGATACAAAGATCAAATGAATAATTATAATTATCACATTAACTGATATTTTCCCCATTTTCAATTTGCTTTCCATCAAGTTTCTTGTTTCCATGGTGAGTATTGGCCCTCAGAAGGTTTGCCTCTTGCACCTAAACACCATGAGAGTGATTCACACATCTATGATTAGATTTATAGACACCATAATGGAAATAATGAAGGTAAAAATAAGTTGATACAACCCTATAAAGTGCAACATGAACCTATCTTGTGAATTTTGAATATGGGGGAATTGAAAGGAAGAGTCAAGGCATCAAGTAATGATGCACTTTATGATCCTATGGCTTGATAAGAGAATCAAAATGGTGTTGTTAGACACCATTTTTTTTACTAATTTATTTGTTCCATGTGTAGTATCATTAGGGAGATCAATTGCAATAGGCAATATCAATGCAAGGAAAGTTATCTTTTCTAAGGTGGAACAACCACCTCTCATGTTGGCATTTGGCACACACTTGGCTTGGTGAGTGGAACAAAGGTGTAAAAATGTTTCCATTAAAAAGAGTTAAATAAAGTGGTCAAAGGATAGCCTTCAAGGTATGTATGAAAGCATCAAACTCATTTTTGCATGAGCTTGATTTAAAGATATGAAGGCAGATTTGAATGTTGCATTGAAGATCAATTTAAGGGGTATAAACAAAAATTAGATTTAGTTGTGAAGTCTCAAAAAAAATTGAGATTTGAGAATAATGATTTTAAAGGGCCAAATAAACTACATATAAAGGTCATTTTTAAAAAACATTGAGCACATTATAGCCCCTAACGAATTCTGAAAGTGTTTTTGAAAAGTCTAAATTTTTGTACTTAAAAAATTTCTGAGTTGTTGAAACAAGTTCAGCCACTTATTGAGGACAAATAATGTGATTTTTTAGGCATGCTATAACCCATGGTAAGTCTTAAAAGTGTTCATGAAATGTCTAAATTTCTATACTCAAAAAATTTTGAGTTGGTAAAGCAAGTCTAGGCACTATATGAGGACAATTATGTTGAATTTTTAGGCATGCTATAGCCCATGGTGAGTTTTGAAAATGTATATTCAAGGTCTGAATTTTCTTGCTGAAAAATTTCTAAGTTGATAAAGCAATTTCACCCACATATTGAGGTTAAAAGGGTTAAAATTTGGATCAAAATAAAGCCCCTAACAAAATAATAAGTGCACTTTATTACTTAGAAAATTTGGGGTTAAGAACTATTATATGTCTCCAAGGTATGTTCTCTAAGAAAAACTTTGTTATTCTTTTGTTATAATATTGGAGGAGCCTACCTTGGCATGTAATATTTACCAAGGGATTATTGAGTGGTGGCCAAACTAGTATGCACACAAATAATTAATATCAAAGGGACTTTTCTAGTTGCAAAAGCAAGGTATCACTTTCCAATTATTTTTATTTTGGCAGCCCTAATTCCTTTTATAGTTTGTGTTCTTATGGACATCCTCAAGGTTCATGGATATAGAGGAAATATGGGAGACCAAATTTTTAATGAATTAGTTGGATTTTTAGTTAAAATTCATAACTTTGCATCACAATTATAGTCCCTATAACAATAAGTTTAGTTTGGGCTACAAGGTGGCAATCGCCTTGATGAAGGGACTATAGACTTTGGTGGCATTTTGGGAACTTTCAGCCCTTATAGGGCATGTTTGGGGAAGATTGAGGCATTTTTGGGAGAGTTTGGGGCATGGTCATGAAATTTATATAGTATGGCCTTAGGTAAAAAATGTGAAATTCAATTGTAACACCTTTTTTTATCATACTTACTATGAAAAATTCAGCTCTTCTAAGGTAAAACATGATTCCAATTTTGTTCCTCTTAAAATTGCATACATGTTTTACACACCAAGGGGAAAGAGGAAATTGAGAAAGGGGTATCTAATATCCATTTCATGGCTATAAGTTTCAAACACATCCCTCTATTCATCATGCATAAATCTATTTACAAATCATCCCATTCTAATATTGGAAGGTCTAGGAACATGAGGACCAAGGATTGGAGAATCAACTTATGGAGAGGATTTATAGCCTAGAGAAGACACCACAAAACATAATGGAGATATTTATTTTTGACTAATGTGTTTGATTCTTATGCAGGCATAGATATAAGGGTAATCAAGGCCCAAATATTTAAAGATCGCATAGCTAAAATATATTTTTCTAGCCACTTTGATAATGTCAATTATGAAAATTTCATTACTTTCATCATCTTTTTGGTAATTTTAAAGTACATTGAATCAATGGAAAAAGGAAAGAGGATATGATTCTATTGTTTTTTTTTAAAATTTATCTTGTATGAACAATAAATTATTTTCATGTCTAACAGTAAGAGGCTTCACTAAGAAGGTTCTTCCACATGGGATGGACCAAGATTAGAATTGTGTACAAAATATATAGGGAGATCATCCCTATGGGTACTTAAATTTCTTGAGGACAAAAAAAATTTAGTGGGGAGGATTTTCATGTCCCTCTTTTGTTAGGGACATCTTTGAAGACATTTAGCCTTAACCATTTTCTAGGGGCTAAAGGAAAAGAAAGAAGGGAAAGATAAATGAGTGATTTTAAATGAATATATGTAAAAGGTACTTTATGTTATAAGAATCACTTAATTCAGGGCCCTTTACGAGTCATGATCATTTTAAAAGAAATCTTCTTTATGATTTGAAAATGTGTTTCCATCCCATTTGGGTGTGCCCCTTGGAGGAAGTTGTATAAAAACAAAGGAAGGTTTCATTTGAAGGCATGTTTTGTTGATATTAAAAATATTGGTCATTAAGCACGAAAATGTTTGAGCCATTGATTTGAAGATGAAAACATTCAAAAAAGGAAGGAGTGGGGATACCAACCCTCATTTCTCATCTATAACAGCTTCATATTGAAGTTGTACTTGTGCATAATATTTAAAAAAGACAAAAAATTACACTTGGAGTGGGGCAAATAGGGTTTGGAGCCTTGGGAGATAATTGGATGAATGAAAACCCCTCATTGGAGGGTTATGTGGATTTTATTACTGAAATTGACTATTTATAGCTATGGTGACTTGGTTAGGGAGCTAGTTTATAGGGTTTAGGGGCTTATTTTAGGCCAAGACACATTCTAATATTTATGTAGTATGGCAACTTATCTTGTGAGGAATTTTGGAATATTTTGAGGGTCATATTTTCCCTAAAATATTCAATAAATATTTTATATATTTTTCAACTTTGCTGAATTGATTTGAGTGGTTTGTAGCTCTAAACACACTCAAATTTTTCATAATAATTTTTTCTTATTAATTCAATAGTTTTTATGTAATTTTATGAGGGTTTCACTTGAATAGATCAATTGTAAATTTCTATTAAAATTCCATCTTGGAAGCGGCTAAGGTTTGAGGGTTATTTCCTAATTTTGGAGCGATAAATTGTTTGTTTAGACCAACCAATTGTTGCTTAAATCTTACCATTATTTTGTGTTATTTTTTGAATTATTTGGTAGCTAGGGTTTGTTGGAAGTAAATATTATATTTGACTATTTACTTAAGGTTTTGTAGAAAAATTAGAATTCAAGAAAATTACTTAATCTGGGACATTTAACATAGATGTTGGTCTTGAGTTCTATTCCACTATATCCCACATTGATTCTAATTTTGTTTTAAATGTGTTGTATATTTTCTATTATTTACACTCTATGAGACCATTTATTGGCATGTATTGTGGTGGTTTTATCTCATATTTTACATAGCCTATAGTTTTACTACCCGTGGTATTTTAATACCACTTTAAAAATTACCTATTGATGTGCCTATACATACTCTCACATATAGTAGGGAAAAACTAAACTTGAAAGTACATTATCATAATGTAAACAACTGAATTAATATAATAAATAAAGAGTTAATGTACTATGTTTCCACCCAAAAGGTATTTCCCAGGTGAAAACATATGTACTATGTAATCTTGTGTTTATGCCATTTTTTTTTTTGCTTAAATATTCTCTTAGGATTGCTTCTCTCATTTTAATTTATTAGGTTTATTTTTACTTTCAAATTTGACTTGATACAATTCTATACTAGAAAACTCATGGATAAGATCAATGGATGAAACCCTTAACAAGAATCATGGTCATATTAAATTTGATTTCGAAGGCAAGACTATTTCCATTTTTAATATGGAACATATTAAAATCAAGAAGAACAAGTACAATACTTTTATTCAACTAATACTCAAGCAATGATATCTAATTATTCTCCATATATGACCATAATTTGGGTACATGATATTAATGATTATGAATATATTTAAGAGCAAAGTAAATCTAACAATCCAATTCCAAAATATGATGTAGTTGGTAATACATATCCTACTACAAATACATAAGATGATTGAAATAATATGTCCAAATTATTAAGATGTGAAGTCACTATTCAAATGACACTATTAATGTGATGAGGTGTTAGTTACTATTCATAGTGGTGAGTTAGCAATAACTGTGCTGATGAAGTGGTAGTGTGAGTTGGCAACGGTGACTAGGTAGGTGAGATGGCACTTTAGGTGATGTGGCATGGCCCACAAGATATATTTCATTGTTGGAAAGGTAGGAGAGATAAATGGGATGAATTTCTCCTTGGGCACATGGGTTTACCTTTTGATATCACATACGGGGAGCATGTGGGGATCCATCATTGACCCTTGACTTGTGGGTGCATGTGGGAGACAATAAAAAGAGAATCTAATCATTTATCCTTCGAGCATGTGCATGTGATTATAGTCAAAAGGTTGAGAAATATTCTGAATCACACATGTGTACACATGGGATAGTGGGGATAAGGATCACTATTCCAAATTGGAGGCCCATATGAAGTGGGGCATACATCTTGGAGTCACATGGAGGTGGAATCTTTTGCTCAAAAGTGGGAGCATCTTTTGACTAGCACATTGAAAGAGACAAAGTTTCCTATTCATGAATAGTAAGGACATATGGAGGGAGGGGAGAAATTTCTTATCTCTCCTCTTTATCATCCATTATTCTCTTCTCTCCTTGTATATATATATATATATATATATATATATATATATATATATATATATATATATATATATATATATATATATGATACTACCTCTTTATGTATGTAAGCTTCGAGATCAAGCGTAAGCTTGGTTGAAAGTGTATGAAGCTTGTGAGTGTGTAGAAGCTTGTAATTAGTTTATTGAGAAGCTTTGCATAGCATGAATGCTTATGTGAAAGATTTTTAAGAGAGAAGTGTGTTGAGAGGAATCTTTGTGGAGAGGTTGTTTATTTTGAAGATCAATAAGAAGACTATAGTTTCCATTTACCCATGGTTTTTCCTTGCACTTTGCAAGGTTTCCATGTTATCTACTTATGTAATGTGTTTTTCTTTGTCAGTGATATTTTAGCTTATTATTTTTGTATTTATTTTATTACATAGTAGTATATTATTTCTTAATATCTGGTATCAGAGATAGATTCTTTAAAAAAACCCTTGTGTGAGTGTTTCCTACTGAGATAGGGAATTTTGTGCAAGTGGGAGCTAACACAATGACAAGAAGAGTAACTAGATTTGAAGTAGAGAAATTTGATGGCATAAATTTATCCCTGTATAAGTTAAAGGTGGAGGATATATTTGTGAAAAATGACCAAGCTTTAACTTTAAAGAGTATTACAAGTAAACCCAATAATGTGACAAATGAATATTAGAATAAGATGGATAGAAAGGCAATTTGTACCATCTATCTATGTCTTATAGATTCTATTTTATTTAATGTTGCTAAGGAGAAGACTGTAGAATAATTATGGGAGAAGGTGAACAACCTATACCAGATAAAGTTGGCAATAAACAAGGTATTCTTAAAGAAATAGCTTTATAGTTTTAGGATGAAGGAGAGTTCATCCATTGTTGTTCACTTAAATGCATTCAAGACTATTGTCAATAAGATAGTTTCCATCAATGTGAAGGTGGAGGATAAAAAAAGTCTATCACCTTGTTTTTCTCACTACTAGATAGTTGGGATCATGTGGTAATGACCATCAGTAAATATTAAGTTTGATGATGTGGTTATATTTCTTGGAGAGAAGATGAGAAGAATGTCTTTTGGTGCATCCTCAAGTAATAAATCTTTAGATATGAGAGGGAGATCCAGTGAGAAGAACACATAAGGATAGACACTATCTAGATCATAGTCTAGAGGACCCAAGTGGAAGAATAGGTGTTGGCACTATGGAAAGCTAGGGCACTTGCAAAATAATTGTTAGCATTTAAAGAATAAGGATAAATATAGAAATCATAATCCACCTTTAGCTGAGGATAGCACAATAGTTCAAAGGAAGAGATAACACATGAGGATTTCTACCTTAGTAGTAGTAGATCAAGTGACAATGCTTAGGTGCTAGACTTAGGTGCAATTTTCACATGTCTCCACATAGATATTGGTTCATGGGTTACCGACCATGTAGTGGAGAGTCTGTCTATATGGGTGATGATCATCCATTAGAGATTGTGGGAAGAGGGGATATAAGGATCAAGTTGCATGATGGTAGACTCAAAATGTTGAAAGATGTGTGTCATATTCCTATGTTGAAGAAGAATTTGATGTCCATCAAGAAGATGGATGAGTTAGGGTATTCTTGTACCTTTGGTAATGGTAAATGCAAACTTTTAAAAGGATCCCTAGTAGTGGAAAAATAAGAATCTTTCAAATATGTGAATATTCAACAATGTCAAAGATTACTTGGGGTGATGTGATGCTAGTTGCAATCAAACCTTGTGAGAGGGTGAATTTTAAAACATAAGTTGATGTCCAGGCTTTATTTGAAATCAAGTAAGTATAGATATAGGCAACAAATAAAAAAAGGTGAATGATGTGGCATCCTACTGACCACATGTTGTTAACCAAGATGTTGTAGATGAATATAAAATCTATGAAAATAAGGAGGTATAATTGATACCTAACATTGTACCTATTTGAAGTAGTTTAGATTGGAGAAGATGAAGAAGACAAAGTGAGACCTAGTGTTCCCAAAATGAGAAAGCCATATGTTTGGACATATGGTAGATCATGATCCATTTTTGATGCATTATTGAGGCTCAAAAACTTAGTATGTACATTAATACACTGAGTAGTGTGATGACTTCCCTGGACCTGTGACTGGTCCACTTATGCCATGTTTGGACATGGTTAATATCTTGAGGCTATGAAGAGAAGTCAAGTATTAAGTTTTATGTCATCTTATTTCTTGACTAATATCAAGAGTGCTACATGCACTAGTTTATGTTCAGAGTAGGAGAAACTTAATTCCTACATGGTGATTTTTTAAGAAGAGATAGAGTAGCTAGAGGGATATAAGGTTGAGGTAAAGAGTTGATGGTTTTTAGTTTAAATACTATACAAACTAAAGAAGATGTGTGGATGGGAATACAATGGTACCTTCATGGAGATCTAGAGTGTTTAGCATAGGTTATTGCTATATGTTTTGATGACATAATAGAAGTAGGCCCCAACATGATCATTGGGGTGATGGTACAGTGATAAAGATGTGATGAAGGTGGTATGAGGATCAAACTCAAGATGGAGATGCATAAGGATGAGAAAGCAATGAAGTACCCTATTTCTTATAATTTGAGTTATCTTCTTAGGAGTGTCTTATAATGGAGGAGAAGACATGATTTTTTTCCTATGTATTGGATTCATTTGGAGTATGAGAAGCCTCATGATGCCATGGTGAGTACTAGACTAAATACTTCAAAGTAGTGGGAGTTATGATCGGTTCATGGTAGAATTCCAATAGGAGGATTAATATGTGTGGTTATGGAGAAGTGAAGAATCACTTTCAGTGTTGCAATCTGTTATAGAGAAGAAGATATTGACAAAGCTAGTTAGGATAGAGAAGTTTTAACAGTGCAATATAACTTCTAATAGATTTATGTTAGGTTAATAGAGGGCATAGTTGGTAGCTAGATGGAAGAATGCATAGGTGTGTCAAAGCTTGTGTATATTAACTTTAAATTGAAAAATGTTAGGATGTAAAGTCACTATTCATATGATACTATTCATGGCCATTATTCATGTGACGAGGTGGCAATTACTATTCATAGTGGTGAGTTGGTGGTGATTATGTTGATGAGGTGGCAGTGTGAGTTGGAATGGTGACTAGGTAGGTGAGATGGCACTTTAGTTGATGTGGCATGGATCATAAGGTATCTTTGATTGTTGGAAAGGTAGGAAAGAGAAATAGAATAAATTTATTCTTGGTCACATAGGTTTACCTTTTGAGATCACATGTAAAGAGAATGTGGAGAGCCATCCTTGAACCTTGACTTGTAGGTGCATGTGGGAGACAAGAAAAAGATTATCTAATCATTTGTCCTTCAAGCATGTGCATGTGATTGGATTTAAAAGGTTAATTAATCTTTTGACTCACACATGTGTGCACATGGGCTAGTGGGTACAAGGATAGATATTCCAGATTGAAGGCCCATGTAAAGTGGGGCATATCATCTTGGAGTCACATGGAGGTGGAATCCTTTTGTCAAAAGTGGGAGCATCTTTTGACTAGTACATGTGAAGGAGGCAAAGTTTATTATTCATGAATAGTAATGCCATATGGAGGGATGGGAAAGATTTATTCTCTCTCCTCTGTATCATCCATTATTCTCTTCTCTCCTTGTATTTATATATGTATGATATTCCTTGTTTATGTATGTAAACTTTGAGAGCAAGTGTAAGCTTGGTAGAAAGTGTATGAGGCTTGTGAGTGTGTAGAATCTTGTGATTAGTTTATTGATAAGATTTTCATAGCTTGAGTGCTTGTGTGAAAGCATTGTAAGAGAGGAGTGTGTTGAGAGAAAGCTTTGTGGAGAGGTTATTTATTCTGAAGATCAATAAGAAGACTACAACTTCCATTTGCCCATGGTTTTTCCTTGCACCTAGTAGGGTTTCCACGTTATCTACTTGTGTAATGTGTTTTTCTTTATCATTGATAGTTTAGCTTATTATTTCCACATTTATTTTATTGATATTATTTATTTATACAAATAAGTGGATGAATATGGAAATACACTTTTTGATTATAATTTATATGATACATGACCTACATATGACTATGTCATTGATGAGATCATTGGTTAGCTTGAAATTAATCTATTATATACAAATTTTCATTTCTTCTTACATAATCACTTCCTTTATATTTAATTTTTTTTATCTATCCTTATATCTTGAAATACATGTGTACATATGACTTTACATTTACCATTCTTATAGTCCTTGGCTTTGATTTTGTTATAATGTTTTCATTATCTCTACCTTTTGATTTTTTGTCCTTATCCAGACATTTATGATAGCTATCTTATGATGTCACATTATTTACAACAATTTGATCTAGTGCACATTCTTTTTATCATACTACTAACTCACCCCTCTATATTGAATATATATGCTTGCTATTGTTATGGATTATATTTACCTTACATGATCACATATATTCAATTCCTAAATGTTATGGCATTTGTGCATACACCAATTCTTTCCAATTGAGATATGCACTTTTCTAACCCATATACTTCTATGAGACTATTAAAATATTACCAAAGATAAAAATAAAGAATTTAAAATAAGAAATGTAAATACTTAAATGAATAACATTATCTTGATAAAATCAAGAAATAAAGGTTGAGACAAAGGTGACAAGTGGGAAAACCATCATATGGAGAAAAATCTCACACTAGTATTGAAAGTTTACAACAAGAATCTAAAATTATAATAGCAAGAATAATCTAGGATAAAAATGGTCTTAGGTCAAGAAAGTAATAAAAATTTCAAATCAAGAGTACATCAACAAGAATGTTGTGAGAGTGTAGTCACTAGTGTTAAAGAAGAATAGAGGAGAGCTCTTTATAAAGAGCTAAGAGAGAAGAGGAGTTATAAGAACAAGATCCAACATGTGTGTCATGTGTTCTTAATTCTCTTATAAGTGAAGAGGATTTGTGTACTACATGAAGAGAGAGGACTTACATGCAAGTAAATCCAAAACCTACAAGTGGACTAGAAAAATGAATGACATCTCAAAAGGTTATAATAAAGTAGATTTATAAATACAATAAATGATCACATAATTAAGACATAAGATAAGCCTATAAACCTATAATAAGGACCTAAATTAAGGTTAATTATTTAAGACTCCTTAAACTTAATTTTGGTTTACAAAAGTGAAAAAAACTTTTAGAGTTGAAATTATATAATACTCCCCCTTAATATAAAAGTCCTTCAAAATGAATTACAAAAGTTTGAGAAAGAAAGAAGAAAAGGTACCATCAAAAGTCACAAAGAATAAAGTGTGATCACCAAGAATCTTTAAGAATCCTCTGTAGACAATGTGGTCGATTTGTAATAGAATAAAAACTAATAAGGAATTTTGATCCATAAAACCTATAAGACAAACATGTTAACACCAATATTTCAAGTTAAGTAACTAATATACCAAAATATAATCTCCATACATAACGTAATAAAAATAAATATATAACTAAATTTTTTTAAGAAAAGATAACTTTCATCATAATATACGTAAACCTGCATAAAAATACATTAATAAAAATAATCAAAGCATATATCCTATGTAATAAAAATCAAAGAATGTAAAAATATATTTAGAGAATCAAAATGGAGATAAATAAGATGTGTCACTTACAAAAGATATTATGCATAAAAAATTAGAAGAATTATCACAAGAATACATATCAAAGTCTCTAAAACATTCATGTGAATCCAACCAGTTTTACCTTTAGATTTAGGAGATTTAGTCATTTTCTAACAATACAAATTATCATGAGTGGAGTTATCACAAAATTTACATGAGTGTAATTTCTAATATTTAGATATGCGATGCTCGTGTTTTCTACAATGTGCACAAGTTTAGTAATTTTAGCCAAAAAATGAGCATTAGAAGCAATTTAATGAAAATAAGTTGCATTGTAAGTCCTTCTATGCAAACTATAATAAGATTCTGAATTTGTAATAGAAACAAGTGAATCACTAACATTGATACCTTTAGAATATGTATTAGATTCAAGCAAAAGGGGTGTAGTAATACTGTCTTCACACTTATCAAGGCCACAACTAACATATCCCATAGATTGAATTATTTTTAAACTGGGATTGGCAGAAGAAGTGTGCATATGTGTTTTAGGTATTTGATAAGCATAAGAAGTTTCCATGATTATAGCTAGTGTCATGTGCAAAAACCACAAGTTTTTCATTTATAACGTTAATAGACTATGTTATAGTTTATGCTTGTTGAGTAAAAGAGGATTGTAAAGCATTTAAAATATCATTTTGACATGCAATGTATTTATTAAGAATATCTATTTCATCATGTTAAATAATTTTTATAAAAACAAACAAAATGACCAATTTAAGGGCAATGAGAACACAAGAGATAAAGCTAACTATCATTGGAAAAAAAAAATTACTAAAAACATTGATTGTTCTATAAATATTTAAAAATATTCATTTAAAAAACAATTAAAATCGAATAATTTATAAATATAAGTCCACACCAAAATATGTCGCAAAAAAAAGCTAAAGAATTTATATTTTAAAATTATTATTGTGAAATTTTAAACAGATAAAAACATAATTAAAATTTTGAAGAAATAATTTCAATTTTTATGTAAAAACTTTATTGAATAAAGCATTAAAACATTTATAAAATAAATAGTCTTTCTTTTTAAAAAAACTTTGATGATTTAACAAAACATTTACCATGAATTTTATGGAAAGGCAAATGCACCACATTTTAAAAAAACTTTTACCATGAAAGAATATTTCTTATGGCAAATGTAAAGTTTTTGATTTGAAAAAAAATTGTTTCTTTGTTTTTTTTTTATTAATAATAATGAATAACCAATCAAAGATTGTCATGCAAAACTAAATAAGTAATGAGAAGCTTTTTAAAATGCCATAAGTGACTTTTTAAATAAGAACGGATCACCAACCCATTGGATGTCTGAATTCAAATAGCATAAAAGAGCTTTGAATATTTTATAATTGAGATCCTTTTTCTATAAAAGTGAATGATCACACTACGCATTGATTTTTTTTTTTTTTGACACTTCATTCTTTGAGTGAATAAGTGTTAAGAATGAAACAAATATGCAAACAACATCTAAAAAATGATAGAGCCTTAAAAATGCCACATTAACCAATAAAAGGCACTTAGTAAATGGTTAAAAAAATTAAATGAGAATTGTGCAACTATGTTGGACATGATGCCAAAAAAGGCAACAACTATTTAATAGCTTATGTTAAATACAGATATGGCTATGCACTACAATAATGCAAATAAATAAAGTACAAGAAGTTAAAAAATTAAGCACTACAATTATAATTAAAAGGTAAATCATTAATCATCTATCCGTGTTAATTTTAGGAAAAAAGTTTATACAATTATAAGAAGACTAATGAATACATTACACAAATGGAGAAGGCACAATTGGTATAGCCCAAAAAAATGAAACAAAGGTTTCATACAAGCTTAAGACTCTATAAATGCATAAGAATGTGCTAAAAGACAACTTAAAAAAAATAAAACCAGTGTGATAGGTAAAACACAAAGGTAAGACTTAAGCTATAAATAAAGACAAGAAGATTCTGAATGCACTATACACTAAATTAAGGATATCAATTAATAAATGTTTATAAAAGAATTGTTATGCTAAAAAAAACTTTTAAATAAACTTTAAAGGAGATAAACCTACCCAAAAAATGTTAGAGTAGAAACATGGAGATGGTAAAAAGCCAAAATTCCTCCAAGAAAGGTTTGAAAAACACTCACCAACAATGTTAAAAAAACTAACACTCTGATATCATATTAGAATATTCATAAAGATCAAAATAAAAAATTGAAAATAAGTAATGAAAATCCTTAAATGAACAAAATTACCTTAATAAAAGAAAGCTATAAAGGCTGAGACAAAGGTGATAAGTGGGAAAACCATCATATTGAGAAAAACCTCACACTAATATTGAAAGCTTGCAATACGAATCTCTAATTACAATAACATGAACAAGCTAAGAGAAGAATAACCTTAGGTCAAAAGAGTAATAAGCATGTCAAAGCAATACTAAATCAATAGGAATGTTGTGAGAGTGTAGTCACTAGTATTGAAGAGGAGGAGAGGAAAACTCTTTATAAAGAGCTAAGAGAGGAGTTACAAGTGCAAGATCCAACATGTGTGCCATGTGTATCCAATTCTATTACAAGTGGGGAGGATGTATGTGCCATGTGGGGGAAAGGAGTTACATGAAATTAACTCCAAAGACTATAAATAGACTAAAAAAGTGAATGACACCTCAAAAAGCTAGAATAAAGTGCATTTATAAATACAATAAATGAACACATAATTAAGACATAGGATAAGTCTCTAAACCTATAGAAAAGACCTAAATTAAAGTTAATTCTCCAATAGAGACATGACTTCATAATTCACATATATAGTGGGAGCATATTTATTGCCTTCACTTTGAGATTTATTTCTTTGTTACACTTGATCCACACTATGTATTGACATATGTTATGGATCCCATACATTATTCTATTTTTTAAGCCTTACTTATTGTATTTATTTGATTAGATATATGTGTGATTAGGTTGAAAAATTCAAAAATATATAAAATGTATAAAATTCAAAATATATATATATATATATATATATATATATATATATATATATAGACACACACACATACATATATACATATATGTATATATGTATGTATGTATGTATGTGTGTGTGTATGTATGTATATATGTACATACATACATACATATATATATATATATACATATACATACATACATACATATGTGTATGTATGTATGTATATGTACATATACATATACATATACGTGTGTGTGTATACATACATACATATATAAATACATATATATACATACATATACATATAAATATATATATATACATATATATACATATATATATATATATATACATATACATATATATATATATATATATATATATATATATATATATATATATATATATATATATTCAAACAAAAAAAATGAAGACTTATGCATGATAAGATTTGCTAGTATACATGATTGATTTATGTTCTTTATCTTAAATATGGTGAATCACGTATCCATTTTTCATGCATGTGTTTTTCATGATATATATGAGTGAGATGTAGGACATATAAGTTATATATGATATATGGACATACAAATGTATAATATTATTTATGTCTAGGGGTGGCCTTTCTACATTAGGGGATGTTTACACTAGGAGAATATTTTTACACTTATCAAGTATTATATTTATATATTGGACCATTGGTCATAGTTGATTATTAAACTTGACTTGTTATTACTCATAATTGTTAGAGTGATATTTCCTAAAGATATTTTTGCTTTGTTATATTATAAAATTACATTGATTGATTAAGTGGACTAACATGCTTTCTCTATGTGTGCTTGATTTTGATGAATATTATATTTTATGATCACTGATGTGTGTTATATTATATGTTTTATGAATATATTGATTTTTGCTTGTCTTGTCATGTGTTATTTGGTTATAAGATCCTCTAGTCCTTATTATGGCCATGGTATGTACATGTTAGGTTAGAGTTGAGTTAGAGTCATGTTTTATCTTGAGTGTTTATGTGCTTCATGATCATGATATGGTGTGTGTGTGTGTGTATGGTCACATATATCATTGTTGATAAGATTTGTAACATAATTTTTATTACACATATATATTATATGTGATGCAATGATTTTTATCATACATCTATTGTGATGCTTATTAATGTATGCCTAATTGATATATCTACTTGACATGACACTTATATACCTATTTCCATGGATTAAATGTTTCATATGTGCTTCAATGATCAAACATTTATATAATGGCATACCTTATCATATTTGTATACATGTTTTACATGATTATATATATATATATAGCACATGAGTCACATAAATATTTCTTTTGAAATGAGTATCTCACATGATTTATCCCTTATATCAAAAGAGGGGCATATAGTGGGCTTGTTTTAAAGATTCAGGCCATGATATATAGATACTTGATACTTTGGGTCAGATTGTACATATACATATACATATATACATATACATATACATGTGTGTGTGTGTGTATACATACATACATACATATATAAATACATATACATATATATTCAAACAAAAAAAATGAAGACTTATGCATGATAAGATTTGCTAGTATACATGATTGATTTATGTTCTTTATCTTAAATATGGTGAATCACGTATCCATTTTTTATGCATGTGTTTTTCATGATATATATGAGTGAGATGGAGGACATATAAGTTATATATGATATATGGACACACAAATGTATAATATTATTTATGTCTAGGGGTGGCCTTTCTACATTAGGGGATGTTTACACTAGGAGAATATTTTCACACTTATCAAGTATTATATTTATATATTGGACCATTGGTCATAGTTGATTATTAAACTTGACTTGTTATTACTCATAATTGTTAGAGTGATATTTCCTATAGATATTTTCGCTTTGTTATATTATAAAATTACATTGATTGATTAAGTGGACTAACATGCTTTCTCTATGTGTGCTTGATTTTGATGAATATTATATTTTATGATCATTGATGTGTGTTATATTATATGGTTTATGAATATATTGATTTTTTTTGTCATGTCATGTGTTATTTGGTTATAAGATCCTCTAGTCCTTATTATGGCCATGGTATGTACATGTTAGGTTAGAGTTGAGTTAGAGTCATTATCTTGAGTGTTTATGTGCTTCATGATCATGATATGGTGTGTGTGTGTGTGTATGGTCACATATATCATTGTTGATAAGATTTGTAACATAATTTTTATTACACATTTATATTATATGTGATGCAATGATTTTTATCATACATCTATTGTGATGCTTATTAATGTATGCCTAATTGATATATCTACTTGACATGACACTTATATACCTATTTCCATGGATTAAATGTTTCATATGTGCTTCAATGATCAAATATTTATATAATGACATACCTTACCATATTTGTATACATGTTTTACATGATTATATATATATATATATATATATATATATATATATATATATATATATATATATATATAGCACATGATTCACATAAATATTTCTTTTGAAATGAGTATCTCACATGATTTATCCCTTATATCAAAAGAGGGGCATATAGTGGGCTTGTTTTAAAGATTCAGGCCATGATGTATAGATACTTGATACTTTGGGTCAGATTATTTGATTTTAGATAGGAATTTAGAGATAATTTTTCAAATTTATCATATTGAAAAAGTTTATCAAATTGATAAGAGTGAGGAGAATTCTATGATATTATGATAAATATATGATGACATTTTACATCACTTTGAACTGTCATATTTGGGGCATGAATGTTTTTCATGCAAATACTTTTTAATTTTTAAGATGTGTATCGATCAAGAATAATGGTACTATCTAAGAAGTTTAATTCTAAAATTTATTTTATATGGTTGATTTTGAGTTTCAATTTATATAGGAACTTGTTTTTAGGTTCCACTTTACATACAAACCTATTTTAGTGTTCCACCTTTGTATTCAAGACTAATTTTAGGGGTTCATAAAAGAGTTAGGATGATATTTAAAGTAGTACAGTTGAGTTTCTTAAGGTTATAAATTATTATCACTTCTCCTTATTTGATGGTGGTTAAGGCATTAACACTACTCAACACATGGTTTTAGTAGCTGCATATCCTTGTGCCATAATTACCCCATGGCTTCTCTAAATAGGTTTAACAAATGGTAGCTTAGTTCACGTATCCTTAGGATTATTTTTATTTGATTTTTCAATTTAAAATAAATTGATGATCTATATTATTTTGTATTTTATATCATAAGTAGACATTGATAGATATACATGTTTCTTTATAGGTGTTGCATTAAGCAAGTTGGACATTTGGGGCATACCAGTCAACACTAAGTATGGTTAATCATAAGTATCAATTTTTTTATCCTTTCAATCTAACGTTTTCAATACTATACTAAAATGAACTATTTTCATACACTTAAATTTGGTATTAAATACTTGAAAACATCAAGTTTGATATATTTTGATTTACTTATACTTTGCATACACATTTGACTCTTATGCACACTCCCCCCTAACTACCCATATATTGTCTTGGCTAACCCAATTTACCAATACATATTTTTAGTATCACTCCAGTCCTTTCAAGAACACTCCAAAATCTTAAATATATAATTTTCATATCTCATATCACTAGAATAACTCTGAAGATGGTGCCAAAAAAATTTAGATAGTTATGGTTTTATTATAAGTGTTTGTCTCTATTGGTAGTGTCCAATAACAATAAATGACTATTTTTCAAATTTGGAAGTGTCCATTAGGTCAACTTAAAGACATTTCATGGGTCATTTAGAATGATAGATACCAAATATTTAGATATAAATAAAAATCAATTCTAAGTTTATACTCATATAGCGCTCATTGTGGTAATTCCTAACAAACTTATGAAATCCATTATCACTCTCTTTGGACATTATCACAAAATAATACACATTTAAAAACCCCTCATATGAGAATACTTATAGCCAAGTATAAACAATATTCAAACCAAATTTGTATGGATGTATTACATTTTAGATTGATCATTATAGTTCATACACACACACATCTAGGTGAGAGAGCTGTGTGTATTTTTAACACTCTTTAGAGTATTAGAGTATAAGAAACGCTCACTCATGAGGGAATGGTTGATGTTTTCAAACAAAACATTGTAACCCATTTTTCAAGGTCATATTGTATTAAATGTTAGCAGTTGACCCTAAAATACTCATTAGGACATACTAGTGTTGTAGACTACATGTTGCAACAAGAGTCACTAGATATTTTTATTTTTTGCTAGGTAATATGAGGTTGATGGGTCCCTCAACCTTTATTAAAAAATGAATGATATTACAATCAGCCTTAACCACATCAGATATAAATCAATAATGTACCAAGAAGTGGACCACATCCATGTAACCCAAATCCAAAATAAACCTACATCTCAATGGGAAACCATAAAACATCATGAAACATAACCCCCCACCTGGGAAAACAAGCTCAAACACCCAACCTCCAAGAATTAAAAAACCAAATTAGGCTCCAATTATCACACCAACAAGTGTTAATCAGTCCCTAAGGGATTGATAATTACTAGCCCCTACCTATCTAGAACCATCCTTCTCCTACAATGAGTTCCACAACCTTTATGACCCTCCCTTACCCACCCTTTAATCCTAGAGGGTGATTTGGGGACCTTAATAATTTTTCCTTTTCACTTCTTACGAATGACTATCCAATCCTCTCCATCTCTAAGATCCCCCAAATCAAGGCTAAAAGGGATGAAAAGAGTTATTTGTGAACCCATTGGGGAATCAACAATTACTAAATTATTCTACTTAGGAATATTTTTTGTAGGGAGAGGAATCACCTCTTGAGACTTAAGGGCATTATGAATAGGTAATGCCTCTTTTCTCATAGGTGTATCAAGGATACAAGTTCCATGAAATCAAAGATGATTGAAAGGACATCCTTCCACCAAGAAGATTCCAAATTTCACTTGAGGCTTCGATAAGTTCCAACTAGATATCATGTCTCAAAGTACCAATAAATATTAGAAAGGGATCCCCTCATAGTTAAGGTTTTGAGACTAGTAACGATCCTTGACTCTCAGCTCGATATAAATTGGTAGGTCTTGAAAAAAATTAGATAAATTAAAATTCAATTGAAAATGGCATGAGAAAATTTTATTGTAACAACATCCAAAACTAGTAGCTCACCCAAATAATTACCAATAGATGATAGGTAGGCTTAGATCAAAATTTAAGGGGCAATTGAGGCATTCAAACCCAAATGGACTAGGTGTTGAGGGATTCCATAAAAGGGTTAAAGGATGGTAATCAAGGCTTCATAAGGAGAATACATAGGTCCTAGATCCAAAACGTATCCTTGAAAACATTTTTTTGATCTTTAATAATACTAAACTCTATAATGAAAAACCCCTTGCATAGGGATAAATTTCCAAACTACCTTTCATTAATGGCCACCAAGATTCAAAGATTTGCTTATGGAGAGAAGGAAAGTTAGGCCAAAATTGGTCAAACCTATAGATTACCCTTAGTCTCAAACCATTCCTAATTTCTTGAGCACCTCTATGAGCACCTTATCCCCAAAATAGACATACAATATGGTATTTCCTTTAACAATAGGATTCACCATCAAATTTTTAACATTTTTCATCCAAGTAACCACTGTAGTGAAATACATAGCCTCTACCATCCTTACCAATCTTACCACATTTGGTCTCTTTTTGGGAGCAACAATTATAACCTCAAAATTCCTCCCTATATTTGGCACTACCACACCCACCACCACCACCAACACCATCCCACCACCTAGTGAAGTACCACACATGGTTATTCCTACCTTGCCATCACACTCTATCATCAAACCAACCAATTTTTCTTTGGTCTCTATCATCCTTACCTGTCTTGTAACCACTCAACCACCTAACTAATTACAAACCCTAACCATGAAATATTTGAACACCATCATGTTCCACTAATAAATACTAAATCACAAATATATTATTTATATTTTGAATATGTCATAAAACTATGTTTCCTATTTCTAAACTATGACCACTTAAGAGTGATCAAACTCCTAAATATATAAGTATATTTTATGTCCTTTAAGTGTTTCCATAGAGTATAAAATATTGTTATCATTCCTCTTGGACTCACAATATATTGAAATGCTCATACTTGGTAATTTAATTAATACTTACATTGTAATACACACTTCCTTTGTTAAGCTAACCACAAGTTTATGATTATGGTTTTAACTTTACATATATTAACATAATCCACTTGGAACCATAAACAAATCAAAAACTTCTTGATTCTTAATCATAGTCAATTATAGTGAGTGCAATGCAAATGATCCATTAGTTAATAAAAGAGAGTGAACCATGAACTCAATATATTAAGATACTTTTTTTAATATTTGAAAATAATAACTTCTTTTTGAAGAAATAAAAACTAGCCTATCCTTTTATGAGTGTTGAATATTTATAGAGTCAACATGGCTATTTAGTTTCTTAACTCTTCATTTCATATATTTTTTAGTCTAAGATAAACATTGAACTTTGCATTTATATTTTTGACTTACATGAGAATTTACAATACAAAATATACATTTTTATTACATATAAATTATATAAAAAAACTAAAAAAAATTATTTTTATATTTCTTAATAACACTTCCCTAGACTTCATGAGATGGTTCATCCTTAGAAAAGCCCTATTGATAAAGTGTGGTTACCAAAAACATGGTTTCTATACATGGACTGAGTTATCCTAGACTTCACAACTACTAAGTTGTAAAAAAAATCTAGTCATAGTTTTGCAAGAAGAACCATTTACTTATTTTTAATTCTTGTGCACTACTTAGACATTCTTTCAGGTTTTCAACTAAGCAACATATGAACCTTATTCTCTTTATGGGTTTTCAATAGGTTTGCATAACCAAGAGGCTACCATTTAGTAATTTTCAACTTTTATATCCCCACTCATAAATTATTCTCATAAAAAATGTTATGTGAACTAAAATTAATCAATTTTTGTGAAGCCATGAGAACTTATTGTAATGGCGGTGGTATTGGTTGTGGTGTTACTAATGGTATTGGCTAACTAGGTTACACTAAGGTTGATTTTTTTGTTATAGAAGTTCTTGATCCATAATATTTCTATTGTGATGGTTTTCTAAGAAGGCTCATAGATGTTTATTGTTACCTCCTTGATATCCCCCAGTAACCTCCTCTATATTTGCCTTATCTTTTCTAGAAACCCCATCCTAATTGTTGTGACCCATCATATGCCCCTTACCTCTAATGAGAACTCCAAAATTGTTGTTTTCCATCATACCCCCCATACATTCTTTGAAGATAATATGGATCCCACCCTAATTGTTGTTGTTGAGGTGACACAAATTTCCATGGTTATTGGTACTATAGAGATGGGAGAGTCCATCCCTCCTGGTAATGAGGATATTGAGGAGCTTATGGCATCCAACCTATGAGATCCTATGACTGATATTGAGGTGAGGTTGGCACCCATCCAGTAACAGTCTACATTATAGAAGTCATGTATACATATGGACTTGGGATTCCTAGCTACATAGAGGAATTTTTTTGTGATATGAATGCAAATACATTCTTGGTGATGTCTTCCTTCAATTCTTGGAGTGATCTAAAATTCTTGTCATTGTGATTATCCATCTTGTAGAAGTTATAATACAAAATCTAAGTTTTTTAAGTGTATTATTGTAACAAATGACATTTGTAGTCACATGACCTACTACATGGTATATTTAAGATAATTATGTCTTAACTTTTGGATTGTTTACCTTGAACAAAACTTAGTTTGGTAGTATCTCTTTTGTATATGAATTACATAGCTCTACCTATTAGAGATCCTATGATCTCGTACTTATTTAAATTATTTTTAGTTATATTTTTAATCTTCCACTTCATTTCACAAGTTAGAAAATATTTCTTAGGGTTAATAGACCCATCATATGGTTTTATTGTGATAAAAACTCTCGCATTGAGATTCATGCCTCTTATGCTTACACTTGAAATTATTGGTGTCACTGATGAAATATACTTGGGCAATGTCTCAAGATTTGGTGAAACCTAGAATACTATCTTAATCAATTTATTCCTATCCAACAATATCTTGGTAGCTGCACTATACTTCCCAAATTTATCTATATAATAGTCAGACCAAGTACTATATTTACTAATGTCTATAGTTTTTATTATTTTTGATGATAAATTTAGCACAAGGGATGTGAACCCTTGAATTTAATGATTCATTTTTGTAACTTATTTTAAACCTACTTTAATCCTATGAATGTACATAACTTATTTAAAAGATTGTTCTATTTATTATCCAAATAATATCTTTCCTTATAACTATGATATGAAACTACCTTCTGACCAATATACTCGCTCCTCTTCTACCTCTCCAATTTATTCAATCTATTCAACATCTTTATCTATCTTTTCACTCGCATATGCACCTTCTCTTATCTCAAGCTCTATATTTTCCTGATCTTCATCTTATCTAGCTTATCTAAATCTCTTATGATCTCCCATTCCTTCACTATCTTATACACTATATACTCTACTTATTATCATAAATATATTAGGATTATTGTTTTTATTCCATATTATCTATTATTGTAGGTCTCACTCTAACCCCAAAAAATTCTTTTCACTATAATTATCTACATCCTATATTTTATTATATAATTTCAAGATTCCCTTCTCAGTTCCTCATCATTCACTTCATTATCACACACAAACCCCTAATTCCCAAAGAGAATACTCCATGTTGGTAAGGGTAGGCACATTGGCCTTTTTATAACCAAAATTTTGACAATATTAGTTAGTCGATGTAGAAACTTTCCTCTAATTACTCTAATAAACATGACCTACATAGCTTCGAATGCAATATATACCTAAACAAAAATTTATTTATGTATCCATAATAATAGTTTTTACTCAATTATCTATTGCATGAGTCCAATTAGTATCCAACTTTCATATGTTTTCTAGTCTCTTTTTAGTCCAAAATAAGATTTTTTTTTTTGGATAGAAACAATAGTATTTGAGTCTTGATAATCATGCAAATATTAGCCAAGGATATTCACATAAGAAAATTTCATATATTTCACCATATATATGTTCATGAATAACTTCTCACGTAGAGCTTCCCATTATTTTTAATTCTTCTTCTGTAAAATTATGAATTCATTCATCTGGTCATCATCCTAAGTTTCTATGTCCCAATAACCATCACAACATGTTTTACTATTCCATGCTCACCACACCATTATTAGAAAAGGTTCCTAGAAAACCCATCATAACATGATAATTTTTAGTCTTATGTGCATAGTAAGAAACAAGAACAAAACGTAGTCATGGATACAGAACAAACAATGTCTTTTATACATTTCAGGATTAGTTATTTGTACAAGAAGTGTATATGAACATAAAAATAATATTGATTATTATCACTAAATGATTAATCAAATTTGAAAAAAATAAAACATTCAATGCATACAAAATAAAGATAAAAGACATTCAATGCATACAAAATAAAGATAAAAGACATTTAATAAAACCCATCATCAAATCTATATATCAATCTCTATATTCTTGGAAGTTGTCCTTGATCTCCAAAATATAATACATAATACAAGTAGATATTTATCTCACCTTTGTCCTTCATCTAGACTTTGATATATTGCAATTTTATTCTACTACCATCATATGTGCACCCCCTCCATGTTCCCTATGATCATAATAATATTCTATAAAAACTAATAATAAGGTATAATAAGCTTCAAAAGGTTCATCCACACCCAAAATAGGGCAACATGGTTTTATAATAAATTTATGGTTCAATCTACCAATCAGGCCAGATTTTAATCATTCCAATAGTGTGGAATGTTAATAAAATCACAAGAGGATTCATGTCCATGTATAATCTATGATTAATATTTGAATAATGCATGGGATGCTCTAATTCTTAGGGATCATAACTTCACACCTTCCTAGTCAAGTGTGGAGTTTTCCCAAGTTAAATTAGGATAACAACTACTTCCTATAAGAACAAAAAACATTCCACCAAGTAATTAATGATATCATTTTATAATGTTTGCTCTAGGAGGCTACGTTGGAAGACCAAGTTCTTGTGAGAAAAATTAATGGAATCATACCTCCATCCTTACTCATGATTTAAGTTACCATTTTAAGATGTCCATCCATATTATCCCACCTATTGTGTGCATGGAAATAGTTACACTAACTAATGAGGAGTTAAATTTTGATAAAAGTTTGATGGAAACAATGGTACACTCAAGCATCCTCATTAGATTGGTCAACAAATCAAGTTCACAATTCCCAAATCATTGATTCAGGATTGCTTAATATTTGAATTACTTACCCAAACCCTTAAGAGGAATTTATTTGCCACTTAAGATTGGGCATCTTCTTTTCTCAACCAATTCCAAACTAGTGTAAATAATTAGAGTTTGGAGTTCAAGTGTTTCTATATTACATTTTCCAATCTAATCACCATGCAATAATGTAACCCTATAGGCACTACCAACTAATACACGTAAATATAAAATTTTTTGTATGTTCCATCCTATTGGTAGAAATAATTATTGAAAGAGATGATTCACAAAGTCATTCCATAATCACTTTTTGTGTAAACAAGCACACAAATATGTTATAGTTTTCAGAAGAAGATATATCAAGTTATAACAACTTCCAACTCAAAAGGGAAATGATAAACAAAAATAAAATACCACCAATACCTGACCAAATCCAAGTGGAAGAGAACTCAATTTTAGATAAACTTAATAACTTTCAAACAATGGATTTTACATTACTAAAAAGTGCATTAGATTATAAAGATCATTCAACCAATCTCAAAATATTACCATGATTATGTAACTCTATTAAAAATACTAAAAGAAGGTTTTGCATTGTCTAAAATTTTTAGAATAGGATAAAGGTAGAGATTTTAATAAATTAAAATCATCAACCATTATGGTTTGGTCCTTCTTAGTAGAATAATGTATACCCTTGATTAAATTATAGACCCTAATACTAGTCAAGTACTAAAGTTACCATGTAATCTCTATAAATTATGGGACAAACAATATTATTTGAAATGAAGTAATTTAAATCAAACCTATCAATATAAGTAACAAAAGCTTCACACATTTTTGTGTCACTAGTTGCAATTCAATTTGTAGTGATTCAAACAACACGTAAATGAGGTTATCAAAGCTAGCAATATCAATCTCTTTAAAATAAACAAGAAATTATGAGTATAAAAGTCTAATAATAATAGATCTAATAACATACTTCTTCATAAGGAAATAACCTTGAAATAAGGTTATCAGAATAATATCTACCATTCCATTTAGAATAAGGTACAAATTAAATATTTCTTCAGTCTATAGACAAAATATATTTTCATTTTTGAACAAAAGTAATATAAAACAAAACACCCTTGAATATTTTTTAAAAATAAAGAGAAACATCAAAATTTAATAATAAAATAGTCTATGAAGTTATCATGAAGTTTTAAACTATAACAAAATGCTCAAAACATTGTACATACATTAACTCAATTATGTCACTTTTTGGACCTGATACAAATAGGATCACGAGCTTACTATCTCATAATATTTTTCATGGGAATACAAAGTGCCTTTATGAGTGGAAGATATTTATGTCATGAATAATTATTAAATTATATATTAAGTGTTTTTTAAAATAAAATAAACTATAATAAAACTTGTGAAGTAAAGCAGTCATAAGTCCAAGTAAGCATTACACAAACCTGAGCCTTGTAGGGGGTTTGACATAATAATATTATCATGGGACTAAACTAAAATATGCTCTATATCAGATATTATGCTAAACAATATAAAAAGTACAGTCATGCATCTAGTAATATGCACAATAAGGGGAGAGTAGGGTTTGACATGCCCCATTGCTAGATTAACCACCACTTAAGCATCATGATAACCAAAGATCAAATGTACAATATACAATATATAAAAAATAATATATTTGGTCTCAAATATCAATGGATAACTAAATTATTATTTATTTTATAAAATAAAAAAGTGTTACAATCCATTCAAGGTATAATCAAAATCATCTAAACTCAACCAACCATCACATCAATAAACCACTTTGCAGTCAAAGTATGTAAATTATAGTCTTAATACATGTCAAAGTATAATCATGAAGAGAACATGATATTGAAATTTTAGAACATTAATTGAGTTGAATTTGACTCATATATAAAAAAAATTGCAATTATAATCATGTACATTAGGTTTACCTATATTATATGGATAAAGCAGGGTTCTTTATATCAACTAGGGTTTACATATACACTAGTATATGACATATGAACATAATAAGGTATATTCAATGAAATTCCATTAATTTATTCACTAGTTATAAATATATCCACAATATAGTACCCTTTACAAAAAAATCCATAAGGTACAATCATTCATTTATTGTTATCATATAAGAATTATTCCTTAAAAAAAATTATGAGTGCAATGATTCTAACTTGGATAATAAGGTCAAATGAGCAGCCATAATTAAAGCAAATTAATCAATAAAAAAAATTATAATCCCTTATATTAAATCATCTAAAAACAACAATAATCCTATAATACTACCATCTAGATGGGTGTAGGAATCAATTAAAATAGTATGCCATTAAATACAATAAATTATCAAAGCAGTCATTAGTTAAAGATGATGAACAACCAAATATGGTGGCCAACTATTTCATGAAATGTTAAAAGAGAAAGAAGGGATTTGGTGATAACAATAATATCCCTCCATTTTAAAAATCTTGAGGAAATTATATTTTTTAAAACCATGAAATCCATATTCATTCAACATGAAAACAAGATTAGGTTTCTATCCATTCACTCTACCCACTACCTTTCATTCTAGCTAATAGCAAAAGTATGTGGGAAAATTTAGAAAGAACTACACAAGTCTAAATTTAGGTAGGTTAAGTTTATATGTGTCATTACATGTATGCATGTGCACATGTACACACATATATGTATATATTCATTTAAATCTTAAAGGGATAAAAATAAATTTGATTAGAGTTAATCTTATGAAGCTCATAATAGTTTATAATTTTAAAAGAATAAGTGACATGCCTAAGCAAAGGATGCAAGCCTTTTGCCTGCAAATAATATGATCCACTCTGACATTTCTCCTCCTTCATATTTGTATCCACTAGGATTTGTGCATTTATTCCACATCAAGTTACTCTCAATAAGTGCAATCCTTCTAGCATATTCATAACCACTTCACATGAATATAAAGTCCACCAACTAAGGTTGTAGTCATTAAATGGCCTCACATCGAGTGTTTTTTCATTATAAGGGTTTTAAAACCACTACTTTTTTCCATGTTTGACCTTCATGGTAGAAAATAATCAATCTAAATTCAACTTCCCTTTGAAACAATCATTATCCCTTTTTATTATCACAACAAATTGATTCCTCTCAAAGGCTATGGTCAACATGATATCTTACAAATCTATAGAAAAATTATTTGATCATTACTTTTTCCTTCAACACATGCTATATATATACATATATACATACATATACACACACACACACACACACACACACACACACACACACACACACACACACACACACACACACATATACATATACAATATATATATACATATACATACATATAATGTATATATATCTATATGTGTGTGTGTGTGTGTATATATGTATATGTGTGTGTGTGTATATATATATATATATATATATATATATATATATATATATATATATATATATGTATGTATGTGTATATATATATGTGCATATATATATATATATATATATATATATATATATATATGTATGTATGTGTATATATATATACACATACATACATACATACATACATATATGTGTGTGTGTGTGTGTGTGTGTGTGTGTGTGTGTGTGTGTGTGTGTGTGTGTGTCTATGAGCACATTTATTTCTTGTATGACCCAAGGTCTAGAGTGCTTAAGTGGATTTAACACTAAATAAATAACATGGGGTTAAACCTTTACCTCATTTCATGGGAAACTCAAAAATTTCATAGAGACATAAGATTACCACCACAATGCTCAACTACTTGGTTGTACCACCAAGAAAAAATATGTCATGCCCCATACATCAATAATGCACACTATAATAGTCCACACGTATAGAAATGTGTTCACAAGGTATGATACCCACATTATTTACATTATTCCGAATAAGGTGGGACCATCAATTAGAGAGAAAGACTTCACAAGATAAAATATTTCTTGGCTATTAATTTTCATATCAAATAAATGGAGGTAAAATAGTTTTCCATTCAACTTGTATTTGAAACATAAACATTTAATTACTTAATGTGTAATAGTTCTATATATTCTTTCATAATACACCTTAGTGTTAGCTGAACTTACAATCATAGGGTTGAAAAGGGGGGACGTTACACCATAAAAACCCGCTAGGATGATAAGTAACCCAACTAAGATCTATGTGTTCTTCCAATCCCACAATTCATCATTCCTACATTTATTTTAAGTGCATAAAGTTCTCTCCATACACCTTGTATTATTTTCATTCTACATGTATCCCTACTAATTTTGTATTAAAAATTCTAGACCGAGATACTTGTATTATGATACCACTTGAAGAGACTCTCCTTAAAATTGAAAGTTGAAATGTTTCTTCCTTTTATATGAGAATATTAAAAAAAATGTTTTTTTAGTGTTCAAATACATCCCTATCTCTTTAAAAAATAGTTATAGGACCCTAAGTGGTCTCTCAAGGCTTGGATTTTAAAGATGTGTAGAATGATCTTGCTTCATTTTAATGTATTGGTGGTTGACTAGAATATGAGATAGATAGATAGATAGATAGATAGATAGATAGATAAGGATTTTAATAATTTTCACAAGGGAAAAATAGTCTATAGGACTTTAAGAATTAATATTACAATCAAATGAGTGATAAGTTATTGAAAAAGATAAGATTTGTGTAGTTGGACCCTAGCTCAATTATTTTTTATTTTTCAACCTATGAAATTTAATTCCCTTGCTGTGAATTTAGATCATAAGTTCCCCTTTTTTCAATTTTTTATTATTCAAATAAGGACATAAACATCCCCTATAGGTCATCTAGGTATCAAACTCAAATGTTGTTTATGTGGATAATTCCATGATATAGTGTCATTGTATCTCAACCATACCTAATGTGAAAAAATATGTATATTATCTCTTCCCACCTTTATTTTTGTGTTTTTCACCTAGGTATATTGCATCTAAATATGTGTGATTAGATTCTCATTTAGGCTATGAGCATATTCATTTTCTATGTTATTTTTACCCTGAACTATTTTTTTTGATCACGCTCATAAACATGGTTAAACTTGGTCATGTATCATTGATTTTTCCTCTCAAGTTGTTGGTGACTAAATATATGAATGTAACATGATGAAGATAAGATAGGCCTTTAGAAATCAATACAACAATAAATTCATTTACCATAAGAGAGGTTTAAAATGTTCTAATAGGCTCACAAGTGCTAAAGTGATATGTATACATATATATATATACATATATATATACATATATATATATATATATATATATACATATATATATACATATATATATATATATACATATATAAATACATATATATATACATAGCATTTGGGTTAATTTTTAAATGGGGTTTAGACATCTTGACACCTCACACAGTAGACATTTTTATGACATTGATCAAGAGGATTTTCCTATATAATGGACCACTATCCTAGTCATGTCCTTTTAAGAAGTGGAGAGGTCAAAAACTCATTAAATTGTAGATATTAATATCTAATTTTATATGACATATTAGTTTGTACACTTGAAAAATATCAATCATGGCTTAACCCTTTAGTTCATGGCCTTCTCATCATCAAAAGGCTCATGTTCACCATCTCACTATGCCTAATTGAGTATCCCATAGTCTGATCCTAACATTATAATTACCTAGATCACCTATAACCTTACAGTTTGCACAAAACCTTATTTTTATCCTACACATATAGTTATAAATATTTTGTAACTCTTTAGCCTATTTGATGCTAATGTCCAAATTAGGACACTAACATCTACACTAGTGTCCCGAATATGATACTAGTGTCCTTGCCTTACAAATGGTCAAATTGAATATATCTTGATAGTCATGGGTTAGCCTTTTCATATTATTTAACCTTCCTATGAGATTATTTCAAAATGTTTGGTATAAATACAAATCAATATTCATTTGTTACCATCGATAATATTCCAAGCAAGCACCTCTCATGCTCACACTACACTACAAAACATCACTTGCACAACTAAGCTATAGTACCCTATTCTTACATATTTATAAATTATTCATAAGATTAGTGTTTTTATAGGTTTTAATCATTCAAATAGTAACCCATGAGCAATATTTATCAATTTACAGGATAGATCACTAGATGCAATCACATATAGCATATTGCATATTTGTTCACACACAAGCCCACATAAGGGGAGAACTACATTAGTTTGAGGCCCTCTTTAGAGTGTAATGTCCAATTATAAAGGGTTATTTTAGGTCATCTTGATTTCACTTCATCCAAGTAACCCCTATTTTCCAAGGTGACATGCCAAGTTATAAGACCTAGGGTTTTGAGCATAAGACTAACTCTAAAAACCTATGCACATACTTTAAACTAAAAACATCTAAGGTGATAATGAACATTAATAGGCATAGTTTAATTAAATTACTTCACCAATAAATTATAATAACAATAATAAATCATAATATGACTGAAACAAAATAAAATATATGAGTAAATGATAGGCCATTTCGAGGGCACAACCTTCACATCCTTATAGTAGGAAAAAAATTATATTATGATGATTAAGTAATAATCAATACCTCCTATTTATAGTATAATTAGTCTATGGTTACTCCATAGGATGACCTAACTAACCAATTATGATCATATATAAATTTAATAAGATAAGTAATGGGTTATGTAACAACTCGACCTCATATATACTAGCACACATTATATGCTAAGGGTGAATCATGTCCTTTCCCTCCAAAATAATGATACCCCCAACCTTGAACAACTATATATGTTTTTATATAAAAGATTTATCTTCCCATGTTACCTCTTTATAATTTAAATTATTCCACTTGATCAAATACTCATTAATTTCTCTTGTTCTCAAACTTTTAGTGCGTTTGAAGGATCTCCTTAGGTTCAAGAGAGACTCAACCTTATTCATATAGTTATTATAAGTAAATCAGGGAAAAATATTTGTCTAATTACTTTATTTAGGCAAGATACATGAAATATAGGATGTACACAAGTGGATTAGGGTAGCTCTAACTTGTACGCAATACTGCCAATTTTATTCAAGATCTTATAAGGGATATATTAATTTGGAGAAAGTTTTTTATCCTTTTTATATTTACTTAAATACATATAATTATATGGATGAAAACACACAAACACCCAATTACCTATGCCAAAATACCACTCACTTTGGTGCTAATTTGCTAGTTGATTCATTAAATTTTGTGTTTGCCAAATTCTCTTTTAGACTAGCTAGTACCTCTTATTGAGGTTGAATGTGTTCTTAAAAAATTCAAATATTGGGTTTCACCCTCTATAATTAAGTAATAGATGACCTATAGACCTCAACAACCCTATAATTAAATCCATGGAAACCTCCTCCCACTTTTGGATAAGAATGGATAAAGGTTGTAGAAGATCTAGTGTCTTCATGGTTTCACCCTTGTTCTATTAACATACCATGCATTCGACCACAAATTTTAGTATATCCCCCTTGAGACCTTCTCAAAATAAATCCTACATGATTCTATGATAATTTTTTAAAAATATTAAGTTCCCCCCTATTAGATATGTATGAATCTACAGAAGGATCTTGTGCTTGAGGATATAATTCTTACATATGTATAATCGATGTTTATACCATAATACAATCCATTTCCACTCAAATTTGTCAAAAGTAATAGAACCATGTTTAATTTTTTGAATCAATATTTTTGTATCCCTATCATTCTCCCATTTTAATCTTTCATCATCCAACTAATTTTACAGCCACATGGTCATTGCACATAATAATGCCTCAGTGGATTAATCCTTACTAGATAGTTCATATGGCACAAAATTATCTTTTCCTTTCTTATATATGATTTAAAAATAATATCCAAATGTATTAGTCACCCATTTATATTATTCTTCTGATGACAATAATTTCTCTCAAAAATATTTTAGACTATCATGATCAATCTTTACCCTAAAGTGTCTACCCATAAGGTAAGGTCTCAATTACTTGACTACATGAAGAATAAATAGTATCTATTTCTCATATATTGGTTTTATAATATTTTTACCCTTGGGATGAATAATATCAAATGAAATGGGTTCTCCTTCCTACATGAGTACAACCCCCATGCCATATTTTGATGCATCACATTCAACAATAATCATTTTGGAAAAATAAGAGATAGCTATTTAATTCCAATGGAAATAATCATTATTTAACAAGGCTATGAGTTGTGTTATTATGTTTCCATAATTTTTCATAAATATGCAATAGTAACCTATTATCCCCAAAAATCCTTAGAGATTATTGATGGTTTTTAGCACTTTCCACTCCATCACCCCTTTGATATTCTTAGGGACTACTTTTACTCCTTCATGTGAAACAATATGACCTAAATATTCCACCCCTTGCATTTCAAAAACACATTTTAAATGTTTTTCATAGAGCGGATGTTTTTCCAAAACTAACAAAACTTGGATCACATGTTGCAAATGTTATTCCAATGGTTTTTGTTTATTAGGATGTCATCAAAAAACACCAACACAAATTTCATTAAAAAGGCCTAAAACTAGTGTACATCAAAATTATAAATGTATATGGTGCATTTGTGAGACCAAAATTCATGACCAAAAACTCACAATAGACTTCATGAGTTTTGAAATTTGTTTTAGGGATATCCTTATCACTAATCTGAATATGATGGTACCCAAAACCAAGATCTAGTTTTGTAAAATAAATGGCACCATGTAACTCATCTAGAAAATAATCAATTACTAGAATAGAGATCTTATTTTTATGGTTTTCTTGTTGACCTCTCTATAGTCTAGGAATATCCTCCAAGTGTCATCCTTCTTACGCACCATGACCACCAAGGATAAATATTCACTTTGGCTATGTCTAATAATACCCATCTCTAGCATTTCATGTTCCATTTTTTTAATTTCATAATATGACTGAAATAAATTAAAATTTATGAGTAAATGATAGACCACTTCAAGGGCACAGCTTTCACATCCTTATGATAGGAAAAAAAATTATAATATGATGATTAAGTAATAATCACTACCTCATATTTATAGTCTAACTAGGCTATGGTTACTCCATAATATGACCTAACTAACCAATTGTGATCATATATAAATTTAATAAGATAAGCAATGGGTTATGTAAGCCACAACTCAACCTCACATATGCTAACACGCATTATATGCTAATGGTGTAGCATGCCCTTTCCCTCCAAAACAAATTTATCCTCAACCTTGAACAACTCTATATGTTGTTGTATAAAATATTCATCTTCCCATGTTGCCTTTTCATAATTTAGATTATTCTAGTTGATCAAATAATCATTAATTTCTCTTGTCCTCAAACTTTTAATGTGTTTGAATGATCTCCTTAGCTTCAAGAGTCAGTCAACCTTATTCATCTAGTTATGGTAAGTCAATTGAGGAAAAAATATTTGTCTAATTACCTTATTTAGGTAAGATACATGAAATATAGGATGTATGCAAGTGGATTGGGGTAGCTCCAACTTATATGCAATACTTCCAATTTTATGTAAGATATTATAAGAGATATATTACTTTGGATAAATCTTATTATCCTTTTTCTATTACTTCAAATACATGTAATTATGTGGTTGAAAACCCATAAACACCCAATCACCTATGTCAAAATACCACTCACTCTAGTGTTGATTTGCTAGTTGATTTATTATATTTTGTGTCTACCAAATTCTCTTTTAGACTAGCTAGTACCTCCTACTGATGTTGAATGTGTTCTTAAATAATTCAAATCTTGGGTTTCACCCTTGAGAATTAAGTAATGGATGACATTTAGACCTCAATAACCCTATAATGAAATTGATGGAAACTTCCTCCCACTTCTAGATAAGAAATGATAAAGGTTCTATAAGTTCTAGTGTCTTCATGGTTTCACCCTTGTTCTATTGACATACCATGCATTTGGCCACAAATTTTAGTATATCCCCCTTGAGACCTTCTCAAAATAAATCATACATGATTCTATGATAGGTTTTCAAAAATATTGAGTTTCCCCCCTATTGGATATGCATGAAGCTTTAGAAGTATCTTGTGCTTGAGGATATAATTCTTACATATGTATAATCTATGTTTATACCATAATGCATTCCATTTCCACTCAAATTTGTCAAAATTAATAGAACCATGATATATTTTCTAAATCAATACTACTTTATCCCTATCATTCTCCCATTTCAATCTTTCCTCATCCAACCAATTTGTTTGTCATATGGTCATTGCACATAATAATGCCTCAATGGATTCATCCTTATTATATAGTGCACATGGTACAAAATTATCTTTTCCTTTCTTATATATGATTTCAAAATAATATCCCAATGTACTAGTCAGCCATTTTTGTTGTTCTTTTGATGAAAATCATTTCTCTAAAAAATATTTTAGACTAGCATGATCAGTCTTTACCCTAAAGTGTCTACCCATAAGGTAAGGTCTCAATTACTTGACTACATGAATAATAAATAGTATGACTACATGAATAATAAATAGTATCTCTTTCTCATATATTGGTTTTAGCATATTTTTACCCTTGGGATGAATACTCTAAAATGAAATGGGTCTTCTTTTCTACATGATCAAAATCCCCATGCCATATTTTGATGCATCACATTCAACAATAAACATTTTGGAAAAATAAGAGATATCCAAAAGTTAAGTGGTATACATAGCCTCCTTCAATTTCTCAAAGGTCATGGTAGATATTTAATTCCAATGGAAATACTCCTTTTTCAACAAGGCTATGAGTTGTGTTGTTATGTTGCGATAATTATTCATAAATATGCAATAGTAACCTATTAGCCCCAAAAATCCTTAGATATTATTGATGGTTTTTAGAACTTGCCACTACATCACACCTTTGATATTATTAGGGACTACTTTGACTCTTTCATGTTAAATAATATGACATAAGTATTCCACCCTTTGCACTTCAAAAACACATTTTGAAGGTTTTTCATAGAGCGGATGTTCTTCCAAAACTAAAAAAACATGGATCACATGTTGCAAATGTTATTCATCGGTTTTTTGTATATTAAGATGTCATAAAAAAACACTAACACAAATTTCATTAAAAAGGCCTAAAAATAGTGTACATCAAACTCTGAAATGTATATGGTGCATTTGCAAGGCCAAAATTCACGACCAAAAACTCATAATAGACTTCATGAGTTTTAAAAGTTTTTTTAGGGATATCCTCATCTCTAATATAAATTTGATGATACCCAAAACCAAGATCTAATTTTTAAAAATAAATAGCACCATGTAACTCATCTAGAAAATCATCAATTAATAGAATAAGGAACTTATATTTGATGGTGTGCTTGTTGATCTCTCTATAGTCTAGGAACATCATCTAAGTTTCATCCTTGTTATGAACCATGACCACCAAGGACAAATATTCACTTTGGCTATGTCTAATAATACCTATATCTAGCATTTCCTATTCCATTTTTTTAATTTCATATTATGACTAAAATAAAGTAAAATATATGAGTAAATGATATACCACTTCAAGAGCACAATCTTCATATCCTTATGATAGGAAAAAAAATTATAATATGATGATTAAGTAATAATCACAACCTCATATTTATAGTCTAAATAGGATATGATTACTCCATAGGATAACCTAACTAACCAATTGTGATCATATATAAATTTAATAAGATAAGTAATGGGTTATGTAAGCCACAACTCAACCTCACATATACTAACACACATTATATGCTAATGGTGTAGCATTCCCTTTCCCTCCAAAATAATTTTTCCCTCAACCTTGAATAACTCTAGATTTTGTTGTATAAAAGCTTCATCTTCCCATGTTGCCTCTCCATAATTTAGATTATTCCACTTGATCAAATACTCATTGATTTTTCTTGTTCTCAACCTTTTAGTGCATTTGAAGGATGTCCTTAGGTTTAAGAGTGACTTAGCCTAATTCATAGAGTTATGGTAAGTCAATCAAGGAAAAAATATTTGTCTAATTAACTGATTTAGGCAAGATACATTAAATATAATGTGTATACAAGTGGATTGGGGTAGCTCTAACTTGTATGCAATACTACCAATTTTATGTAAGATATTCTAAGGGATATATTGCCTTCGAGAAAATTTGTTATCCTTTTTCTATTTATTCAAATACATATAATTTTATGGATAAAAACACACAAACACCCAATCACCTATGTCAAAATACCACTCACTTTGGTGTTGATTTGCTAGTTGATTCATTATATTTTGTCTCCAAATTATTTTTTAGACTAGCTCGTACCTCTTATTGATGTTTAAGTATTCTTCAACAATTCAAATCTTGGGTTTCACCCTCAAGAATTAAGTAATATATGACATTTAGACCTCAACATCCCTATAATTAAATCCATGGAAACCTCCTCCCACTTCTGGATAAGAATGGTTAAAGGTTGTACAAGATCTAGTGTCTTCATGGATTCACCCTTGTTCTATTGACATACCATGCATTCAGCCACAAATTTTAGTATATCCCCCTTGTGACCTTCAAAAAATAAATCCTACTTGATTTTGTGATAGGTTTTCAAAAATATTGAGTTTCCCCCTATTAGATATGCATGAAGATCTAGAAGGATATTGTCTTGAGGATATAATTCTTACATAGGTATAATCGATGTTTATACCATAATGCATTCTATTTCCACTCAAATTTGTCAAAATTAATAGAAACATGCTAGATTTTATGAATCAATACTTGTGTATCCCTATCATTCTCCCATTTCAATCTTTCCTCATCCAACCAATTTTTATACCACATGATCAATGCACATAATAATGCCTCAGTGGATTCATCCTTAAGAGATAGTGCATATTGTACAAAATTATCTTTTCCTTTATTATATATGATTTTAAAATAATATCCCAATGTACTAGTCACCCATTTTTGTTGTTCTTCTGATGACAATCATTTCTCTCAAAAATATTTTAGACTATCATGATCAGTCTTTACCCTAAAGTGTCTACCCATAAGGTAAGGTCTCAATTCTCAACAACATGAAGAATAAATGGTATCTCTTTCCCATATATTGGTTTTAGCATATTTTTACACTTGGGATGAAGAATATCAAATGAAATGGGTCTTCCTTCCTACATGATTATAACCCCATGCCATATTTTGATGCATCACAATCAAAAATAAACATTTTGGAAAAATAAGAGATAGCCAAAAGTGAAGTGGTATACATATCCTCTTTCAATTTATCAAAGGTCATGGTAGTTTTTTTAATTCCAATGGAAAGACTCCCTATTTAACAAGGTTATGATTTGTGTTGTTATGTTGCCATAATTTTTCATAAATATGCAATAGTAACCTATTAGCCCCAAAAATACTTAGATATTATTGATGGTTTTTATCACTTTCCACTCCATCACACCTTTGATATTCTTAGGGACTACTTTGACTCTTTCATGTGAAACAATATGACCTAAATATTCCACCCCTTTTACTCCAAAAACACATTTTTAAGGTTTTTCATATAGCAGATGTTGTTCCAAAACTAAAAAAACTTGGATCACATGTTGCAAATGTTAATCCCAAGTTTTTTATATATTAATATGTCATCAAAAAATTACAACACAAATTTCATTAAAAAGGCCTAAAACTAGTGTACATAAAAATTGTAAATGTATATGGTGCATTTGTGAGACCAAAATTCATGACCAAAAACTCATAATAGACTTCATGAGTTTTGAAAGTTATTTTAGGGATATCTTCATCTTTAATCTAAATTTAATGGTACCCAAAACCAAGATCTAGTTTTATAAATAACACCATGTAAATCATCTAAAAAATCATAAATTACTAGAATATGAAACATATATTTGATGGTGTGCTTCATGATCTCTCTATTGTTCGAGAACATCCTCCAAGTGTCATCCTTCTTACACACCATGACCACCATGAACAAATATTCACTTTGGCTATGTCTAATAATACCTGTCTCTAGCATTTCTTGTTCCATTTTTTCAATTTCACTTTTATATGTATATGAATATCTATATGGTTTTATTTTTGGTGTTTTATTTCCTTTAAGTAGTCATATGGCATGATCATGTTCTCTTCTTAGTGGAAGTCATTTTTAGTGTTGTGCCAAAAATAGTTGAATGGTCATCAATAGTCATTTGTAGATCAGGATGTGTAGACACCTTTTTTGGTTTAAATTTGATTGAAAATAATCATGATATAAACCCTTCAACCCATTTTTTTAGAATCTTTATCATCTAATGTGAACTAGCTAATTATGGATATATTTTCATAATCCATGTAGTTCAAATATTCTACCTTCAAAATAAAAGTGCATGAATAGTTCCTAAAAATTCACTTCTATTGTGCCCATGTTTGTGAGTCATTGGACTCCAAAAATAATGTCTTCTCCACTCATAGGAAAAAAAATGTATGAGAATCTAGTTTGTAGTCACCCATAGCAATCTTGGTAATATGGCATTTCCTAGAACAATTGACTATACCACCATTTGTAATCATGACCTAAAATTCTATATTTGGATAAACAAAATAATAAAAACAAATATCCAACTTATTTTTGATGAAGTTATGTTTACTCCCTGAGTCAATCAACACTGTCACCTTTTATTTCTTTAGGAAACCCACAACTTTAATGGTTTTAAGAGTGATAATGCTCAGAAGTGTATGATTGGAGATAGTTGGTTGGGAATCTTCATATTCTATCTATGGCACCTCTTCTTCTTCACCTAATGCTTCATCAACATATTCTTCCTTATTAACCCCTTAAATGTATAAAAATTTCTTATTATCACATTTATCTCCTTTGCTACATTTGTTATCACAATTGAAACATAAACCTTTCACTCATTTCTCTTCAACTTGTTGATGTGTCAATCTAGTAGGTTGAGTGAATGATCATGATGGGTTGCTTTGATCTTTGATGTTCGTGAATGACTACCTCTTACTGGATAATTTTTTCCTCTATCTTGTAGCCAGGTGAATATATGAAAAGATAGTAAATGGATTAAACATGTGAACCTCATATTTAATGTTGTATTTGAACCTCCATGAAATAGGTCATTAAAGTACTCCTCAGGAATGTTATCCACACACAATTATGTGTTATGGAATTGATGAATATAATCTATGAATTACCCTATTTGTCTTATATTTTCTAATTGTGTAAAGTGGTTATCACTCACATTATTACTATAGTGTATTTTCAACTCCTCCATAAAAGCATACTAGATGAGATTAAGAACCTTATTCTTTTAAGTACACAATCATCGATGTCAAACAAATTGCTCTAATTACATATATAGGGATGCCATGACCAGATTTTATCCACATGGTATCTAGTGTATATTAAAATATTTTTCCATATGGTTGATTCTTATCAAACTTTCACATTTCCCCTTTTGGCATCATGTTCTTTGGCTATGAGGTACTTGGGTTAGGATTGGGATAGCTAGAAGATCCACCCTAAATGGGTTTTACAATGGCGATAGGTGGTTGGTTTTGATAAATATTCTTTAAAGTCATCATGATATCTACCAAAGTTGATTATACACTTTCATTATAAAATGTATGCCTTACACATCAGATTATACGCCTTGCACATATAACTCAAGATGTCTCACTTTGTAATCCATCCTAGAAAATCTTGAAATAAATGATCCAATAACTCCCTATTATAACTCCATCTCTTATTTGTGATGATTTTTACTTGGATTTTCAACACCCTTATGTCGTCCCCTAGTTTGTGGTCGTACCATAACAAGGCTTAATAATATTAATCTTGATTGTCACCTTTGACCCAACTTTAACCAATATTTTTTTAATGATGTCAGCCTCAAATCATAAAATAAAAATAATAAACCGCCACTATTATTTCAATGTTTTTGAAAATGTAAATAAATCTAAAAAAATACTCAAAATTTGGTCTATAGATCAAATTTATGAAAAACCATAAATAGGCAGTAACTCGCTCAAAATAGTTGCCCGAACCTTAATTATTTTACTAATAGGTCCTTGAGTGATCTTTCAACTCCAATAAAAAAATATAAATTTGTTATATATTTAAATACATAATTGATTCTATAATGTTAGATTTTTTCCCACTTAATGACCCAAATCAATGCTCTGATATCACTTATAATAAAATTATTTCATGAATATAGTAGAATAAAAATAATAGATCATAATATGACTAAAATAAAGTAGAATATATGACTAGATTACAAGCCACTTCAAGGGGTAAGCATACAAAACCTTAGAATGATAACATAATTCACAATATGATGATCAAGTACTAATCACTACCTCTTATTTATAGTCTACTTAGGCTATCATTACTCCATAAGCTGACCTAATTGACCAAATGAGATCATAGATAAATGTAATATGATAAAGACAAGGAAATGTAAGCCACAAGTCATGTACACATATCCCAATACACACTATAGAATAAGGGCATAACATATAGGTGGTTATTCCATAAAAGAGTTTGTATCTTGAACCAGATAGAAGCATCAATAGTGGTATCCAAATCTTGATGGTAATGTCTAGCCCAATAAAGAAGAATTTTTATAATCTAAAGAATCTAAGAAATGTTAGGAATGGTAAAAACATTACAAGTAGCTATAGACAAATGGAATGAAAAAAAAATGATTATTCAAAATATGAGATAATGAGATGCTAGTACAAAGTTAAGTACTTTATTATATAGGCAAGGCAAAATACTAATATAACTAATCCAACCAATGTGGGATAAATTCTCATTTAGGACAAACCCACTACAAGACAAAATAGCTAGCAATACACTTGAAAACATGAGTAAACATATGAAATACATAATCTGATACCCCCTTTAAGTAAAGCTAGGGGCTAAAAAAATCTAAAAAATAAATAGGGGCATATCCATAGTATGAGTCCCAACAACTATCCTGATAAGGTACTCATGTAAAATATGTATCCATGAAATGAAGAAGGAATATGTCCTATGAACACCCCCTAAGGATAAATTTTGAAACCCCACACGTGCCACACAACTCAAGAATGAGGTGATGAAAAAGGCTTTGTGAAAATGTTTGTAACCTACTACTAAGTTGGAATATACTCCAAGCTAAGAATGCTACCCTAAATATACTAATGAATAAAGTGCATATGTACCTCAATGTGCTTGTTCCACTAATGCTCAACTAGGTTGTGAGATATATGGATTACACTCTGGTTGTCACACCAAATTATAGTGGGTGAATCCTACATGAAGCCAAACTCTGTCAATAATTAATGAAGCCAAAGAACATGCTGACTCACTATAACTACTACCTTAAACTCAACCTTTGTAGATGAAAGTATAATAACATGTTACTTCTTGCACAACTAAGCAATAGGTGAAGACCCAAGACAAAAGATGTAGCTAGAAGTAGAACGCCTATCTTCAAGAGAACCTACCCAATCTGAAATATTGTATCCAATCAAATGAGTATAACCCATGGTGTAGTGTAATCCAAAATGAGTAGTGCCTCATAGATATCTCAAAATCCTCTTAGCAGCCTACCAATGACTATCATGAGGGTCATGTGCAAACCTAGATACAATCCCAATTATAAATGAAATGATGGGGTGAGTATGGGTCAAATATATAAGACTCCCTACCATTTACCTATACAATGTAAGATCACAAAGTGGATTAGTACAAGAGGTAGTGAGAGTCACTCTAGACTAAAAATGAGTAGGAATTGGTTTACAATCATCCATGCCAAAACACTGAAGAAGATCAAGCTTGTACTTCTACTGACTTAAATAAATCCCTGTATTTGATTGTGAAATTTGTATACCAAAGAATTAATGTAGATGTCTAATATATGTCATGTTGAACTATGTTGAAAGTGCCTATTGAATAGTCTAAATTTGATAAAATGAGGAGTTACCCATGAGAAGTAGATCATCAACATACAAAACCAAAATAATAATGTCCTCCCCAATATGTTGAATATACACTATGGGATCATAGTGGTAACAAAAAAAGCTAATAGAGAGAATAAATGAATCCATCTTCTCATACCAAGCACAAGTGGAATGTTTGAGACTGTAAAGAGACCTCCTAAGTTGATAAAAAAGAGAAGAATCATGAAAAAACCCAATAGGCTACTCCATATAGATTTTCTCATTGAAGTCTCCATACAAGAAAGCACTCTTAACATCCATCTGATATACTAGCCAACCCTGTCATGTAGCAAGAGAAAATACAAGGCAGGTAGAATTCATCTTGGCAATGGGTACAAAAGTCTCAAAATAGTCAATATCTTTGACTTGAAAGAATACCTTTATAATAAGACTTGCCTTATACTTGGCAATGGACCCATCATATACATACTTAGTGTGGTAAATCCATTTGTACCTAACCAACTTTCTTCCTTTAAGAAGATTAAACAAATCCCAATTGTGATTAGTCATCAATGAAGAATACTCATCTATCATCACATCATCCCACTCTTGTATCCCATGAGCCTCTGAAAAAGACTATGGATCCCCATAAAATGCTTGACACATAAGTTTAGTACTCTTAGAATGTACACAATGATTCCAAGTATATGGAAGATCATGTATGATTGGTGTTGCCTCATCAATTATAGTACAATCCCACCTAGACATAGTGGAAACATTAGTGTAAACAAGATCCTCATCCTCTATAACCTCCTCAAGAATCTCCTAAACTAGCTTCTCAAAGAATGAATCCTCAAGAGGAGGTAAATCATGGAAATAAGAAGTAGGCATGGAAGAATATGAAAATTCATGAGATGTGAAATGCTCATCAAAATGTACATGTTTTTGAAAATGAACATCATGAGTGTCAGGGTCTAAAAGATGATATGCTCTAATGTTCTCCCAATACCCTAAAAATATCAAAGGTTTTCTCTTCTTGTCCAATGCTTTCCTTTTCTTCTTTTGTATAAATTCTCAAGAAAGGCTCTCAAAGACTTGAAAAAATGAGACATTAGGCTTGATTCCAGACCAAGCCTCCTCTAGAGTCATATGCTAAAGTGCTTGATGTGGTGTGTGGTTTTAAATTTAGTATGTATAGTTAACTACCTCTACCCAATAGATAGGAGATAATTCCCATGAATACATCATATAACTATCCATTTCCTTCAAAGTCTAGTTCTTCCTCTCTACTACGCCATTATATTATGGAGTATGTGTAATAAAATGTTGGTGAACAATACCATGGGTTGCTAAATAATCAATGAAATCTTGACTAAATTAATCCCCCCCATTATCTATATGAAGCTTCTTGATGTAACTCGATGACTATTTCTTGACTAAAGCCTTAAAGACTTTGAAGTGAGTAAAGAGATCACTCTTTTACTTGAGAAAATAAACCCAAATACACCTCAAGAAACTTAGCTCTATTGAAAGGAGTAGTAAAGACCATCAAATCATTGTGCACAAGATCTAGTGGTGAAGAAACTCTTGTGGATATTCCCTTACGAAACAAATCATGATGTTATTTCCCCAATGCATAATTGGTTCATACTCCATCAAGACATGAGACTATAGGAATACCCTTTACCATACTATGAGTGCTCAACTCCTTCAAATATTTGTAGTTTAGGTGTCCAAATCTCCCATGCCAAAGTCAACTCTCAAAATCTGCATGAGAAACTAACATGCCCCTAAAGGAGTATCATTAAAATCCTCAAAATAGTAAAGTTGAGAACTATGATCAATAACACCCTATGAAATGACTTTATATGGCTCTAAAAAAGCTCAAACTTCAGCACCCTATGGTGTGAAAGTCATTATCTTGTCCTAACTAGAATGGTAAATCTAATAAACTAAAATTAGATTGGTGGTGATATATAAAACATATAACGCATCGTTGATGTGGCCATAATCTAGTTGTATGTCACCGATTCCCTTAATATAAATGAAGTAAGAATATCCAACCTTAATGTTGGAAGTGAAACTCAGACCAAGAGATACAAAGGACTCCTTGGTAGAATATATATGGTGTGAAGCACATGAATCTAGAACCCAACTATCTGAAAGAGGCAATTGTGATCTCCCAACAACATTAAGTTCTCTCTTATGCTCATGAGATGGAAGAGTGGAGATAAAAATATTGTTTTTCCTAACATTATCCTCTAAGGATTGCATTCTCTTGAAACACCTAGAATCTTCATGACCAGACCCCCCACAATAGGAACAAGATAGATTAGACTTATTTTTGGATTTGTAAGATGGTTTAGGTTTAGATGAAGAAGTGTTGGTGGAATTAGGTGCATTTTGAGGTGGAGGAGTGTTCTTCATCTTGCCCTTAAATTTTCCCTTAGACTTAGGATATGAGGCCACTCATTATTTTTGAGAGGAGGAAGACTCAAGGTGAGATAATTTAGATTCTTCCCTGGTGAGTTTCTCACAAAACAACTCAATATATAGCATTTTAAATGTGGTACCTAAGGCATCCAAACTATAGAAAAAGGTAGATGCAAATATTTGGAATGGGCCACTCAAGTTAGACAAGATTAATTATACACACTCTTCATCCCTTTTATCTCAACCACTCCCCTTTAATTGTGTCAATAAATGCTTAAATTTTGTTAGATAATCAATAATAGAATCAAATTCCTATGGATTTAATGAAGTAAGCTCCAGTTCAAACTACATTGCTCTCAAGTGGTCTACCTTCCCAAAAAACCCTTTTAACTTAGTCCACATTTTAAATGGAAAATCACACCCATCAAAATGAAATAAGATACTATCAATCACATAACTCGCAATCAAGCCCATACATTCTTCAAACTTACATTGATGCTAAAAATTTTCAAATTCTCTTATAAATTATGGTTGTGTTTTGCCCATTAGGGACCATAATCCTTTATACTTAATGATTATTTATATTATATATCTCTATCTGTGGTAATTTTGTGTATTCAAAGGCTCACAATGATCAATGTTATATGTATATGCCATACCAACTAATCATTAAGATCATAAAGAATGCAAAGTGTGCACACAATCAGCACTAAGACAACCCCCAAAAATATTATATTATAGGACCCCCCCTCAATTTTGGCACTTTATAAAATAGTAAATTTTTATAATTTAATGGCACCAAGGGATAGAGAATAAAAAAACATGCACTTTAAAAAAAATATAACTCAAATTTGACTTACAGTTTAAAAGTTATAAGTGTTTTGATTTCTCGTAAAAATGGGTCAAAATAATTAAAAAACACTACAAACTAGTTTTAGTGACCAAAATGAAAAAAATAGGTGCATAAGCAATCGTTATAATAATAATTTTGTCATGAACTTAAAAAATATAATGAAAGTGAAAAATAACTAGCTAGGTGACCCCTATACGCATGCAAGCGAGCTAGATTTACACTTAAGGCAAAAATTTGGCCTTGTAAAAGCAAAAATGAATGGAAAAGCTTGTTTTGAGAGGAGAAAAGGAAAGTTAAAATTGTCTTTACTTCATATTAGATCTTAAACCTCCACAAGTAGATCCAAATATAAAAATAGATATTTTATATAGATCCAATGTCTCACACAAGTAGTTCTAGCATCTTGTTTGTGGAAAATGATGCCTAGCTTAGAATAGGATGTTTTTGAGTAATAGATTTCCACACAGAAATAAAGAAAGGATGCTTAAGATCTCTATGTTGCCTCAAATCTCTTAACAGTAAAACAAATTTGATATTTCAATGCTAAAAACATAAAATAATGATGCTAAGGTAAAAATAAATTATCCCAACACAGAAATAGATGAGAAAAAAGGATGACAAGCTACTGATCCAATGCCTTTGCTTTGTTTTCTACCTCATATCTACCAACTTCAATTCCAAAACAAAATCATTTAATTTAGATGAGAGGGGGAAAAAATAGTTTTAGGATGCCTTAGCAAATTTCTTAGATAGATCTAAATATCTCTATTAAAAAAAGGGAAGGAAAGATGCCTTTGAAGACTTCTTCCTATGCAACAGCCTCCATGGAAATATCCTTCTACTAAATGACCATGTTATGTGTAAACTCTACATAGTAATTAGCAATATTTCAGCACTACAAACAAAAAGATAGATCTGAATGAAAAGGAAAGATGCCTTTAGCAAAGGATGCCACTTGTAAAATCCAATGCTTAGGCAAACATGTATGAACGCCTCTCAATGCCAAGTATATTCTATAGATTTCCAAGCAATAGAAGTAGACAAACTCCAACACTTAGCAATACTCATATTTTAGATTCAACACCTTTGTTTAATGATTTCAATGTTATCCTTCAAAAGTCAACGTAGATTTGAAAGGAAGCTTAACATAAAAAATACATCGAAAGTGCTTCAATGCCTAGATGAGAAAGCCAAACTACTACTCTTGATCTCTTAGCTTGAGACATATGCAATAAAATAGATTTTATAACAAAAAAATGCTAAGCTTAGATCTAAATCAAATTAGGAGACAAATTCAATGCCTAGCCTCTCTCTTTCACTGATTCAAAACAATGAAAAACTTTAAAATCTTCAAAAAGTCTAAATTACAAGCTAATGGATGGTTGCAACTTCTTTAAGGCTCTGGTACCATATTATGAAATCTAAAAACATTACAAAAATCTATAGACAAATGGAATTCAACAAAAATCAAACCAAATGATTATTTAAAATACTAGATAATGAGATGTTAGTATAAAGGTAAGCACTTGATTATATAGATAAGGTGAAATACTAATCTAGTTAATCTAACCAATGTGGGAAAATCCTCATATAGGACAAACCCACTACAAGATAAAATAGCTAGATAATACACTAGAAAACGTGAACAAACATATGAAATACATACTCTAAGAATAAAAACATCAGTATGCCTTCTTATACACCTGTACTTGTTAGATATGCCTATGCATCATTGAACAAGTTAAGTATTATTTATTCTTCATATCGATATTTTCATAATATTATTTGGCATTATAATTTTCTATGTTTAGCATATTCTTAAATTTAACCTATTTATCAGAATATTATAAATTTGAATTATTTAATCAAATTGGTTTTATAATAGCTTATTCCAACTTGACTAAACTATTCCCCTAATCTTAATTCTAAAAAAGGGGTTAAAATTTTGGCAAACCTAAACTATGAGTATTCTTGCACAACCCTAACTTGATCTATGGATTTTAACCTCCTAGGGTTTCAAATTTAATTTTAATTTCCTTATCATGTTGGAGTATTTTCTAGCATTCATGTCTCTCTTTTCTTTTTATCATTTTAGTATTTAGAACATTTTAAAGGGATAAAAAAGAACCTCTTCCTACTTCTAACAATAAAAAGGGTGATATTTAATTTCCCTATAACCATGTCCATGTTATAGTTACTCGAAGGGGTAAGGTATCTCATCATATAGTACCAAATGAAGATAACCAACATATCCTTCCTTTAATCCCTTCACCTCTCACATATTATCTAGATAATGAGTGTATGCATATTCAACCCATAAAACCTAGGGTTTTTGTTTGTGAAGCACTTAAATATTAAATCATCACTATGGGAAGGATCATAGAAGAGTTTAAAAATCAAAATTAGTATTTAATTTTAAATATCAAATCATTTAAAAATCAAATTACACATACATAGAATCCAAAATGTGTCTAACAAGACTTCATATATAAACAGGAAGCTACAACATAATACATTTACAAGTGATTAAAAATTTATGCAAAAGGATAATAAGATTTCAAATGATATTCTAAGAGAAATTATTAAAAATAAATTGGTCAAATTACCTCCTATACATCCTCTAATAACATCAAAATACTATTGTGCATATAATAGAATGCATGGACATCATTAAAAAAAAATTTGACTTTGAATTAAAAAATGCAAAGTATACTTGATAATCATGATCCTATAGGAGATACATCAATCAAGAAACCCACTCACCTTATTCATGCACATAATATATAAAATGAGTGTAAAAATAGCTAGGATGGGTATAAAAGGATAATTTAGAGAAAATATAGTTGCAATTAAAAAAATTAGAGAAATAAAAGATTCAAAAGGCACAATTAGAGGAAAAAAATATTCAAAAGGCAAAAGTAGATCAAACAATATTATTGTTTAACCCTAAATTATAGATCAAGGAATTTAGGGTTAAAAGAGTAGAGATAACCTAGGGTATAAGGGTGATAAACTATCTTTATATTAAGCCATTAATTACAAACTGAGATTAAAAAATTCTAGATTTAAACACTGAGATATGCTAAAAATAGTAAGTACAGTCAATGGTTGATATTTCAATAAATAGAGAATAAAGATACTTAGCTATATTAATATGTGAATTTAAATATGATATGCAACAAGTTATAAAATAGACTAGATATAGATTTTGGATCAATTGTTAGATTCTATAATTTTAATCTCTATAGATTTGAACACTTATGTCGACCTTGATTGGTTACATCATTTCTTTATTCTAACTTAGACATAAGTGTCATTTCTAGGATACCTTTTAGATCTATATGTGACCACCTAATATATTATGGGTTATGTGTTGCCTTCACTCTAGTGTGCCCATATCTAGATCATGGGTTATCTCTCCTTGTCAAATATCAAAACCCTAGTTCTTTAACTTCATAGTGACTATAAGGAAAATGGGTTAGTGGGCTCAAGGTATCAAACTAATCCCAAATACCTCTCTGTCATTGGGTGCTACCTACATAGCCACTACTATGAAGAGGGCCTTAGACTAATGTAGTTATCCTCTAATACATTGGCTTGTATGTGAACAAGGGTGAAATATGTGGAAATCAATTACAATAATGACCTAGTTTGTAACTTGGAAAAAATGACTCATTACATGTTCCTTCAGTACTTCACACCTATAAATGGGTTGTATTTATGATTGATATCAAAATAGAAAAAAATATGGGAACTTTTCTCACTTGAATTCTTGATTGAGTGTTTTGGTAAGTTTCCTTGTGAGTTGTTAGGTGAGGAATGAATGAGGATGTATATGTATATGTGTGTGTGTGTGTGTGTGTGTGTGTGTACAAACACACATATATATATCCACATATATATACATACATATATATATATATATATATATACATATACATACATATATATACATACATACATACATACATACATACATACATACATATATATATATATATATATATATATATATATATATATATATATATATAAAGACCTTTTGGAAATATCTCACATTAAATCACTTAGGCTGACCATAGGGACATGTTAATTTTTGTAAATTTTATGAATTTAGGGTACTGGACACTTGTGTTGGAATAGGACACTAGCATTAATGTAGGCATTTAACTAAGATGCAAGTGTCCAAGAAACTAGAAAATAGGTACAAGTCCAAAACTTGTAGAGGATGATAATAAGTAGATTTATAGCATTCTGAGTATGATAACATGTTTGGGTCATCAAAATAATATTGGTTAGACTAAGACATAAGCAATAAGCACATAGAGATAATGGATATGATCCTTTTGGTAGTGAAAAAGGTCTAGAACTAAGAGGAATAACCAAGTTCTATATTTTCCAAGTGTACAATATTGATGTTCTATATAATTCATATATAGTGTCTATAATTACAAAAGGAAAATATGAAAAAGAGCAATTACAAAAGGAACATTTTAAAAAAAAAATGTTACAAAAGCTACAATAATAAAAAGTGAAGCTACTACAAGATAAGTTGCACAATCACACTCATTATAAGAAAAAAATCATTCTTAAAATAGGGTTTCTAACAAAAGAGTTTATAAAGTAAGAAATGCCTAAAAAATCTAAAGTTTTTAATGTGGTTGCAAAGGGGTAAATTAGAAGTCTCTATTCATATCAAGACCCTTTCACTGTCATTACTCACATAAATGGAAAGAAATTTAAAGATATCAAGGTCATGGACTATCAAGATACAATTTTTTCTTCTATGTCATTTCTTATCTCTCTTGGAAATAAACATCAACATTTGCATCAAACTAGTGCATCTACAACATCTATAGGATCAATCAAGTTAAGATTTTTTTATTCAAAAGAGTGTTATCTTAATTTTCATGTTATTTCAAATCCATGTGCATATAATGTGGTTCTTCTAAAATAATGGTTACAATCAATAGGAAAAATAATTGAAATCAAAGATTTCATATCATTAAATCATAAAGTCTAGGTCACATCATTTTCCAAAGAAGGGACATCTTTAAATCAAAAGCATAAAAAATAAGACATATCTTCAGCCACCTTACAAATAGATATAAGTAATGGCATATTAGTAGAGGCATAAGACACAATACATGTTGGTAAAAAGGCACCATAAAAGTCACAAACATGATATGGATCATAAATTTTTACATATATAGATGATCAAAATGATGTATCACAAGTTCAAACATAACCTAAAATTTCAGTCCTTTTGATGCAAAGGAATGTAATCCACTTAATCTGAAATACTTCAATGCCTTTGTGAATGTTTCTTGTTAATGGTCTTCAATTCTGACCATAATCTATCTATAAACTACTTGAACCTCTGTATTCATATTAGAAAGCACTTTTAATGATGTACAACAGCTTACTTAGTTGCAAGATAGGATTATACCTTCATACAAAACCCTTCTTTCACTCTTTAATAAATCAAATATACATTCTTGATTTTTTTAATACTGTGAGGGTTTCACCAATGATTTGACTTAAGTTTCTTAGTGCATGGAGAAATTCATATCAAAACTTAAATAGTAACAACTTTACTCTTCATAATCCTAATTATCCTACTTCTACCTTTTATTTAAGGAATACAACTAATTCCAAAACAAGTATCTTGTATTATCTCTCTATATTGATGAACATCAACATATATACCTCATTCCAAGGTCAAGATTTTAAATCCCAAGAACACAAACCTAAAGTATTCACCTCTGACTTACCTCAATGAACACTTATAGTAGTATTATGTGAAATCCTCTATTTTTAAGGTTCAAAGATAATTTTGATTCAATGGGTAGCTTATATGTTCAAATTAATGATTCTGAACCTTTATAATCTTTTACATAGGATCAAAACATTGTTGAAGTCATTAACACTCAAGAAAACTTGACTTAGCCTGGGTTGCTACAATACCCTCTATAAAAATGTTTGATTTTAACATAACATCATCACTATAACTCTTATTGATGGTTCTTCACATTATCATCTAACAAGTTCTAAGATAGACTCAATCAATGATGTAAGGCTAATACAAAATCAAGACTACCAAGAGACTACACTTTTGCACCAACTCTGCTACAGTGTTTTCTTTAAGTTTAATTAGACCTAGACTACCTTATAGATAGGTTTTATCTCAATCACCTCAATAAAATGACTTGAAATATTTATTCACATATTCTCTAATGGTGTTACATCATCAATACACCTTAAAACATAGGTTGGAACCAAATGATAAGGTAAAATGATAAAATTTTCACTTTGTTGTCTGTCATAGAACTGTGAGTGGCTTGATTATCCTTGAAAATATGTTATAGACCTAGATTCCATTAAATAAATTTTTAGAATAACTCTTGAATTGCCTTTAGACCATGTATCACAAATAAAAACCACTTTTCATTCTACTGGTTAAACATTTTAACAAATCTACCCCCTTAGGCCTCAATAAGCCTAAATTAACCTTTTAATATATTTTGAGATATTAGAAATAGAAAATAACCTTTAAAACCCTTTAGAGATAATACACTATGTTTATCCAATGTGTATTAACCTTTAGACAATATTAGTAACCAAAGAACGAAATGAAAGTCTTCAATTTTATCATATTTTGGGTTTCTTACACTCACCTATAGAAACTCTGTACACAATCAATTATAATTCATCTCATATACCTCCTTTAGATCAAATAATACCTAGAACAATTTTTAGACATGTTCTTGCATCATTCTATAAAATTTCATGAATTTTGATAGGTTCAAATTGAAGATATAACCAATTATGGGTGTTAAACCCTATTTTGGGGTTTTTCAAACTGTAGAAAAGATGAAAACTTCTTTTTGATTGTTCATACAATCCAAAACCTTTCAATTCGATCCAAAACCTGCACAAGACTCTTATCATATTTTCCAACTAATCCAAGATTAATTTTTTATGCATGTAAGAAATTTTACATGACTGAGAAGACTATCCTCACACAAAAAATAAGGGTTTTAACAATGTTTTATTATACAACTTTGAACATACACACCAAATCCTTATATAAACATCAATTTCATTTTTTTAATATTATCAAACCTAGGTTCAAAGGTTAACAACCAAAATCCCCATAAATCATATGAGAAATTTAACAAAAATTCATTCACAGACCTTTGTGCTCTTGATAGTAGAATACCATGAATCTCCTTCCTATTATTTTGGTAATCAAAATCTATTTTTGAGTCACTATAACATATGTTATGAAGATCAATACATGCTAATAAGCACCTAGTTTATAAAAAACACACTTTTACTTTGAATGACTATCTTTATTGATCACAAAACACGGTCTTTATTTACAAATATCTACCTAATGGCCTTGTTAACACTTCCTCTACCACTTTAACCTTATTCTACTCTCCTCTTATCTATATCCTCCACATATATAATGAATCTTATTATTTTATTCTTTGACATGTTCGAACTACTCCTCCTTAAACATAAGTTAAGTGTTCTCAACCAACTATCTCAAAATAGCACTTGCTAAATTTAGCCTTTCTCCAACATATGAAACATCCTCATCGATGAGTACTTAGGTGATTTACATTTGCATGAGGGTAAGATGCATTTTAAAATGTATTAACAATCACTTATGACCCTTCCAAGAGGTTTCATACCCTTACAATTCACTAAAGAGCTTAAAATTCTTAATAGGCCTATTTGAATATTTAAACATGAGTTTAGGTGGAGAAATCCTTACAACTAGCTAAAAGTGTTCTTAATGAGATTATAATATATTGGTCATATTATTATGATTCAAATAAGGTATCCTAGATTCTTGGATATCAAGATGTACTTAGCTAGAAACTAAGTGAGACAGATAGTTGATAGGTTAGAAATTGGTGCAAAGACTGGGCAAGGTGTAATCAATAATAATATAAAGTCAGAACTCCTACCGAATAGTATTGCACTATGTTATTATCCTCTAGGGTGTGGTAGTGTCCCTTATAGGTAGCGACTGTGAGCTCTCGGGTGGACCTTTATTTGAGTTTGAGATGCATATGCCTATGTGCCTAAGTACTAGATCATTATGTTTTATATATTTTTGACTAATTTGGAATGTAAAACCCTAAACTTCCATATTTTTAGGGTATTTAAAGAACATGAGAATAAAATTTTTGATTTTAGTTGGATAGTCTATATGTGACCTCAACATCCCACTATATTGAGATTTGTCTACATACCAATACCTCGAGAGGGTATCAAGCCTGATGTAGTTCTCCTAATCTAATTGTTGGTGCAAGTGCAAGTGAATGCTATTATGAGTGTTGACTTGAATGCTTTCAGTATGAATTGATACTATACATATGAGTATTATTAGCTTTGGGATATTGTAGATGGTTTTTTGTATAATTAAGGTAGAATAGGGATCAATAACCTTGATTTGCATAACTTGTTTTTGAGCTTATTTGTGTGTATTTGCATCTGATTTCCATCTAGTGGGTAAATGGATAAAATGGTATAGATACATTGATTTGGTGCTTATCAAGATGTGGAATAGGTCTAGGCTACCCCTAAGGTGTCTTGATAAATATAAATATGTTTGTTGCAGAAGAAAAGAGGTAAGGGATAGTAGCATGGTTCCTTGATCAGTGGTGTAATGTACTAGTATCTAAAGGACTGCGCTAGTGTCTAGGTGGTAGAATCTATTTCACTAGGGGCATACATGCCTAGGAGATGGTTTGGTATTATTTTTGGTACAAATAGGGATGGGTTAGACCTACAAAAAAGTTAGATAAGGATGGAAATAAGCCCTAAGAAGGGTTTAAGGCTAAGGTAGGGATATGGTGGTCTCAAATGACACTCATTTCACTCAAGTGACATTTTATATAACTACATTTCAACCCCCCCCCCCCCCCCCCCACTTTATTCTATATATTCAACAAATAAAAATGATGAGGATAAAGGAAAAATAAGCATACCTAGACTTATCTATGAGGTGAATCCTATGAATCTAGGTTTACCTTTATGAAGCATGCTCTATTACATAACCTACAAATGAAACATAAATGAATTAGTCCTTACTTAAGGAATATCAAAAGCAAAGACAACACTAATTAAAGAGATGAGATAAAGAGAAAAGGAATGAATACACCTCACTGGGCATGTGAACTAATGTAAAAACCTAGTAACATCTTATGTGTATAGTTGATGATCAAATTAGTGAATAACTTGGATTGAGTTGATGGCTTGCTCAATCCCCATGTGTGGGTGGCTCAAGAACTCAATTAAATTTTCACTCCATTTCCCACCCCTATTTGTTAGATCATAATATTTGAATAGCATAGATTGGAATGATGGATTGTCCAACCCTCCTATGTAGGTGGATCAAAAACTCAAGTAAGATTTGACTCCATCATGTCCCACGCATCTGTATCAGATTAATCTATACTAAAACTACACAATGTAATTAAATCTATGATATGTAACTAAAACTATTTAGGATGCCTTTGGGGTCACTCAACAATTCTAAAATGAAAAATGGCTTAGGAGCCAATCAATAACTTGAGTATGTAGCTCAGGGCATACTCGTTAATGCCTACCATTGAAGATGGAATAAGGCATAAATCTAGTATGAACTTAGTGCAAATGGTATATATAGTATACAACATGGATTTTTCCATTTCATTTGATCAATCGGTACATAAGTGAGCAAATAGAAATAATGTGCCACATGTATACCCTAATTATGATATATATGCATACAAATTATGGACTAAGTTATAGTAATATATATCTAAGCATATATAAAACTAAAATAGGAGTGATCATATTCCCAGTCTGAAAAAATTGGTGTGATTCTATGCAAAATTGAGAATAAACTAAACATAACTGATAAATCTATGACTAATATTATGAAAATATGAACTATGTTGTTTTGTATCTTTCTATAATTTTTTTAATTTCCTATTTTTAGGGCTAATAGATAATAGCACAATCCCTTGGATAGTAGCACACTGACTACTTTCCTTTATGTTGTGCTAATGTCCAACTATATTATTTCTATGTAAATTAAAAATTGATATGTGTCTTACTATTTTACACTATGTTTTCTTGATTTTGTCTCTGTAATCTATGTCTGCATATTAAAAATTATGCCCTAATTGCACCCAAATGGCCTGATCTCTATGACAACCCCTTGTGAATTCCTCTTCTTTTGAGGGGAGTTGTTAAACTTATGAAACAACTTGTCTCAAAATAAAATATATGCATCATGTGTGTTAGATTGAAAATATATGATTTCTATGTGATAAACCAGCTTTATAATGTGTTATAATATGAGCATAAGTTGGTAATGCACAATGTATGTTAGATATAGCATTCACAAGGTTGTCAAGATAGATGTAACAATGTAAGCATGTGTATGAATAGCAAATCTAAGTATAATATGAGTAACTACCTAGGTGGATGGGGCATGATGTCCATCAAGGCACCAAAGGAGGAAGTGGAGATGAAAGAGGTCCCACATGGCATCACAAGTTGGATATGAAAGTAACAAGTAAGAGATAAGTGTCATGACCTTGATGCACATATGAAATTATACACACAAACAAATGAGTCATGAAAATTAGGCCAAGGGACACAATACAAGGGACATGGGAACATGTCACTAAGTCTAATAAATATCAAACATACAAGGACATGCTCAAATGTCCACATGTGCATACAACAAGCAAGGTTGGCTTAGATCCACATAAAAGGACATATTTAAATTTATGAATACATAATCAATAAGGCACACATAATTACATGGGTATATGTCCAAAGCATACACAAAATGAAAAGAATTAGTGTAGAGACATAAAAAAATATCATATTCAAATGCCCTGAAATATATGTACAAGTAAAAAGGCACAATCAAATCTAAAAATTGAAAAGATATAAATGAAAGTATGCATGAACATGTGGTACAAATACATATAAGAGTAAATATGTACATAAACTAAGTCTATAGTAGTAGTAGTTGATAAAAAAATTAGTGTACTATAGAATGATTTAACCTAGTAAAGTGGAAGCTATGTATAGGGGGCCCCAATGGGAAAATATATCAATGTTGAATCTATGTATCTATGTTTGTGCCCCCAATGAGTAAATAGTATCAAATTTATATTTGTGTGATGGACCTGAGTCCTATAAGAATCTACAAACACTCAAAGAGAATAAGTGAAGCATGTATGTATTATAAAATTGAACTACACTAACATATATAACATATGTAGTATCTATAAAATATAAGGAATGTAAATATGGAAATGCATACAATCTAAAATTTAATATTATTTTGAGAAATATTTGAATGTTTTTATATTTTGAACATATTTTATTATTTTTGTGTTTTTTAAACATAATCTATGTATAAGGGGAGAGATACTACTAACTGATTAAGGCACACATAAGGACATGGGTATATTTCCAAATCATACACAAAATGAAAAGAATTAGTGTAGAGACATAAAAAAATATCATATTCAAATACCCTCAAATATATGTACAAGTTAAAAGGCACAATCAAATCTAAAAATTGAAAAGCTATAAATGAAAGTATGCATGAACATGTAGTACAAATACATATAAGAGTAAATATGTACATAAATTAAGTCTATAGTAGTATTAGTTGATAAAAAAAATTAGTGTACTATAGAATGATATAACCTAGTAAAGTGGAAGCTATGTATAGGGGGCCCCAATGGGAAAATGTATCAATGTTGAATCTATGTATCTATGTTTGTGCCCCCAATGAGTAAATAGTATCAAATTTATATTTGTGTGATGGACCTGAGTCCTATAAGAATCTACAAACACTCAAAGAGAATAAGTGAAGCATGTATGTATTATAAAATTGAACTACACTAACATATATAACATATGTAGTATCTATAAAATATAAGGAATGTAAATATGGAAATGCATACAATCTAAAATTTAATATTATTTTGAGAAATATTTGAATGTTTTTATATTTTGAACATATTTTATTATTTTTGTGTTTTTTAAACATAATCTATGTATAAGGGGAGAGATACTACTAACTGATTAAGGCACACATAAGGACATGGGTATATTTCCAAATCATACACAAAATGAAAAGAATTAGTGTAGAGACATAAAAAAATATCATATTCAAATACCCTCAAATATATGTACAAGTTAAAAGGCACAATCAAATCTAAAAATTGAAAAGCTATAAATGAAAGTATGCATGAACATGTAGTACAAATACATATAAGAGTAAATATGTACATAAATTAAGTCTATAGTAGTATTAGTTGATAAAAAAAATTAGTGTACTATAGAATGATATAACCTAGTAAAGTGGAAGCTATGTATAGGGGGCCCCAATGGGAAAATGTATCAATGTTGAATCTATGTATCTATGTTTGTGCCCCCAATGAGTAAATAGTATCAAATTTATATTTGTGTGATGGACCTGAGTCCTATAAGAATCTACAAACACTAAAGAGAATAAGTGAAGCATGTATGTATTATATAATTGAACTACACTAACATATATAACATATGTAGTATCTATAAAATATAAGGAATGTAAATATATAAATGCATACAATCTAAAATTTAATATTATTTTGAGAAATATTTGAATGTTTTTATATTTTGAACATATTTTATTATTTTTGTGTTTTTTAAACATAATCTATGTATAAGGGGAGAGTTACTACTAACTGATTAAGGCACACATAAGGACATGGTTATATGTCCAAAGCATACACAAAATGAAAAGAATTAGTTTAGAGACATAAAAAAATATCATATTCAAATTCCCTCAAGTATATGTACAAGTAAAAAGGCACAATCAAATCTAAAAATTGAAAAGCTATAAATGAAAGTATGCATGAACATGTAGTAAAAATACATATAAGAGTAAATATGTACATAAATTAAGTCTATAGTAGTAGTAGTTGATAAAAAAAATTAGTGTACTATAGAATGATATAACCTAGTAAAGTGGAAGCTATGTATAGGGGGCCCCAATGGGAAAATGTATCAATGTTGAATCTATGTATCTATGTTTGTGCCCCCAATGAGTAAATAGTATCAAATTTATATTTGTGTGATGGACCTGAGTCCTATAAGAATCTACAAACACTCAAAGAGAATAAGTGAAGCATGTATGTATTATAAAATTGAACTACACTAACATATATAACATATGTAGTATCTATAAAATATAAGGAATGTAAATATGGAAATGCATACAATCTAAAATTTAATATTATTTTGAGAAATATTTGAATGTTTTTATATTTTGAACATATTTTATTATTTTTGTGTTTTTTAAACATAATCTATGTATAAGGGGAGAGATACTACTAACTGATTAAGGCACACATAAGGACATGGGTATATTTCCAAATCATACACAAAATGAAAAGAATTAGTGTAGAGACATAAAAAAATATCATATTCAAATACCCTCAAATATATGTACAAGTTAAAAGGCACAATCAAATCTAAAAATTGAAAAGCTATAAATGAAAGTATGCATGAACATGTAGTACAAATACATATAAGAGTAAATATGTACATAAATTAAGTCTATAGTAGTATTAGTTGATAAAAAAAATTAGTGTACTATAGAATGATATAACCTAGTAAAGTGGAAGCTATGTATAGGGGGCCCCAATGGGAAAATGTATCAATGTTGAATCTATGTATCTATGTTTGTGCCCCCAATGAGTAAATAGTATCAAATTTATATTTGTGTGATGGACCTGAGTCCTATAAGAATCTACAAACACTAAAGAGAATAAGTGAAGCATGTATGTATTATATAATTGAACTACACTAACATATATAACATATGTAGTATCTATAAAATATAAGGAATGTAAATATATAAATGCATACAATCTAAAATTTAATATTATTTTGAGAAATATTTGAATGTTTTTATATTTTGAACATATTTTATTATTTTTGTGTTTTTTAAACATAATCTATGTATAAGGGGAGAGTTACTACTAACTGATTAAGGCACACATAAGGACATGGTTATATGTCCAAAGCATACACAAAATGAAAAGAATTAGTTTAGAGACATAAAAAAATATCATATTCAAATTCCCTCAAGTATATGTACAAGTAAAAAGGCACAATCAAATCTAAAAATTGAAAAGCTATAAATGAAAGTATGCATGAACATGTAGTAAAAATACATATAAGAGTAAATATGTACATAAATTAAGTCTATAGTAGTAGTAGTTGATAAAAAAAATTAGTGTACTATAGAATGATATAACCTAGTAAAGTGGAAGCTATGTATAGGGGGCCCCAATGGGAAAATGTATCAATGTTGAATCTACGTATCTATGTTTGTGCCCCCAATGAGTAAATAGTATCAAATTTATATTAATGTGATGGAGCTGAGTCCTATAAGAATCTACAAACACTAAAGAGAATAAGTGAAGCATGTATGTATTATAAAATTGAACTACACTAACATATATAACATATGTAGTATCTATAAAATATAAGGAATGTAAATATAGAAATGCATACAATCTAAAATTTAATATTATTTTGAGAAATATTTGAATGTTTTTATATTTTGAACATATTTTATTATTTTTGTATTTTTTAAACATAATCTATGTATAAGGGGAGAGATACTACTAACTGATGAGTCTCACAAGAGACTCATAATCAATGTGTCCTATATCAAAGAGATGAAGAGTGATTATACATGTTATGCGATGAGGTATTTGAGATCATAGAACCAAATGTACTAAGTGATCTAAAGCTGAAAATGTTTGTGTAGTGGGGCTATTAATCTATGGAGTTGATTGAATAGGTCTATGAACTATGGAGTTCTTAGGAACCCATCTAGTAGAAGAATTTGTAATTTTAGTGGATGTTCTATGATATAACATTGATTTGTGTGGTAATAGGGTAGAGATAGGCTCTATATAATCCAAAAAATGTCTCTAACATAGGGGTATTTCTAATTTAAGTCTCTATTGGAGAGTATGTGTATGTGGTAATGTTATAGGAGTAGACCTCACCTTCACTAGTGGCTCATCTGATATTGAAGCTGTGCTAATATAATAAATATATGGAATGGTAACTGGTTTCTACTATGTAACTAGTTCTATAGTAGGTAAATGATACTCATATGGAAGGCCCTCAATCATAACCACTTGATTAACATGTATATATTTGAGACATTTGTGTACAATATATGGGATAGCCTGAAGTTGATGTATCTAAGGCATACCCAATAACATATCAAATGTTTCTACACTAGGTACATTTAATAATATAGTAGCCACACGTGTTGACCCAACCTATAATGGAAGTATAATCTCCATAATGGAACTCTAGACATGGCCACTAAAACCATGAATAATTGTATCTGTCTGAGAAATATCCTACTCTAAATAACACCAGTGTTGTAGAAGTGTGAGAGTACACATATTAACACTTAAACCATCATCAGCCATGACACTCTGAATAGGATGATGATCAATGTAGGCTCATATAAAGAGTGCATATAAATATGAGTCATCATCGACTATCTCCTATATTGAGAAATTGAGAGGTCTAGCTAGTATTGTAGTATGAGACACCCAAATGATATTATGGAGAGGGTATGTGTCTATTGTATGAGTATGATAAGATGTTGGTGGTAGTTGTTCTCGATATTATAATGAACACCTAAAGTTCCTAATATCTCATTAGTTGTATGTTTTATAAATGGATTTGAAAACATTTTCAATGTTTTTGCTTTTGTTGGTTGTGGTCTAGGTGCCTTTATAGGAGTGTTGACATTAATAATATTAGCATCTATCAAATTATGTATCTTATGCCATAGATTGATACATCTATTTGTAGTATGGCCTAGTGACTTGTGATAGTGATAAAATGTATTGGCATCATAACTTTTTGGAAGATGCCTAGTCGTATCAACCTATTTTATGGGAGGGATAAATATGACATTGTATCCCACGAGTTGTTGAATAAGACATGTTGGTGATTTGGAAAGATGTGTGAAGGGTCTCCTTAGAGGAGCTGATAAAACCATAAGAGGAGTTGGATCTTAAGCTACATTAAATGTTATCTTTTGATAATTCCTATTTTTAGTGGGCCTCACCTTGTATGGGGGCTTATTATAACTCTTATCAATGGAATTTGATCCAGTTGTGTACTTTAATTTCCCATGGACAGAATCTTAACTTCCCATTATTTCACTATATGTCATATATATATCAATGATGGAAACTTCTTGAATATAATAGCTTCATGCAATGCCATTAATAAACTTTGCTTGAATATGTCTTGAAGTTATCTATCTTCCATGGGGCTAGTCATCTTTGCTAATATAGTTTTATATCTCAAAATATATTCAACTGTTGGCTCATTGGATTTTTTCTTGAGTTGTGAAACTTGAACATATGAAACCTTGGCACTAATATTGATTGAAAAGTGTGCCAAAAACATATCTTCCATTGGATAGTCTTTTAAACTATGAGGGAACAACTTAGTGAGGATCCAATCATTAGATACGTAGTCTAAACATGCCACATCAAAAGTGCATAGATTATGGTCTGGGTCACCCTTACCATCATACAAAGCCAAATTGGGTGCCATAAATTTGGATGGTAAAGGATTTCCTACTATATGTTATGTCAAAGGTGTATGTAGAAGAACATGAGAATCCAAGGCATGAGATGGCTTAGTGACACCCTACTCAATATGTATCACCTTGGCCTATAGAAAATGTATCTTGCGCATGGGGGATTGTAAATTTTGAGAGGAGGAATGTGTACTAGTCATAAAAAATGTTTCTAATGGTGAATTTTTTAGGTTATAATTGGTTGTTGTAGGATCTGAGTTACCCCTACAATAGTTTTAACTGTATTATCATTTGTGGGTTTAGAAGATTGACCAGGAGTGGATTTTTGAAGCTCTTTGGCAATATGGATAAGGTCATATTTTATATGTAAATTCTTGGATATGAAAATTTGAAATTATCTCTTATCAATATCATTAAATTGGTTATCAAATTCTTCTATTATAGTTTTGAAAGTATAAAAATCAAATGTTGTATCTTTTGAACCTTTTAAGAAATTTAATCTATGAAATATTATGAAAATAAAATAATAAAATAGATCTAAGATTTTGAAATTAATGTCTAAGCATAAAAAAATAAGGATACAACTTTAATAACATCTAGGTTTATGGTTTGGTATTATTTGAAGTAGAATTCACCAAATGATTTAACTATTAAGGGATTTATGGAGTTTAAAACCCTAGGTGTTAAAGTGATAGAATATTAAAATTAGGGAATAATGTTAAATAAATACAACCATTGATTTATATAATAATTGAACTAATATAATTATTATAAAAATAGAAATGAACTACACAAAGATGTACTTAGCTAGAAATTAACTGAGATGGATAGTTGACAGGCTAAAAATTGTTGCAGAGATTAGGTAGGGTGTCATCAACAGTAATCTAAAGTCAAAACTCTTCTTAGATAGTAGTGCAATCCTCTGGGTAGTCATTCACTATGTTAATGTCATCTAGGATAGGATAATATCCCTTGTAGATAGGGAATATGAGTTCTTAGGTTCACCTTTAAATGAGTTTGAGATGCCTGTACCTATGTGCCTAAGTACTAGATTGTTATATTTTCTATATTTTTGACTAGTTTGGAATGCAAACCCCTAGACTTTCATGTTTTTAGGGTATTTGAGAGCACAAGTAGAAAAAGTGTGATATTATTTGGATAGTCTGGACATGACCTCAATATCCTACTATGTTGAGATTTGCCTACATACCAATACCTCGAGAGGGGATCAAGCCTAATGTAGTTATCCCAATTTAAGTGCTGGTGCAAGTGCAAGTGAATGTTAGTATGCTTGTTGGATTTATTTCTTTGAGTATGACTTGAGATTATAAATTTGAGTATTTTGAGATTGTGGCTATTGTATATGGTTTTATGTAGAATTATGGTAGAATAGAGATCAATAACCTTGATTTTCACAACTTTTCTTGATCTTATTTATGTGTATTTGTATCTAATTTTCATATAATGGGTAAAGGGATAAAAGTGGTTTATATATATTGATCTAGTGTTTATCAGTATGTGTAACAAGCTTAGGCCAACCCTAAGCTATCTTTAGAAATGGAATATGTATGTTGGAAAAGAAAAGAGGTCAGTGATAGTAGTGCATTCCCTTGGTCACTAGTGTAGTGTGCTAGTGTCCAAAGGGCCATGATAGTGTCTAGGTGGAATAATTTTGTGCATTATGGGCCTAGATGCCTATGAGATGGTCTAGGATTACTTTTAGTATAATTAGGGATGGGTTAAACCCACACAAAATCTAGATAGGGATTGAAAGAGTCCCTAATATGGGTTTAGGTCTTATCTATGGATAGGGTGGTCTCAAGAGACACTCATTGCACTTAAGTGACATTTTATATGACTACAGTTAGTTACAAAAAATCTCTTTTCCATTTATTCATGATTAAAACAAGCATTATTTCTAGTTATGTAGATCTGAAAATGAATGCTAGTATAGAAAATATACATAAATATATTATATCTTACATCAAGTAAGATAGATTCCCCCAAGGGATCCATTTTTCAAATGAAAAAATTGGGTTTAAAGGTCTCAAATAGGGTGTGAGTCCATCTCCAAGTAGACTGAGTAAGATGACAAAACCATAAAATATGTTTAAGGGATTATTCTTGGTGATAATTCAATCAAGTGGGATTTGAAACCCTCATGTGCTTAAGATGATCACCTATAGGCAAACCCTAGTAAATAATAAAGCAAAATAAATGGGCTTTTTTAGGCTCAATAAGAGAAAATCAAATGGTATTAAACCTTATAACCCATATAACATGAAGGGATATAAGATTACATCGATGGTTGAGGGTTTTACTTTCAATGTGTTGAGGAGCCTATAGATTATACCCAAGTCAAGAAGAGTAAGGAAAAAATGGATTACTTGTAGGCCAATGTTAATCCTTCAACCAAGGTATAAGAGAAAAAACATAAATATTGTGTAGATACTCCTTAGGTATGGAACTCTAAATCTCATAAATGGAACATGCATAATCATTAGTAAGATTAAATTTGACCTTCTCAAGATTCTACAGGATATAGTTATGACTAGCCTTGTAGAATAAATTCCTAATGGTTTTAATATCCTTTTTAAACATTCTCAAACTCTTGATCCAAGGGACCATGGTAAAGGGAACATTATAAAAATTGAGCATTGGGGACCACCATAGGGAATGAGAATTTAGAGAGACCATATTGGAAACTATTCCCCACTAAGATGAGATAAGGTTTGAGTTTTTCCCAAGAATTCCAGATGTTTTTCATAACAAAATTACCTATGATGTTAACATGAATAGGGGTAATGAGAAGGCTTTACAGACCAACACCTTACCAATACTTTCTACCAAGAGGACATCCTTGAGATATGTAATACCTTAACAATATTTTCTAAGATTTATCACCTTCTAAACCCTTGATAATCCACTTGAAATTGAGAGCAAGACCTTGGAATTTAATGTCTATTATCCCAAGTCCTTATGCCTCTTTACGTTGACAACAAATATCCCAAGTAAATTTTTGGAAACCTTTGTGATCTTCAGAGTTGGGCCATAGAAAATCTCATAAAACCTTCTCCAATTTATCATAAGAAGCATTATAATGAGCCCATAAATATGAGTAGTAGACATGAGTAGCATCTAAAACCTTAGATAAAATCTAAAACTTTCCTACTAATGATAAAGGTTTGGTGATCCAGCAGGATATTTTTTATAGACCCTTTGAACCAAATAAGACCACAAATTAGTGGGAGAGGATATAAATGAAAATGTAATGCCTAATAATTTGAACTAAACTCCAAGGATAATCCATTTCCATTGAAATCCCTCTAGCCAAGGAGGTTTGAGAGAGATAGATTGTTGATTACATTAGGTTTTATTTTATTGAATAGATTACCCATAATATCAAGGCATTCCACAACATTTTTAATAGAATCCTCTTATTTTTGAAGGGTAATAAAGGATTCATATATGAAGTTCCAATTAATCATTTGATGGTCTAAGTTAAGGAGAAAAATACCCTTTGACAAACCCCTTAAAGTATAGTTATCTAAAAGATATTTAAAACCCTCAATAGCCAAAATGTAAAGATAAAGAGCTAAAGGGAAACCCTACCGAATAGATCTATGAAGTTTAAATTAATGATATTGGGAACCATTTATGGTTATTCAAGAATCAACATCTTGAAAAAACATGTTGATAACCTGCACAAACCTAGGGCCAAAACGAAAAGCTTGTAGCATTGCTATAATGAAGGGCCACTTTATTTAATCATAAGCCTTCTCAAAATCAAAATTGACAAATAGTGCCTTGTAGTTGAAAGCCCTAACCTATTCCATACCTTCTCAAAAAACAATTACAATGTCTATATTGTATTTACATTTAATAAAACCTCTTTATTCACTTCTAATAATTAAATAAAGAAGATGCTTAATTTTGAGGGCTTGAGCTTTAACAATAATTTTATAATATATAATGAGGAGGACATGTGTCCAATTATTAATGAATTCATGATCACCTACCTTAGGAATAAATTTGGTATTACTTTGGTTGGTGAGAGAGCCCATAAAATTAGTCAAAGTAGCTTCATAATAGACTTTGTGAAGATCAAGTCTCATAGGATCCCATAGGGTTTGATATTAATCACAAGGAAAACCATCAATACATGAGGCTTTGTCAGTGGCCATTTGTAAAATAGTTTCCTTAAAATCATTCAAGCTAAGAGGTCTATCCCAAGAAACTCTCTAAGCTTAATAAATATTATGAGAGAAAACACTAAGGTAGTGAAAGATAACATCTTTTCATTTATGAGTGATGGGCTGAGCTAGAAACACACCATGATAAAGGTGCATAAAATATTGAAAAATATCAAGTAATTTAGTAAATCTACCTAAAGCATCCTTAATGGATTTGATTATGTCAGTATCTCATCTTAAATGAAGGAGAGTAAATAATTATTTGGTTACTTTATCTTCAATTTTTAGCCAATACATACAAGTTTGAAGTTGTGCTCCTCTAGCCTTAAATGCCTCTTCAATTTGGAGTTTATCTCTCTAAAGGGATGTTTGAGTTTGAAGATGAATATTAAAAGGTGAGGCCTCAAACTCCTTTTAAAATCTAAGTAATTCACAATTTTTGTCATGATCAAGGCACTATCAGAAGATAAAAGCTTATTTACCATATATTTTAAAAAAAGTGGTGGTGAAATAAATGGCATCAAACCACCAGTTAATCCAACCAAAATCCCTAGTGGGTATGGGATACAAATTCCAAATTTGAATAATATTCCCAATAGTTATTTCATGCTTGAGATGAGTTGTGTTGAAATAAAATTATGTTTTGTAGGGTCTAACCTGAGGAGTATTCCATTCTATATAGAAGCAAATAGTGTAGTGATCTAACAAAAGAGTGTTAAGGAAAATATTAACCAACTGATCATGAATAATATCAAAGAAAAAAGGGTCTTGTTCTTATTCTTCAAGAAAAACTCAATCAAATTGCTTAAGCACTCTATCTTTTCCCTGTTGAAAATTAGACCAGGTGAACCAAGGAGAATCCGAACCCCTCCTCTGGTGGTGATTAAGATCAAACACCATATGTTTGTTATACATGTATAACCATGCCTCCCATTCCCCAATACACTAGTGTATGGATAGATGACCCTCTTTATCTTCAGTGGATTCAACCATGTTGAAATATCCATAGATGATCCAGTGGGCATCATGTAGAGAGTTTTTCAACCATATCTAAAATAAGGTTTTCTCCATAGCATCATTTGATGCATATATGTTTATAATTCCAATAATGTAATTATCAAAATTAAAAAGGGTCCAAATGACCCTATGAGTAGGGTCTAAACCCCAATAAATAACATTTTGAGAAAGATCAGGTGTCAAAAGAGTGATGAAAAATCCATAACTAGGTTCATAACATGTGGCCTAACATAAAGCCCTAGGCCAAATAGGGTGAGTAGCAAACTAAAGAGAGAAATCATAAATATTGACTTCTTTCATGTAGATAATTTTCATGTGAAAATTGTTTGACCACTATTCTTGACCATATACTTATGTGTTATATTAGTAAGACCTCAAAATTTTCATGAGTAAACTAACATTGGAAACATCAATATTCATGCCATTTCCATCTAAAATGTCTTTAATGGATAAAAACTTATTAAGAATAAGATTGTGCATCATATACTCACCTAGATGGAAAGGATTATTTTTATCTGGCATGTACTTATCATCCTTAGAAGGTGAGGGACTATGGGAACACCATAGAACAACTTGTAGTTGAGAGTAATGATATTGGCCTTGAAGCTTGAAGTTGTCTCCCCAAAATAGGGTTATGAGGATGGAGTCGAAGGAGCATAAAGTGGTGAAAGAACAAATTTACCCAATACTTGAGGTATACGATAAATAGGAGATAACACCTTAACAGGTGCATGGGCATTTTTTTTTACAATGGAAGCTAAAGAGCAAGGACCATTTGTGTTTTGGTACATAATATCCTGGGGTTTGACATTACCTAGGATAATTTATTTATCTTAATAGTGATTGTAGTCCAACCATTATAATTCCCATTTTGGAGTTTGGGCTCAGACCTACCATTTTATTGAGGAGAAAGAGGAGTAGGGAACATTAAAAAGCATTCTCAAATCATGTGATATGAGGATTGGTACCTAAAACAAGTGTTTGGAAAATTAATATAAATCACATGATGTGTTAACCAATTTTTTCCCACTTGAATCTCTATGGAATCCTTAAGGTATTTTCCTATGTCAATCTCAACAAAAGCATTTTTCTAAGGACGTGATGCATAGATTTTATTTTGTTCATGGAAAATGAACCATCCTAAGGGTTGAATGAGTTAGTCAACAAAGCCTCGCAAGGGGAAGTGTAAAATCTATAATTTTATCTAGACTCAGATCTTAATCTTGACTTACTCAGAGACCTTAAATTCTCATGTCCAATGGGAAAAATAACCAACATGTTGCAAGTAAACCAAGGGCCATGGCTGATGATGGATTTACAATGTTCTAGGTTAGAAAATTGAAATGAGAAAAAACCCTTGATAAGGTTTTGGACTCCTTAGAATTTCACACCATGGCCTTACCAATGGTTGTGGACCCATTATTTTAATAAGTTCTTGGGAGGTACTCTACACATAAATTAAGAAACTAGAATGAAGTTTTAATAATAATTACAAGCTTTATCAAATTCTAATAAATCAAGCACAATATTATGTAAATGAGTGTATGGGTTAGAACAAGTACCTTGTGATATACCTTTAGTAAAAACTTGTGTTCTTGTTTTAGTGTCATTGATGCTTAGGATCCCACCTTCTTTCCATATATCCAAAGAAGCATGAATGGTGGTGGTACCATTTAATAAAGAGTTTTCAAAATCTCCCAAAGGGTGGAGTGCCAACCCAAATCAATGTAATAAAAATTGTATTCTCCTACCTAGATCTACTAAAGATTGGCAGTGTGATAGATGGGAAAGTAAAACCTAAAGGTATGTAGACATCTTGCTCTTCATATGGCTCCATCTAAACTCCATTTTATATAAAAATATATAAAATTAACGTCTCACTTAAGAGTTAGAAAAAAATCTTATAATTCATTGGAATATAAAATATCTCATTTATAAAATTCTCTCTTAAGTTTTGATCTTATAACTAAGAGCTTAGTTTTCTATCTTATAACTAAGAGCTCATTAAATTAAAAATAAAATGAAAGTATAGAAATGTGAAGGGTGGTTAATTTTTTATTAATATTAGAAAAGTGGTTAATTTTTTATTCTTTTTCTAATAAAGAAATCCTTTATTTTTAATTTAAATGTCAAGGTCTCAAATATAATTATTCTACCAAAATTTGCTCTAAACAAAAATTGTCTTTTTCTCTAAGGGTTGATTAAGCTTATTTTCACCCAATTGCACATGATATTTTTTTTTCATCTTAACCAATTCACATTTGTTTCAAAGATAAAATATAAGGGCTTGTAAATCACCCACATCATAATTGGTTGACCTCCTCATGAATCTTAAAGCACTGTTTGTCTAGAGTTTTTTAATTGGGAACATCTCAATTACATTGATATCAGTATCTTGTCTATATTTTAAATTATATATAATTGATTATAACATGTTGAGTAAGAGTACATATAAATTAATGTCTTATTTTAGCTAAGCTATCATGACTATGAAGAATCCATCCATCAAAGTCTCCTAGAAACTGAACCTAGCATTTGACAATCTCCATGTTCTAGGTATTTAGAGGGATTTATTTGTTAGTGGATGGTATAACATACCATCATCCTCACCAATAAAACTACAACCCTTTTGATACCCATCTATAGATTGATTTTAAGCCATACATTTCATGTCATGATAAAGATAACAATGACCTTATCATTATTGAAGATCCACAAGTGATTAGATTACAAAGTGAATCTCGTTTATATGTTTTCACACTTTACTAGGTAATGTATTTGTCTCTAGTGCTTCAAGCAGGAATTTAGTGTTATTTTTATTATCCTTCATGGAATTTTTGGTTATGTATATGATTTTCTATCATAGTTTTCTATTTAATGTGGTGTTTCTTCCCAGATTTATTTATTTTTTAATTATATTTCCTTTCACCCTTGATGTTGTTTTGATGGCATATCAATTTAAAAAGCTTTTTTTGACAATAAATAATTTAAGTTATATTTTATTATCTTATTTAAGGTAGGTTATTATAGATGACTAAATATAGTCATAGGTACTTGATAATATTAATTCTTGACATATCCTAAACCACTCAACATGTGCCCAAATACATGAATCTTATTTGCCATTCCTCTAAGCCATTTATCCATATGTGGGCTTGACCCTCTGTTCTTTGTCACTACTAAACAAATATTTCTAGGTGAATACTCAAATCTCTATTACATCACTCTTAGACTACCTCAAACTTAGGATAATTATCCTTGATTATGTATGATAGTTCCACATTGGGTAGACATATCTATTATTTTGGACCTCACCACCTAGAGCGACCTCATCCCATGCCAATTAATGACTAGTTTCCAAATTTTGAAATGTTTATTTAAGTCTTCCCACACATTTCATTTGTTTGGATTAAAAAAATATCAAAACTTTTAATGATATAATCAACTCAAAACCTCATTTTGAAAGAACTTGGTCTCTATCTTGGCACTATGTATTGAGCACTTACACAATATTGCACATTAATAAATCTACCCTATTTTTCCTAAATTCAAGATCATTCATGAGGACCAGCCATAAGCTAGGTTTAAAGAATCTCAAATCAAGTCAAGATTTATAATTTCCTAGTATCAAAGCCATATTTTTAGATAAATATATATGGTTGAGGAGAACAATTTCACAATCACTCTAGGTGGGATCGCTATGTGTGGTTTGATACCATATTCTGAGTATCTATATGTATGGTCATCAATGGGATGATTAGGGTCAGCTTAGTGCATTAGACTCCCCTTCTATTTTTATGTAGTTTTATATCTCTCATGAATACCCCTAGTGTTTCCAAAGAAAATAGGATAAAAACAATGATATCCACATAGAAATATCACAATCACAACATCTCAACCCACTCAACAAACATAGGTGTAGAAAGTAAAATAGTTAGTTTTTTGTCATGTTCAACAGAAATAAGTCTATAACCAATGGATGTGGCCAAAATTATTTTCTTAAGAGCATGGCAATGTCTAGGAATATATTTAGATTTTTTTTCCTAATCTTATACTATCACAACTCTAACTTTCATTTTTTTAGAATCAATCATCATTCACAATCAACTTAGACAAGTCCATAGTCAACAAACATGACCAGCCTATGTTGTTGTTTAGGGAGTAGACTCCTATCGAGAATTAATTTCATATTTTTTTCCTATTATTTCACACTTAAAGTCTTAAATTTTGTTGATTCTCATTGTCAAACATAAAAAAAATCTAGAAAAAATTCTAGATCTAAGCTAAGTGCATTCCTTCTTTGTATTTCCCAAAAATAACATGTTTTTATATATATCAAATTTAAAATTGGAATAATTTTTTGATTATTGGTAAAAGGTGGGTTTTGAAAAGGCCCACACCCTTTTAAAAATATGTGAGAATATAGAGCATGATATTAGTAACAAAAAAAGGCAAACAAGAAACAATCCAAGAAAAATCCATAGAGGCCAAACTATAGTAGGACATGAAAAAAAATACCTCCTTCAGTCAACAAAATGTCAACAAAGGTGCCAAGAATATTGAAAGAAGTAGAAGAGAAATCTAGAGGCTAACAAGGTCATAAATACTCTCCATTGCCTCCAAGTCTTCTGTTAGAGTTTATAATTAGTTTTTAAAGGATGTTTCCTCAATAATCTCAATTTTATTTTCCTAATTCATCTTATTACCCCTTGTTCTCTTACTGAGGCCTTCATGAGGATCCATTTATTTCTTCCTCTTGAATTTATATTATAGAGTCTTGATTCTTGAGGCATATTTTGGTATGGTAGCCTTACCAATTAACATCACCTTATCTGATTTCCCCTTGACATACTGCACTTCCTTTTCCACTCTTTTCAGCTTGTTTTCATTATACATGTCTTTTCTCATCTGAAAATTGTCTTGGAATAGGTCCCAATGAATAAAATATTCTTAGGGATTTATTTTTTTGGTGGTGTTCTTCATATCCAATAGTAATTGTATATCCTTGAAGTATTTTTTAGTGTATTCTTATAATTAAACAATCCTTACATTATACCCATTTGTAGTCGAAGGGCCTTCTCCAATTTATCAATTATCTTTGCTTTATCTTCTTATTTCATAGTATTATTCTTGCCCTTAGGGCTCGATGTGGACTCATTTAATAAATAATTATCATCCTCTAGGTCTAAATCACTTAAATATGAAGGGTGGTAATCCACTAGAGGGTTATAACAGTTGTCTTCCTTAATAGTAATAGGCTTCAACTGGGAAATCTTCACCTTCCCTTACCTTTTATTTGACTTTAACTAAGGGTCTTTCCAAGGGGTTAGCACTAATTTATAAGTTTGGGTAGTGTCAAATAACTTCAAATATTTGGATTACTTGGAAAACCCAACTAAGATGGCAAGGGGTCCTCATTCGAGTCATGGTCTATAGCAGAGGAGATTTTTTATCATAATAGTTTTAGGATCTTGATTAGGGAAAAGTCCTTTTTCCTTATAATCATTGATAGTAGGTTTCACCACTCCCTTGTATGGTGACTTAGGGAAGGCAATATGGAGCTTAATTTTATTTAAAATAATAGATGGCTTGAAAACTTGGAATACTTGGAAAATTAGGACTTGGTGAATATGCACCTCAATTTTCCCATCTTAAAATTTAAAAATTGAGTTATCTAAGGACATAAGGAGAAAAAAAATGATGCTCAACAATTTTTTATGTCTAAAGTGATTGATTTAAGAGAAATGATAATATTAAATCTTTTTGAACCTACCTTCCAAAGGCACAATTTTTCATGATGTGAAGATAAACTTCTACACAAGGGTGGGCAGAAAGGTCCTGAGTATCCCATCATCAAGACATAAATCCTTTTGTTATCCTTAAATAAGATATTGATTTATTCATTCATTCTTCTTCTATCTCTTATATATTTCTAGACCATCAATAGGTGTATGAGTCACTTTAGCAATGGTTTCTTTATAAAGACACCCCTTATATTAACGTTTCTATTCTTTCATGCTTTTACAAATTCTATGGATATCATTGGGTCATGGCCTTCAATACAATCAATGTAGTTCCCTTGAGCTCCCCTATTAATATTTTTCCATATTTTAGAATTCTTATTAAAACCTTCATTGGGTGAAGGTTCAACCTTGAGTTGGTCCCCTCCTATTTTTCCTTCTAAAAATAAGAGATTATTTATTCCTCCTTTGTTCTCCTATTTGTTTGAAGAGGACTCAAGAAGTTGTGTAAAAATGAAATGGATGTTAGGAGTTAAGTAATTATCAAAGCTTATAAAATGTGTGGGGGGACTTGTCTTATAATTATGTCTCCTTAGATGGTAATTATGCCAACACACCTCATTCCCTACAAATAAATTATGAATGGTCTATGTACGAGGCATGCTATCAATCTTGGTCTTCCCTAAATTGGAAATAATTACCCCTATGATCTCCTCATTATGTGTCCTTATAATAATATAAATCGGTAACTTTTTTGAAGTATGATAAGTCCCTCTAGCACTATATGGCCTTCTATACCCTTAATAATGGTATAAGAGTGGAAAATTTAAACTTGGATTTATTATTGAGAATAATATTGATGAAAGGGGGAAGGTTCTTGGTAGAGGTCCATTTTAGAAGATCAGGACTGAAGATACCTAGGTTGGAAAACTAATATACCCCTATGTTACCTTCTCTATATATGTGTTTAAATAAGTTTTTCTTGAAATCATACAAATGACTTAATTACTCATAAACCAAATTTATGATGGTCTAACAGGGGACAAAAGTTCTTTTGAGGTAGTTTATTATATTTTTGGAGTCCCTTTCAATGGCCAATAATTTAATATTCATTTCTTTGGTAATATGAATGCCCTATAGAGATGCACTCACTTCCACCATATGGTTGGCCTTGCATAGGCTACTATGACCACTCCATTATTGTCTCTTATTACTCCTTCTCTCATTCTACCTAGATTACCTTTTGATGTTCATCATAATTGAGCTTGGATTATGAGATGAGAGGTCTTATCCATTTAATTGAACATTTATCCACCTTTGTGTTACCCTTGTTAGTCTCTTTTAGAATATAGAGCTCCCATTTATGGATAACTATTTCTTCAAACTTAGTCACTTTAGCAAAATTAGACCTTCTAATCGAATACATGTTTTCCTTGACAGCTGTAGCAATACAAGTTCTCACTCTCAAAGAATAATTCTTATTATTATGTAAAATTTGAAGCTTCCTCTCTTTCCAAATTTCCTAATGGAAATTTGGAAGAAAAATCTTTAAAATCTTATTGAGTAGGGGATAAGGAAAGGGATTACACCATTAGGTGATTAGATCATAAATGGAATTTGGTTTAACCCAATAAACACCAAAAAAATAGATAAATTAGTAAAAAATATTAAGATAAAATGGATAATATATGAAAATATGAAGGATAAACTCAGCCTTATATCCATAGAGAGCACATTTATTGAAGAGAAAAATCATTTAAGCACAAGGTTATCCATTGAGAGGATTTGGTTTTGAGATATTAACTAGAAAAAGAGGTTGAATTTAGGAATTAGATAATTAACTAAGAGGGAGATCTAAGTGAAACCATACTCCACTATATTAATTTTCATAAGATATTATGATTTTATGTTGTAAGACCCATCCTCTGAGACTATGTAAACCAGTTCATCCTCTTTTAAAACTTGACAAATATGGAATAATTTAAGCTTCTAATTTAACTTTTTTGGGAATAATGGAGTTTTATTCCTATTTTAGCTAAACGTCTGGATTAATAAACTAGTGTATAATATAGAGATAATTATAGTCTTGATTTGTATAATTTATTTGTCTATTTTTACCTTTCTAAAAATATAAATAAATAAGGAGAAATATAACTTAGCTTGAAAGTAAATTGAAATGGATGATACAGAGTTGAAACTAGTTGTGCAGGACTAGGACAGTGTCATCAACCTGAATTTAGATTTCATTTGGTGAAAAGATAATAGCACTAAAAATAGGACAATTTTCTATCCAACATTGTTATCCACTCCTATCGTTGTTATCAAAACTGATCACATAGACCTAAAACTTTCTATGTTTTTGCATTGTTCCTATATGAGCCTACCTATGAAATCTTGAGTGTTGATTGTCTATGGGACTCACTATATAGCTTATTTAATATTAAAAACCTTAACCATCCATCATGATTGATAAAACAATGTTTAAATCACTTGATAGATGGGGGTTTAGTGTGTAAGATGCACTAAATGTGTAATCCACACCCCTAATGTAGGCACACTACCTACATACCAATACTCTAAAGAGGTATCATGTCATATGTAGTTCTCCCAACTAATGTTATTTATGCAATAGTGTGATGCAGATGAAAAAATGCCAAATTGAGAGTGCTTGAGGTGGTTAGGGATTGGTATGAGAGTTTGAGTGTGTTTATAGCTAGGTTGGGTGATTGTATGCAAAGAATAGGTAAGTTTATCTTAGTTATTTATTTGTATTCTTTCTTGCTTTGTAATATTTATCACCTCCCTTGTAAATGACCTTTGAATGGGATTTTATAGGGAATAATTAGTCATGGGTCATATGTATTCATGTTAGGTTGACATAATTAAGGATAGGGATCAAATGAAAATGATTGTTGGGGCTCAAAGTGAAAATGGACAAGATCACTGATAATGGGACACCCTAAGGTCCAACACTATAGTCCAAGTATGGAGCTCCCATTATATAGGCTCAAGACTTGGGGGAATAGGATTAGCTTGGGAAATATAGTTTGGCTGAGGTGGAATGATCATTCAAAATGTTTTAGATGATTGGTAATGAGCAAAAATATGTCTAGAAGGGTCACAAGAGCATGCAAAAAGAAATTATAGATATGGTGTCACAAGCCACACTCAAACTACCAATTTGGACATTTTATATGACTAAATTTTTCTCCACTTTATTTTAGTGATGTAGCAAAGTAAACTACTAGGATAAAAGAAAAATAAAAAGTGTACCTAAACTTACCTACAAGGGTGAAACCCATGAAGGTGTGCGATGTTGAGTTTGTATAGAGAGAGCACATCATGAAGCGTAAATATGTTGTGATGTTGAGTGATAATAAGTGATGTTGAGTGATGTTAGGTATGTGTTATACCAAAAATAATATCATGAATGGAGCTGAGTGCTCAATTCCTTGAGAAAGGCTCAAGAATATAAAGGCTAGCCCTTTGACTCCATCATCACCCATTAAGTGAAGTAATGTGATCATGCATGTGTTAATCAATGTTTGGACTGTGTGTCTAATTCCTCTAAGTAGGTGGATCATGAATATAATGGCTAGCTAGTCCTTTGGCTCTATCGTTACCCACTAAGTCTGAAGCTATGAACTGATACTAGTATGAACATGTGTTGTATGAGATGGCTCATGAATCCCATGAATGCTTTGTAATCTAATAATGTGGCATAGATAGCCAAATGTGTGATGAGAACTATTCTAATCTTGGCCACTCCAAAAGGTGGAGATTAGGCTTGTATGAAAGCCACTCGGAAACTAAGAACTAGGCTTATATGAAAGCCACTCCAAAATGATATCAACCACCTATAGATGGAATAAGGCGCACAACTATTAAGAATACTTGGGTAAGACACTGAACTTGGAAAGAAAAGAATGCAAATGTGTCATGCACATTATCCTAAATCACTGGTGTCTATAATATGGATTATGATCTAAAATTTGTACCAACTACCTAATTTGAAACTAGAAGCGAGAGCCATCATGTCGTGCATGATGCCCCATATATCTAGATATTTTGAGTATAACTATATTGAAACTAATCAATCTAAACTATAATGTAGCTAATAAAACTATGACTGACCTTACCTTTCTATCTATTTTTGGAAATTTTGGGTTTTTGTCTATTTAGATAGGAGCATTGAACATAAGACACTTTATTATTTAGCACTATAGTCTATATATGGTGCTCTTGTCATTTATTATTTATGACAATTGTTCTATATTCATCACTATATTTTTGGTCTAGTCTACATGTTTTGGGTTCTAAATGCTATTCTGAGTGTTCTAAAAAAATTATTTTTGACCGATAGAGGGCTCTAATCTCTATGACAAAACCCCTATTTGTTACCCCCTCTTTTGAGGGTAGGAATGAAGACCCTACAATGATTTCCCTTAGAATAAAGATCCCTACAAGTGTGTTATGTTATGAAATACATGATATAGCAATGATAATCTAAAATATGTCTCAAGATATAGCATAGTTTGTATTAGAGATGGTTAGATCAACAAGAGTATGCTTAGATAGATGTAATAATGTAATAACATGTGCAGTATACTAAGCTAAAAATGGAAATCTAGTTAGTTGTTATTTGTTAAGGAGGGATGGATCATGATGTCCATCATGGCATCCAAGAAGGCAAGATAATACATGAAATGGATCATGTCATTACAAACACTAGTAGAATTTGGAAAATAAATGACTACATGACTAAAAATTTTAGTCATAACAACTAAAAATGTCTAAATTCTACTAATTTTTATAACTCAACTATAAATAAGTAAATAAATGACTAATTTGGTCATCGACTAAAAAATTATTTAATCATACAAATAAAAATGACTAAATAGCTACACAAATATAAATTATATGAAACAAAAAGAAAATGGCGAGAGTGTATTCATTGAATATTTCCTCATTTCATTAGTTGGTAATTATCTTAGTACTGAGGAATTTTGGGTTATAGTAGTGACTTGCATGGGTGATAAATCTTGTTTGGAGAGGACCTGTAGACTTCTAAAAAGGTGAGCAAGGAATTTGGAGTTTGCTGCAAAGAATTTGAAGTCAATGAGGCCCTTTGTAGATAATTCAAATTTGGGGACACCCTCTGCAGTGAATTCAAAGGTAATTTAAAACCCTCATTACATTAAACACAAAATCTATAGCTTTCTAATTGGCAACTTACAATAGTTACAGAGGCAACTGAGTACCAGAACCATATAGGTAGTTTAGGGTTTAGGGGACTATTTTTTCATTAGTATTGATTTAAAAAATTATTATAAATGGCGAGTTTATATTCTTTAAATTTTGTTACAAAAATTCTTAGTATTGATTACAAAGTCATTTTGTTACAAAAGAAACCTACGAGTTTTATATTTGTTCCAAAAATTTCTCCTTAAAAAAGCTAAAATTCCTAGAGAGCTTTCCCAAGTTCTTGGTTTGCTTATTATATGGATGAAGGAAGATATAAGCTTCAGACCTTTCACATTACAAAAAATGACTTTTCATATACCCACCCCTTAATATGACCTATTACAGCATATACTTTTTAACAAGTCTTAAAAAGACCACCAAATATATTTTGAATACATATTGGAAAGCATTAAAATAAGAAAAAGACAAAATAGGAGGACATCCAAGATTTTTTGGTGCCATGTTGATGCCATCTTGATGCTCATTACTCCTCTATATACTTGGCATGCTTATTCTTCAGTTGTCAAATATTGATTCTCCCATTGGTACACTATGAAATCACTAGGCCATGTATATGCTTGGATCTGGAGTAGGTTGGCCTGGTGATCTTTTCATCTTTGGTCTATTAGCACTTTGAAATTAATGATGAACTTGGCATATCCATTATCCAGAGCAATTACTCTATCCAAAATGACATTGAAACTGAGAATATTTATATTTTTATCTTTTTTCAAGAAATGAATGACTTGAGAAAATGTTTGACCATATTCACTTTTCCATGCATCAAAACCTTTATTATTTTTATCCTTTATCAAAATGGAAGGAATAAACTAGTGTTTGAAGGTATAAAAATAATCAATCTTTTCTTGCATTTTTTGCCTCTCACCATTCACATACTAAAATTCATCCAACATCATTTTCACATCTAATCTATTAGCTTGAGTGAGGCCAAAGCACCTGGATCTCTTTGTATAAATTTGCACAAGGTTAGCAATGTATGATGTGTAGGTTTCCATTTCTTTTATATTGGATCTAAAATAGAAAGATTGACCTTCAACTAATTAATAGCCTGAGACAAGGAAGAATAACATTCATGCACATCTCTCAAATTGTCAACAACCAATTTTAATTTGTATTACAAAATCTTCTCAAACACCTCAAGGATTTTCAAATTGGCCTCATTCTTTATCTTCTCATTTTTCTTTTTCAAATATTCAATTTCTTTCTCCAACTCCAACTTTAATGTATTCAACTGATCAATTGGGACTATACTATCATTAGTTAATTGTGGCATAGGGTCTTGGTATGGCACAATTGCTTGGCTTTAAGAATCACCACCCCTCAACTTATGATTTAGTTTGACATTTTCTAAATATATCCTATTCACTTCATCATTCATCTCAATTTGATTTTTTTCATAGTCGAGCAATCTTTGCTCCATTTTCTTGATAGCAACTTGTGTGAACATTATAGAGTGCATAATAAGGGTGGTAACTTCAAGCACTGATGTATCCTAAAATGTTTTCACCATAGCTATTCCTCTCAACTCTTGGACTGCATCAAAAAATCTTAGCTTTTTGGTGTTCTTCTATCTATCCCATATTGTTAGAGTCTCTATCTTTGGGTTAAACCCACAACCACTGACACCATCCTCATAATCAAACTCAAAAACCATCATGGGGTCATCTTAATTTCTCACATGGTCCAACAAAAACATTTTATTCAATTCAAGGATAGAGATGAATAGCATATTACTCTTCAAAACCATATGTCTAGCCTCATTAGGGCTGACATTTATTTCATCAATTTTCAAATCCTAGAAAGTTTGTGTCATAGTTTGATCATGTTGAGATTCATCAGCACCCATTTTATTTATTTCCACCTTTTCTTCAAATTCTTTCATCTTCATTTTGAGCCAAAAATCTTTGAATTATGGGGTATTGATGAAATCATCATCCTTGATGAACCTCATAGAAGCCACAACCCTTTCATATTCTTGTAGTTCAGGCTCACCTTGTGCCTGTTCATCCATTGTTGCTTCTAGTTTATGTGATGCTATTTCTTGACCAACAAAAGGTTGATCAAATTATTTTTCCTCTCCCATATGCCTCAAAATATTGGCCACCTCCTCAGAGTCACCAACTTCTTCAGTCATTTCATATGGAACTATTGGAGAAACATCATCAATCTTTTGCCTTTTGGTAGGTGGTGAACTAGGAATAGCTAGATCATGCATTGACATTACATCTATACCAGGTTCTTAAATCATAACTCCTATTGGCTTTTTGACAAGGAGCTTGGTATCCTTTGTAGGTTGCTTCTTAGACTTGCCATATATTTTTTTCAAAATTATCATTTATCAAATCTATTATATTCAAAGGGTCCTTCTCTTCAACAAAAAATCCTAAAAAATTAGGTTTTTGTTTTCTTGTGTCATCCTCAATCTACTTCAAAATTTCCCATTTTATTTTTCTATTATATACCTCTTGAAAAGTGACACAATTTTTTATCACATCCTCATCAAAATTTATTTGATAGGATATCCCCATTTTGGTAAGGATGACTTGTCTAACAAAGTTCATGTGACCCTTTGGATCACAAATGCTTTCTATCCTTGATTTCAAAGAATATTTAGCCTTTAAATAGGTTTACAACTCCTCCAAGGTATCTGCACCAATGTACCATTTACCAAACATAGTGTAATTTGGAAGAAATGTGCCTTTGTTTTGTTTTTTCATCACATCTTTCTTCATCTAGAGCATTTTCCACATGAATTCAAAAAAAGAAATTCTATTTGACACAAATTTTTGCAACACATGGGGTGGCTAAGTACACCCATATAGTCTGATTATAGTATGGTCAGGCAAGAAATACCAATCAACAAAGTTATGTTTTTGACCTTGTTATAGCCTATGAGAAAGAGGCCTCAACATTTATTTGACCTGATTGGTCAATCTAGGAAAAAGGCTACCAACAGAATTCATTATTATGGCTGAGAAACCATCATGGAACATAACATAGTTACTATTCTGATAATGAGTGTCCCATTTGCAACACCAACACTATATAGGTAATCTTTTTCCCTTCTGATCAATCATATTGAATTCCATATTTTTGGGCCAATTCCTTTTATTCTAATATACAATTAAATGACATAACAAATAATAATATTTGAACTCCATAGGTTTCTTGTTCTCCCTTATTTGTAAAAATCTGTCATGTAATTTTTGCTCAATAAATGATGCACAATCATACTCAACATTAACCTCTGGATTATGTATTCTCATGTCCATCATCATCATCATGCCAAATGGCATTCTATCTTGGGCATCAATTCCTATCACTTGACAAAAATCAAAATATGTTCTTTTAAAATACACAACAAAGTCATCAACTAGAAAAGGCTCAACTACAGTGGTTGGGATTGGAATCCTTATATTATTGGCCCCTTTCCTCATGTACATGGGCAACTCATTAGTCCTATGTGTATTTATCAGACTAGTATATTCTTTTTCACTCTTCTTCAAGTCAACTTTTGTGAGGGTTCGCTTATTGAGCATGAAGCAATCAATGATTGCATTTCTATCCACAACCACTAATGGTGACCCATTTGGAAATATAATAGTTTTGGTGGCTAGATGATAGTTTTTTGCTAATATCTTGATCAAATCCACATCAATGAATACATTTGGCTCCACAAGTTTATCCAAATTTAAATTCTATGGGTTTACAACTGGTCCTTGTCCATTTTTCTTTTCAAAAAGATACCAAAAAAGGTTCCATCTTGAGATAGGGACTCTAGCATCCTGACACCCCTCTACTACATCCTTTAATAGTTTTTATACCTTTTGTCAACTGAATTTGGCAAAATTTCCAATAGTGATTATTGAAGGGGTTATTTCTTGGGAATTGGGGGTTCAGTGCTCTTACTTGCAGACTTAGATTTCTTAGGTGCCATAGTTTGAATAGGGTTTTGATAGTCACTTACTCTACCAAACTAGTTAAAAACAAAGCATAAAGTAAATACCAAATTTTATGAAGAGAGTGATGAGGTAGACTCACGCAATTGGAAGATGGCTGAAGTGTGCACATAGAGCTTAAGTTTACCGTCTACAATCACCACTAAATTTGCTTAAATGATGAAACATAGAGAAATTCCAAATTTTATTTTGCTACAGGGCTGATCATTTTTCCATTAATTTGGTTTATGCCATGAAATTGAACAAACTCAACATTCAAGTCTTTCAAACACAAACTATTGATTTAGTCCAATCTAATGGTTGGGTAGGTACTTCAATCATAAGCATCAATGATAGCCACTATGGGGTGGTGATATAGTAATTTTAACATTTAATACTTTACCACATCACTGCAAGACCTATTTACATCTATCATAGGACTGTAGGAGCTTTTGAATGGTTATACCACATCTTTCACCACTTACCACCACCTCGTAAGCCTTAATACAAGTCATCATGGGAAGGCATGATACATGTTACCCCTTATACCTCATACTATGTTACCTCTAACCTTTGATCTAATCATTGTGAGACCATGGGATCCTTTGGCATCCCTTCACTATTTACCATATCACCACAAACATTGGATTTAACTATGGTGATAGTACATGACATACTTTATATAACTATTACCACTTACCACTAGCCTGTAAGACCTTCTTTAAACTATTGTGGGGTTGTGGTATGTGTTGAAATTCTCCTAATAGGGTTCTAAAGTAGAGAATTCATTAATTTTGATTCAAATTTACCTTTTATAGTTAAATTTTTTACCTAGAGTGTCAAGGAAAATATATGAAAAATATAGAGTGCAAACTCTAGAGAGCTAATATCTCTAACTATGTATATTAGGGTTTGGGTGAGTAATGTCCATTGACTAACCCTTGAAAATAATGGGATTATTGGTAGTCGATATGATCCATGTAATGAAAGTGGTTTAAAATGGTTGTGCATATTCTATAAGTTTCCATACTTTAAGGATATAGCTATTAGGCATATAATTGACTTTATGCATATTGAGAAAAATATAGCCTATATTATTATAAAAACTCTTTTTGGTGATTTTGATATTATTTCATCACGTGAAGACTTTTGATAACTAAAGATTCATCAAAATATTTGGGTTGAAAAATGTGGTGATGAAAAATATAGAAAACCTAGTGATCCTTATCTCTGGACAAAGGAACAACGTGCACAATTCTTACAGTTGATGTCTTAGACTCACTTTCCCACTAGATATGTAAGTAGTAGTATTAGAAGCCAAATTGACATTAATGGCTTAAGAGACCTCAAGAACAATGACTATCATGTCATAATTGAGAATATTTTGTCTATTGTGGTAAATATATCAAGTTTGGCAAAGGGGCCAAGATTGGCAATTATAAGGTTAGACCTAATATTAAAGAGAATGAGTTTACATGTATTAGATCCTTTAAAATTTGATACTTTATCATGTCATCTCAATACCTATTTAAATATATTATGGGACCGTGGGATCTTTTAAATGGTTATACCATATATTTTACCACTTACCGCCACCCCACAAGCCTTGATACACATCATCATAGGATGGCAGGATACATGTTACCCCTTATACCTCATACCACATTACTTTCAAACTTTGATATGACCATTATGGGACCACAAGATCCTTTGGCATCCCTTCACTATTTATCATATCACTAAAAGCATTGTATTTAACTATGGTGAGAACATGGGATATACTTTATATAAATATTAACACTTACTGCTAGCCTACAAGACCTTCTTTGAACTATCGTGGGGCTGCAGAATGTGTTAAAATGCTCCTAATAGGGTTCTCAAGTAGATAATTCATTTGTTTTGATTCATATGTACCTTTTATATTTAAATTTTTGACCTGGAGTGTTAAGGAAAATATATGAAAAATATAGAGTGTGGACTCTAGAGAATTAATATCTCTAACTATGTATATTAGGGTTTGGGTGACTAATGTCCATTGACTAACCCTTTAATAGTGAGACATTATGTGATAGAATAATAAAAGTGATGAGAATATTGAAATTAAAAAATATGTGTCTTATATATTACAAATGGTGGGATGATAAGATACATGTTACCCCTTACACTTCATATTGCATCACTGCTAACCTTTGATCTGACCATCACAGGACCATGGGATCCTTTGGCATCCCTTCACTATTTACCATATCACTATACGCATTGGATTTAACTATGGTGGGAGTGTGGGACATACTTTACATAACTATTACCACTTACTGCTAGCCCATAAGACCTTCTCTGAACTATCATGGGGCCATAGTAACCTATCTCTGTATACCTCAACATCACAAGTAAAGTTCATGCATGCTATGGGGAAGTGATAACTATCTTTTCACTTCCTTTGGTTCTCACATACCCACCAAAGCCATTTTAATGTACTACAAGGCTACGATAAGAGAGAAAAAACACATCAATGATCAAAATACAAATGTTTTTCATATGGACATGATATGGGATGCTTATGAATGACTCTTGGAATAATTGTAAAAGGAATATGGACTCCTAGGATGAATTTTATGAATTTTGGAAAAAATGCCTCAAATAAATGTGGTCTCATGGTGATGGAATGCCATGATGAATGCCATGACAAGAGAATTGTTATATATTGTCATGGCATTCCATCACCATGAGACCACATTTCTTTGAGTCATTTTTTCAACCAATTCACTACCTTGTCTATGCAATTACCTACTATTATTCTTTGATAGATTTTTTTTCCAAGCATCCATAGCTTGTTCAAAAGCACTTGTTTTAGGCTTTTAGCCATAGAAACAAGGTAGTGAACTCTTTGATAAAATGCTTTGGTAGGCATGTATGAAAAATGTGGTAGCATAGACAAGGCAGTGAACTATTTGAAAAAATGCCTCAAAGAAATGTGGTCTCATATGGACAAGCAAATGCAATTGGCAGCTGCTCCTAGTTATTAGTTATGCAATGTAAAGTAATTGCATAAATTCTTAGGTTGACTTTGTAAAAACTATATTGTAATTGAAATCTTGTCATCTATCAGCATCTAGTTATTAGTTATGCAATGTGAAGTAATGCTTTGAGTTTGAAAGATGTGTAATGTAATGTAATCAGTAATTTGAATATAAACTACAAAAATCTATTTTTTAAAATTTATTCGTTAAAATATATATTTTATTTTCTCTCTATAACTCTATTGCTATGGAAATGCATTTCAATTAAAAAAATAGTTTTTGTCTCTTAGTCTACAATTTTTACATTTTTTAAAAATTTGATTTTTCTGATATTTTCAAAAAATCTTGAACTTTTGGTTTGCTGATTTTTTCCCCAAAATTTTTTTGTTGTTATGTGTAGAGCATTACAGATGGACCAACATCGAAGGTTGACTATGGATCAATACCATGCATTTGATGAGAGAGTAGCCGATGAGAGGGACATGGATAGATATCCATGTCCATGTAATGACTATCATAGTGGAAAGGTGAGAAAAATAAATATGATTTATTTACATATGATAAGATATGGGCATATTGGTATAAGCCCTTGGGATTACAATTATTATGAAGATATGATAGAATTGTAGAGTGTGAGAGATGAAGAGGCAACAAACATAGATGAAGTGACATCAAACATAAATGAAGAGGCAACAATGTTAGACGAAGGGTTTAAAGTTGATAAAATGTTGAATGAGGGTCTAAATGATGATTGGGCCAAGTTGATGGAGGATGCTTTAAAGCCTGTGTATGTTAATTGCAATTTAAGTCATTTGACAATAATCCTTTATATTCTTAACTTGCAAGTGGTGTTTGGTTGGACAAATGAGAGTGTAGATCAGTTATTAGCATTATTAAGTTCATTTTTACCACCTGGCTCCACATTTACAACAAAATGAAGTCAATGTAAAAATAAAATTAGTAAGCTAGGCTTAGGGTATGAAAAAATCCACACATGTGTGAATGGTTGTGTATTATTTTACAATAATCTTGCAAGTGAGAGTGAATTTCTAAAATGTCATAAAGTGAGGTATAGACAAGGGTTAAAATCAGTTATGGTTCCTAGAAAGGTTCTTCACCACTTTCCCATAATCCCATGATTACTCCAAATGTATAGGTGGAGAGACATTGCTGAACTTATGTAATGGCATGCCCAAAATAAGAGTATTGATGGAAAATAATGACATGTGCCTAATTCTAAGATGTGGATGGAATTTGATAATAGATGGCCTAATTTTTCTCAATATCCTTGTAATATAAGGTTGGGTTTGGCTCTAGATGGGGTGAAATCATTCTCAGATCAAATTACTAAATGATCAACTTGGCTAGTGTTTTTAATAAATTATAACTTGCCTCCATGGTTAGAAACTAAACCATTTTTCTTAGTGCTATCATTGATTATACCAGAAAAGAAAAGTGTGACTTCAAATACAAAAAATGCTTATCTAGAGCCATTATATGATGAGCTAATGGAATTATGGAAAGGAATTGAAGCAATTCAATCTTTAAGGGATGGTTATTTAATCAAATTAACTTTAAGAGCTTCCTTATTGTTTATGATTCATGATCTTCTTGCATATGGTACATTGTTTGGTCTCAGTGTTCATAGATATCATGGATGTCCTGCTTGCAACTTTAATGATTTTGTGAGGCACTCAATAATTTTGCGTAAGTGTATTTATTATGGACATCGTAGTTACCTTAAAATGGATCATCCATATCATCGACAAAAAACATGTTTCAATGGTCAAGAAGAGAATCATGAAGCACCATTGCTAATAATGGGTGATTACATTGTTGATAATGGATAAAAAAGAATGTCATTTATTTAAAATGATGGGATTTTTGGTAGTAAATATGATCCATGTATTGAAAATTGTGTAAAATAGTTGTGCATATTCTATAAGTTGCCATACTTTAAGGATATAACCATTAGGCATACTATTGATTTTATGCATATTGAGAAAAATATAGCCTATGCTATTATAGAAACTCTTTTTGGTGATTTTGATACTATTTCATCATGTGAAGACTTTCGACAACTAAAGATTCATTGATATTTTAGGGTTGAAAAATGTGATGATGAAAAATATAGAAAACCTAGTGCTCCTTATGTCTAGATAAAGGAACAATGTGCACAATTCTTACAGTTGATGTCTCAAACTTACTTTCCCACTGGATATTTAAGTAGTAGTATTAGAATCCAAACTGACATTAATGGCTTAAGAGGCTCAAGACCCATGACTATCATGTAATAATCAAGAATATTTTACCTATTGTGGTAAATATATCAAGTTTGGCAAAGGGTCCAAGATTGGCAATTATAAGGTTGGGCCTAATATTAAAGAGAATAAGTTTACATTTATTAGATCCTTTGAACTTTGATAGTTTGAGGGAGGAGGTTGTTGAAGTCCTTTGTATATTAGAATGGGAATTTCCACCAACAATATTTAACATTTCTATGCATCTTTTGATACATCTACAATATGAACTAGAGCATTTTGGCCCAGTAAAAATGAGATGGATGTATCTTATAGAATGATATATGAAGGTTTTGAAAAAAAATGTTCATACCAGGGAAAAACTGGAAGGCAGCATCTCGAAGGGATATTCAATGTAAGAGGCCATGGGATTTTTCATAGAATATATGAAGGTTTTTAAAATGTCATTCAACATGTATGGGATGATGATGAGGAAGAGAGAGTTGCAAGTTAAGTATTAGAAGGTAATGGATGTCACTTCAATCTATCACATCAAGAAAGAAGTATGATACATGCCTATATTCTTCAAAACACATGTTCATTCAATAAGTGGCATAGGTACAAAAAAATTAAACAATAATTTATTTACTCAATTGCATTTACACATTTATATTATTAATCTTACTATTTCTATGTTAATATTCTATGTATAAAATATGAAGAAAAGAATCAATCTTGAATGCAACATCGAACTCAAAAGTGCAGATGTCATGATTTGATTGGAGGTGATTCTTTTCCAAAATTTGAAGAATGGATTGCTAATGTAGTCTATAATGCAAAATAAGGTCAATATATAACAATGGAGGAAAGTGAGCTTTCACAATATCCAAATGTATGGTCTATGCATTTTAGTGGAATGTGGGCCTATAGTAGTCATTTAAGAGTAGAAGAAAAAGATAAAGGAAAGACAAATTGTGATTATGTTGTTAGTGCTGAATTTCTTCATGAAATTGAGAAGAAATTTTATGTTGGATTCATCCAAGAAATTATTCAAGTGGATTTTGGTGAAAATAGTTCTATATTATTAAAATGTAAGTGGAAATGACCATCCACAGTATAATTTAATGAGTATGGATTTGTACATGCAAATACAGGACAATTTTTATCAAAGATAGATGAGCCATATGTTTCCCCTCTTAAAATGAACCAATAATTTCTAATTTATGATGTAATAAGCCCAATATGGTTGTATGTCATTCAAATAGAGTCTCGTTCCAAATGAAAATTCATAGAATTTGTTGATATAATGCCTAATGAGCAATATGTTAATTTACAAGAAACATTCAAAGAAGTGGATGAAGACGATGATGGAATATTTGAAGAAGAGATTTTGATTACCAATGAAGAGATTGGGAGAGATAATGTATTACATGTCACATATGAGGATGAGGAAGAAAATCAAGTAGATGCAGATAGGAGTGATCAGGATTCATAAGTGTCAATATCCAGTTGAAACAAGGGATAGTCGTGTTGATAGTTTGATACCTATAATTGTAAACATCTTCTTGGTTTTTGACTACAAATTATTTTTAATATGTAAACTAAATTCTTTTTCAAGTTTCCATTTGTAGTTATAGTGGAATAGAAAGTCAACAGTTATCAACTTATGAACTCAATAAAGTTTTACTGATTCAAGTTGTTGATATATACATTATTATTTATTTGGACTTCAGGAAATGAATAAAAGGACTGTAAGGCACAAATTAGTTGATCATAGTGATCATAATGTTGGAATTTCATTGATATATTATGAGTGCTTTCATAGAGAAAAAGTTGCCAAGAATAATAAATATTTATCATGTCTTGGTTTGACAAACAGGGAAGTTGTAAATCCAATAAATAGTATATTATTTGTTTAATAGTGTTTAATGAAATTTTATAGGCAAGAGATTTATGTATATAAGACATAATATGATTTTTTTTTTGTTTTATAGGTAAGAAAGATATTGAAAAAAAAATGTAGAGAAAAACAAAAGGAAAGAAAAGATACAATGTCACCATCTCATAGAAGCCAACGCATTTGTGATTCAACAAATATAGTTGGTGAAACAATAATTGTGATAATGTGTAGCTTGATATAGCATATGGTGATGTGCAACCTAATATATCACATGGTGATGTGTAGCCTGATATAACACATGGTGATGTGCAGCTTGATTTAGCACATGGTGATGTGTAACATCATGATGATCTCTTAGCACAAAGTTTAAGAGAGATTATTGAAAAAATCAGAATAAAGAACAACAAGTCTGTATATGATTTATTCAACACTAAAGGATGTGTTTAAAGTGAAATATATAGAGATCAATATTTATCTACCTACTCACGCCACACTTGATGTGGCCAAGGAACATGAAGTTCCAGTTAATGAAAGTCATGAAGAAAGATCACTTGAATCTGATATGCCTTAGAGTACACCGGTTGCATTTAGAAGATTTGATGGAACTAGTGGATTAACCATAAATACTAATAGTGTTTTAATATAATATGTGTTTGGGTTTGTGAAAATACAAATATTGAGTCAATATTTTTATAGATCTATAGAGAGGAATGAAAAAACAAGAAAATTAGAAGGCAAGAAGCCATTATTGGTTGAGGTATCAAGAGATGGTGAGCCCATTGGGCCAAATGTTGTAAAGTGGGCCTCTGAGTTGGGTGTAAGATGTAGGTCCCATTTGGATATTTGAAAATAAATTTTTGTATAGCAAGATCCATGAACTATGGAAAATGTTATACAAAAAATGCAAAATGTTTTTGAGACTACTAGTGGACAAATATCTAGAAAATATTATAAGTAAAAGATGAGAATTTTGATGAATAATTTTAGATAAAATTGCATAAAACCAATCTTGGAGGGAAAATTTTCATCCAATATTATAAGTAGACATCCAATTCCTAACACCATTTGTGTTAAAATTGTCAATCTTACTTAAATTGCACTCAAATGCATATTTTAGGTCAAAATCCATAAAACGTCATAAATGGTTCAAACTTGTCACTTACAAGGGCCAATTTAGGTCAAATTATCCCTAAATAGGGTAATGAATTTTATGGATCAGCTAACTTTGATCAGATCATTTTGAGTCAAAATGATAATTTTGCCATTTAGTGCCCTGGATCACTCTTTTCTTCTAATTCATTGGTACATGTCACGTACATTTGTTATTTGGTGTTGAAAACTTCCAAAATGGGAATACAGCTTCAAAGCATCTAACATTGCCTTCCAGTTCCTCTCTAATCAAATTATGACCCAGTAATATGATTTTTTGACCATTTTTATTAATTGAAGGCCAACTTTTAAATAATTGCACAAATGGTGATTCACCTTGCTTAAGTATAATCAATCCAAATAAAGAGCTTAAGTGGATTTTCCATGAGAGTTGTTGAATATTTATTTTTGAAAATCAATTCCTATTGACTACATCATCAAGTGACATCATTTCCTGGGAAGACATCCCTAGGCCATAAATGCCACAAATATTAGGATTATGGATCACCCATGCTTAGATGTGCCAAGATGTAGAGAGGATTACAAAGCAAGCTAGTCAAGCATTACTCCATAAATAATGAAATATGCATAAATAAATAAATAACCAAGCCTATTGATTCCTATGGGAATTACAAAGGATAGCAAGAAATAAATGAAAGAAAGCAACACCATATTACCTTCCCAAAAGGATTCACCATACCCATGTGGCTCAAAAACATCTTCTCCCTTGATCAAGCATCCTTGTCTTTGTCAACAATGGTGGTAAGCTCCTCCAATGCCTCATGACCACTCCATAAAACCTAGGCTCATGATTTTGAATCACTAAACTAGCATATCAATGAAGCTTGTAATCAAAACCTATGATCAAATGCAAAGCCTTATGAAAACTATTTAACATTATAACATTATGATCAAAGGCATGGGTGACACAAAACTAGGGGCACATTCCACCCCAATAACAACAAAACCAGGGGCATATTCCACCCCAACAATAACAAAACTAGGGGCACATTCCACCCCACCAATAATAAAACTAGGGGCACATTCCACCCCAATAGCAATAAAATCAGGGGCACATTCTACCCCAACAGTATACTATCCAATCCATAAATGCACCAAACATGCAAGAATGGAATTCTATGAAAGAAATTGTCCAAATATTGGAGATGAATAATAGAGTCAAAAATCACAAATTTAATGAGATATGCCCATATCCATTTGACTTATCTATTCTCCAAAACCCCTTTCCACCTCATTTTGAGGCACCCAAATTTGACAAATACAAAGGGAAAGGAGATCCACATGAACACATACAAACATTCTTCATATTGTGTCAAGAGGTTGCTTATAGTAGCAAGTACTTACTACGACTATTTCCATGAAGTTTAGCAAGACAAGCTCTTGATTGGATACTTAAACTACACAAGGGATCAATTTTGGATTGGAATGACTTATCAAAAAAATTCATTAACCATTTCTCATATAACGTAGAACATGAATTAACCATTATTGACTTATGTAAAGCTAGGTAGCATGATGGTGAAAGTTTTACTACATATCTACAAAGGTGGAGAGCATTGGCAAGTCACTTTCAACATAATTTGCTAGACAAATAGTTAGTTGATATATTTTCATAGAATTTACATCCTAAGGTTGTGCGTAATCTATGATTAGCTTGTGCAAACTCATTTGAATAAATTATTGACAAAGGAGTGTAGATTGAGAAGGATATTATTGCTAGGGTCCTGTTAAGATCTTTGCACAAGGTCAAGTGTTTAATCAGACTAAATCACCAGCTCCTCAAATAGTTATACAAGACAAGTATAAAGGCTTTATCAAAAATAAGAACATGGTTGGAAATTGGGTGACATAAACAAGACATGTAAAAATGGTATAGATTATGCCTCCTCTAAATGTATAATTAACTCCCTTAAATCCACTACCTACTTTTTAAAGACAACCTCTATGAAGGACATTTCATAACAATTTTAGAGTCTTTAGCAAGTTAGGAGAATCAGTTAAAGTAGTGTTACAAAAGCTCATTATAGCTAATTTAATTATATGACTAGTATCAAGGCCATTTCCTCAAGATCAGCCAAAACCAGACTGGTGTAAAGAGAATAAATGGTTTAACTTTCATCATGTTGTTGGTCACAGTGTATATCATTGCATTCAATTATGAAATATTATTGAGGAATTTATTGAAAGTGGTGAAATAGAAATTAATTTGGCCCCTAAGTAGGAAAAAAATTAGGATATGGGAATCTATGAAGACCCCTTTCCTTGACATGATCCACCACCACCAAGGAATAATCAAAATGGCCACAATCAAGGACAGAGGTAGAATCAAAACCAACAAGGTTAGAATTATAATGAGCATAATCAAGATCATAATTCCCACACTAATAATGTGGCTTATAACAATGTACCTTATAATTATAATAACATTGTGGGATGCATTTTTTCAACCCACATTGCCACTATTACTATGAATATGTATGGACAATGCTTCTTTACATAGGACCCATCATTATAGGGTCAGCACCCTCTCCCCCTAGTAATACCATGTCAGGTTTGCATCATCATGTTGCTACTCAATTTTCACAGGTTACTAATCTTGAACAATAATATCTTTCTTATAAAGGATCCTCACTGCCCCAAAATTGTCTCAATACTGTTAGTTACCTATGAATCACCATCCAAGGCCCTTTGCCTCCCTCTTCTAATTTTAATAACTCCTTACCACCTCTGGGTTGTGTAGTCGCAACTAGACACCCATGAGTTACCATTCAGGGCCCTTCACCCACTTCCTTCCATAAACCCAATGAGAACATTATGCTAATGGTTCCAAATCTAAATACTATCCCAACAAAGACTAAATGAGTTCAATCCACAATTCAAAGGCCTTATAGTCTAACAGATCAATTAGATAAAACCCATATGTAGATTTCCATATTAGAACTCTTGTGGACATCTGATGTTCATAGAACCGTTTTCAAAAAACTTTTACAAGAGTTTATTGTGCCTAATGATATAAACCTTGATCAGTTCTAGAACCTAGTTAGACATTTATCTTCATTTTGACAAATCATATTTAATCAAAAGGACATGTCCACCCTCGGCCCGAACCATAATAACCCACTATACATTGAGATAATCATTTTGGATCACAAGATCAAGCAAGTTCTTATAGATAATGGTTCAGGATTGAACATCATATCTCTTAAATTGGTGTGATGATTGGGTTACATGGATAAACACATTCAGCTAGAAACTATTACAATTAAGGCTTACAACAATATTGAGAGGGATTCATCTGATAAAATTTGGTTTCCAATCATGGTTGGGTTTATTTCTCATCACACATTATTCCTTAATATGGATATTGAGCTTCCTTATAACATACTTCTTGGTCATCCTTGGATCCATGAAGTACAGATAGTTCCATCTACTCTTCAACAATGCATTAAGTTTCTCCATGACAAGATCAAGGTTACTATTCCTAATGATCAACAGCCATACCAATACTGCAAACATCTTGAAGTAGAGTTTCATAATTATAACTATTGCCTAGGTTCTAAATTCATTGTGAAGAAGAACAAAGCCATCATTTCTCATCCATCTCCATCTAATTATATAGAAAGTAGTGATCTAGCCTCCACTTCAATTGATCCATTTCCTATAGCTCTAGCCAAGTAGGTTATTGTTAAAGACACCAGCATTTCCACATTCCATCTAAAGGATGTCCTCCATATTGCAAAATTACCAAAATCCCCTAAAACATTTGTTAAGACTAAAACTTCCTAGACTCCTAACCAACCTGATCAGATTTGGCAACCAAATAGAAGTAACCAAAACCTCCTATGGTTTTTGTACCTGTAGTTATACCAAAGAAAGATCAAAATGCTTTTACCAAGGGAGATTGGTTATATTCTTAAGGCCTTGCTGATTTTTTTTATAATCCAAAGTATCATATCACTAACAAGATAATATATCATCTTGACTATACAAGGAAAGGCCTTAGCCCACAGGTGCAAGGAATTTTAGATCCCTTATTAGCTGGAGTTTTCAATTAGAATCATGGTCTTGGATTTAACCACCAGAGGATGACCTCATAACATTTAGTAGTGACTCTTCCAAAATGACTAGTGACAAGACTCCTAGTAGTGACACAACATACCATTATAGCCTTTTTGATGAGCTTACTAACTCAATTTTGTTTGATTTAAATGCCATATTGACCATAACACCTATTGGAGCTTCCTATCTTGAAGCAAAAATCCATCCTATTAGAGCTTCCTATCCTGAAGAAAAAACCCATCCTAGTGGTGCTACCCTTCCTAAAGTAGGAAATTATATCTTTAACATTGGTGCTTCCCATCCCGAATCAAACCCTCATTATAACCTATGCCTTTGCCATCCTAAACTCATAGATTGGGATCAACAAAATTTGGTCATATGCCACAATGAGTTTCAAAATGAATAATCAATTTCAGAATACATGGGCCTATGAGATGCATTCCCCACTAGTGATCATAAGTAGGTTTTTGATTTTTCATTGAATTCTTCTACCTACTTTGGAGAGTAAGCAAACTTTCTTGGTCATAATAAATAACAAACATCAAGATATTCAGGTGAAAACTTCTTTAAGGCACTTATTGATCAAGGAAAATGTAAATAAAAAGATAAGCCTTTGAGTGAAAACCTATTTTAGGTGATCCCAAGTGGGAAAGTTTGATCATCCCCTCAGGATGTAAAAATTCCATCTAGCCCAAGTTCCATAGCTAGTATAATCATATCTTCATAATAACATCAAATATTTGAGTGTCTTACTCTTGAGTTTCCAAAGGTTTTTGTCAATCGACCTTTACCATAAAAGGTAGATTCTGATTCTTCATATTATCCAAAACTTTGGGAAGGACAATAAGAAGATGAAGTAGAAGATCATGACCATACATGCCTACAATTCTAGAAGATGAATCCACACTCCTTATGAAGAGCACAATAGAAGTGAATTTGGGAACCCATGAGGATCCTAAAAATTTTGATCTTGAAGCTTCCCTTACTGAAGTAGAATGTGAACATATTATATCCATTCTTAAGGATTATATATACATCTTTGCATGGGCATACTCTGACATGCCAGGCTTGGACCCAGATTTAGTTGTGCATCATCTTGTTGTTCACCTTGATGCTAAAATAGTCAAGAAAAAGTTGAGAAAGATGTATCCACACATTTCCCTTTTGGTTAAGGCTGAGTAGAAAAGTTTCTAGGAGCCAATTTTGTGAGACCACTAGACTACTCTAAATGGATTTATAGCATAGTTCCAGTAAGTAAAAATACCCTAGGCATACGAGTTTGTATAAATTTTCATGATATCAACAAAGCATGCCCCAAAGATAACTTTCTTCTGTCTAACATCGACATGATTATTGACTCAACTATTGGGTATGAGATGATATCCTTAATGGATGGATTTTCTAGTTATAATTAGATCAAGATATCCTCTAAATATTAGCATAATACCATGTTCACCACTTTGTGGGGGATGTTATATTAACAAGTCATGCCATTTGGTTTAAAAAATGATGGAGCCACATATCAACGTGCAATGACTATCATCTTCCATGACATGATGTATGACATTGTTGAGGACTATGTTGATGATATACTAGAAAAATCAAGAACAAGAGTTGGGCACCCTGACATTCTATGAAGAATATTTGATAGGTTTCATGCATATAAAGTTCACTTGAATCCTAAAAAATGTGTCTTTGGATTCACATCAGTAAAATTGCTAGGGTTCATTGTATCACAATGAGGGATCAAAGTTGACCCTGCAAAGGTCAAATATATTATGGAAATGCCTCCACAAAATAATCTTAATTAATTATGAGGTCTACAAGGAACCATCTAGTCTATACATAGGTTCATTTCTCAATTGGTAGATAAGTGGCACCCATTTACCCACCTTTTAAAGAAAGGGGTAACATTTCAGGGGGATGAAGATTGTTAGATAGCATTTGCAAAGCTTAAAACATACTTAGCAAATCCACCGGTCTTATGACCTCCAACACAAGGACAGCCATTGCTTCTTTGTATATCAGCCACGAAATATGCACTGGGAGCAATTTTAGCTCATCATGATGATCATGGTAAGGAACATGCAATTTATTATATAAGCCACACACTGGTAGCCTATGAACATAATTATATGCCTATTAATAATGCATGTTTAGCTATGGTGTTATCCACTTAGAAATTGTGACATTATATGCTAAATAACAAAACTATTGTTAACGGTAAGGTAGATCCTCTGAAGTTCCTCTTATCTAAAGCAACTCTTCAAGGATGCATGGATAAATGGATTATGCTCCTTAGTGATTTTGATATTGATCACACCACATGGGGTTTTGATCCCCAAAGCATTCTATATACAATTTTAGTGTACAAACAATATGAACAAATATGAGGCATTAGTTGCAAGGATTCATCTTGCCATACAAGGGATATTCAAAGCTTAAATGTCTATGGAGATTTATAGCTAATTATAAATTAGACAAATGATCAGTATCAAACAAGAGATGATAACTTATTCCTTAAAAATAAATTGTCGATGACCTCAAAACACATTTTAAATCTCTAAAATTTGAGAAAGTTTCATGAGTCAACAACAGATCTACCGATGTCATGAAAACAATTAGTTCCATGATTCGAATGCATGATCGTGATAGAGAGTATCAATTCCTGATTGAAAATTTTCTTTAGCCAGCACATATTCTATCAAATTTAGAGAGGATATGCACCATTGTTGATCCTAATCTCTCACTTGAGCTACCATGGTACCAAAAATTTTATAACTATTTCCATAGTCATGTATTTCCTGCCAACCTTTTCAATAACCAACAAAAATTTCCTTCATTGCTTAACGCATTATATCCTCCTTGGAAACACATTTTATTGAAAAGGCTATTGTGGAATGCTTCTTCATTATTTATCTTTAGGAGAATCCAAATTGGCACTAAAGGAGGTTCATGAAGGAATGTGTGGGGCCCATACCAATGGTATAGTCCTAGAAAAGAAACTTCTCATAATAGGCTATTATTGGCCCAAAATGGAGATAGATACTTGTAATTATGTAAATAAGTGTGTTCCTTGTCAGTAGTATGGCAACTGCATACATGCACCTTCCTTACCATTGCATTCAATTACAACACCATGGCCATTCTCAACATGGGGTCTTGATCTCATTGTGAAAATTAACCCAAAATCTTCAGATGGACATAAGCACAATTTGACTACAATAGAGTACTTTACCAAGTGGATTGAGGCCATTCCTCTCACTTATGTTACTAGGAAACAAATAGCCAAATTAATTCATTACCATATCATCTGTCAATACGGCATCCTAGCCCATATTATATCCAATAATGGTAGATCCTTTGTGAACTAAGATGTGAAATATCTTTGTGAAAAAATCAATATCAAGCACAAGAAATCCACTCCATATAACCCACAAGGCAATGAATAAGCTGAGGCATCAAATAAAACCATTATATCCATCTTAAAAAATATTATCAATGATGTTGGCCATAATTGGCACTTGTAACTCTTTCCTACCCTCTGGGATTATAAAACCAATCATCACACCCCAACTAGATCTACTTCATACTCCCTTGTTTTTTGTACTAAATATATCATCCTGGTTGATATTGAGATCCCATCATTAATAATATCACTGGAGCACATTGAAGATGATGAAGACTATAGAGCCTCATGGCTGTAAGAATGAGAACTTCTGGATGGTAGCATTTGACTGCTCTTAAAAACTTGTAGGCCTATCAAAATGGATTACAGATAAGCTACAACAAATGCATTCTTCCTCAATAATTTGAGATTGGTGACTTAGTTTTGAAAGAGAACAAGAAGAAAATGAATGCAGAACCTAAAAAGAAAGGTAAGTTTTAGCCTAATTGGTTAGGACTATATATTGTCACAATAAACTATGGATTGGGAGCATATCAATTGGCTAAACCTAATGGTGAATAACTCTTAGATCCCATGAACATCATACACCTTAATATTTTCTACTCATGAATACCTTTGAACCATTTTCTATAAGACCCCTGACTTAGGGGCAACTTGTGTTGTCATAATTTTATCCCACCCTTTTATCTTACCTTGATCACATTTTATACTACCCTAGTCCACTTTTCATGAATCCTGATAGTAAAAGCTTTGAACCCTTGGCACTCTGAACACATTCTTTATCCCATTCTAGATTTCTCTCTTCAAGAAGCATATATTTTTTATCTCTAAGGCATGATATAAGCTTGAACACTTTTTATCCCCTGACTAATTATGATCTCAACTATATCTCATGAACATTATGAACATCTTCAATGGTAGTTCTATAAAGCAATTCAACTAGGACAATCTTGTATAGTTTTGGACAAGTGAATAGCCACATCTTCTTAGTTCAAGTTTTTTTTGCTCTTTCTTGTTTTATCAAGAACCTCACTCTCATTGATTTATGAGCATGGGCCATTATAGCTAGCTTAGCTATCTTATTGGAGCCTCTACTCTTAGGGTGTGCATCTCCTTGACTAGATGGTCCCACCTTGTGCATATTTTATCCCAAAAATACCAAAAACATTATAAATACTTTGAAAATACCAAAAACATTAGAACATGATCCATAAAAGAACAAAAATATTATCTCATGCTAATGTACATTTGTGCATTCCCATTCCCCCATTCCATGCTCTCGATGTTTTGTGAGCAACTGTTAAGTTTGAACACTCTCACTATTTTGTGAGCAATTGTTAAGTTTGAATGTTCTTACCATTTTTCAAGCATAAAAACACCAGTTTATTTCATCTTGTCCCATGCACTTGCCATTTTTTAAGATCATTCTTTCTCTTCTCATCAGATTCTTATTTTCCAAACCATTCTCATTTGTTTGTCTTATCTTCCATTTCTTCTATAAACATTAATCATGTTGGTCTAGTCATCATTTTTCTTCTATCCCATTTCTTGGGAGAACTAAATTTAGCCTGAAGTTCATGTTGGAACATGCATCCATGGAACTATGTAGGTAGCATCCACTTATCTGATACATTTGGAGTCAGCTCGGTGAACCTCTTCTTTTTCTTCTCTTCCCCCATTTCTTCTGTCATTGTTCCTCTTTAATTAGGGAACAATTATTGTGTCATTATTTTTTGTTATGATGTGGTGGAAAGTAACACCTCTACCACACATACATGAACATTTATCTTTAAACCACACTAACTTGGTTTTTATTTGTGTGTGTTTATTTGAGTTTTTATTTTCTTGGTGTTTTGTTGTGCTTTCATATCTCTCCTTTTATTTCTTCTCTTTTTCTCTTGTTATTTCTTGGTCTTGCATTTCCTTGTTTTTTTTTTTGCTTATCTCTTTTGTGTTTTAGAACATCTTGATGATTCACATGGATCTCAATTGTTTATATCTTGATCTTATGTTATTACATTGTTCTCAGACCATTTTGTTTATTTGATTATGGTTGGTGTCTTGTTTTTCTATTTGATTTTACTTTTCTCTTTTGTGTTTAAGAATGCCTTGATGGTCCAAATGGATCTTGATTATTGATATCTTGGTCTCATGTCATTAAGACATTCTTGACTTTTGTTTTTAAATATTTTGTTCCTACTTAAGATCATATCTTGATTTCAAGTTAGGTTTATTTATGTTTATCTTTTTCTTTGCTTTTTTGTTTAAATGTAAATCACTATAACTCTAGTTTTGGTCATTATTTTAGCATTATCCTTAGTTATAGATATTCACATTTGAACTAGCTCAGCACAATTAGAATATTATGTCATTCTAATTTATTCATGTTTATGATGCTTAATTTATTTTTCTATAGCAAGCACTTTGTGCTTAGGTCTCAAGGTCTTAACATCAACATCGACTCTAATGAACGATTCTTAAGAACACTCCATAAAACCTAGGCTCATGATATGGAATTAGGCTTTTAGGTAGCATGCATTTTAGGCTTCTTTGTCTATGCTTAGATGTGCATCTCTTTACATACATTTTAAGTCTAATCAACTCTTGGTCATTTTTCATCATTCCTCATTCCATTCTCTCCCAAACTTGAGTGAACTACATTGGCCTAAAGTTCATGTTGTAAAATCAGTCCATGAAACTATATAGGTAGTGCTTAGTTTATATTGAGGTCAACTTGGATATCTCCATTCTTCTTTTCATCTCTCTCATCACTTTGTGTATTATCATATACTTGATTTTATATGGCTTTTTAAACCATTACACCATCACTTGTATGTTTATGCCCACTCACTTTAACCTACCTTTTTTATTATATCCTTGAGATATTTTTTCTTGCCAATTACCCATGCTGGGGCCCAAAATCTAAACCATGTTCAAATCAAATCAGCTCTATAGGGTAAAAATAATTCTTTATTATTTATCAATGATCAAAATTTGCCCTACTGGGGCAAAACTATCTTATCACAATCAAATTTACTCTGCTAGAGTACTTATTATATTCTCTTTAGAGACCCCATTCTAGTGGTGCTTCCTTTCTTAAAGTAGAATGTTCTCTCTTTTCCTTTAATTCCAAGCTCTCTACATTAAACCCCATGATGTCAATATTTTAGTGTGCCACTTGTCTCGAGATTGAGTGATGTCATAAGCGTGTAGCTTGTACTCTCAAATTGGGTAAGTTAATAGTGTGTCCCTTACATTTATGGATTATATCTTTCCCATTCCCCCCATATTTAGGGATTATTATACCTCTAATTATATTTTTTTCATTGATTTTAATCACATACACAAGCATTAGCTCATCTGGATGTGATCTATTCCATGGGTTTATCTCTCACTTTCTCTCTCTCTTCTCGAGAGTCCATCCTTTTATTTCATCTTAGTATGTCCTCTCGAGGGGGCATCATGGGTCTATTCCAATTTCTTATTGACAACTCTTTTCTTTGAAAAGACATTGCTTCACCTGAATGTCTCACTACACCTTCTCAAATAGGGGCAAAATGTATACATCTAATTGCTAACACCATTTGTGTTGAAATTGTCAATCTTACTCGAATTTGCACTCAAATGCACATTTTAGGTCAAAATACATAAAATGCCCTAAATGGTTTCAACTTGTCACTTACAAAGGACAATTTAGGTCAAATTATCCCTAAATAGGGCAATGTATTTTATGGGCCAACTAACTTTGATCAAATCATTTCAAGTCAAAATGACAATTTTGCCATTTAGTGTTCTAGATCACTCTTTTATTCTAATTCATTGGTACACATCACGTACCTTTGTTATTTGGTGTTGGAACATCCTAAATGGGAATACAACTCCAATACATCTAACATTGCCTTCTAATTCCTCTCCAGTCAAATTATGACCTAGTAATATGACTTTTTGACCATTTTGATTGAGGGCCTATTTTCAAATAATTACACAAATATTTATTAACCTTTCTTAAGGCTAATAAATCCAAATCAAGAGCTTAAGTGGATTTTCTATGAGAGTTATTGAATATTTATTTTTGAAAACTGATTCCTATTAACTACATCATCAGGGGACATCATTTCTTGGGAAGACATCCCTAGGCCATAAATGCCATAAATATTAGGATTATGAGTCACCCATGCCTAGATGTGCCAAGATATAGAGAGGATTACAAAGCAAGTTAGTAAATCATTAATCCATAAATAATGAAACATGCATAAATAACTAACTAATGAAGCCTATCTATTCATATGGGAATTACAAAGGATAACAAGAAACAAATGAAAGAAAGTAATACCATATTGCCTTCCCAAATGGATTCTCCATACCCATGTCACTCAAAAACACGTTCTCCCTTGATCAATCATCCTTGTCTTTATCAAAAATGGTGGTAATCTCCTCCAATGCCTCAAAAACACTCCATAAAACCTAGGCTCATGATTCCAAATCACTAAACTAGCCTATCAATGAAGCTTGCAAACAAAATCTATGATCAAATACAAAGCCTTGTGGAAATAATTTAACATTATAACATTATGATCAAAGGCATGGGTGATACAAAACTAGGGGCACATTCCACCCTAACAGCAACAAAACTAGGGGCACATTCCACCCCAATAGCAACAAAACCAGGGGCATAATCCACCCCAATAACAACAAAATCAATGGCACATTGCACCCTAACAACAATAAAACTAGGGGAACATTTCACCCCAATAGCAAAAAAACCAAGGGCACATTCTACCCCAAAAGTATCTTATCCAATCTATAAATGCACCAAACATGCAAGAATGTAATTCTATGAAGGAAATTGTCCAAATATTGGAGATGAATAATAGAGTCAAAATTTACAAATTCAATGAGATATGCCCATATCCATTTGACTTATCTATTCTCCAAAACCCCTTTCCACCTCATTTTAAGGCACTCAAATTTGAAAAATACAAAGGGAAAGGAGATTTGCATGAACATATACAAGTATTCTTCATCTTGTGTCAAGAAATTGCTTATAGTAGCGAGTACTTACTATGACTATTTCCACAAAGTTTAGTGGGAAAAGCTCTTGATTAGCTAATTAAACTACCCAAGGGATCATTTGCAAATTGAAATGACTTATCAAAAAAATTCGGTAACCATTTCTTATATAACATAGAACATGAATTAATTGTTATTGACTTATGAAAATTTAGGCATCATGATGGTGAAAGTTTTGTTGCATATCTACAAAGGTGGAGAGCATTGGTAGATCACTTTCAACATAATTTTCTAGACAAATAGTTGGATGATATCTTTGTATATAATTTTCATCTTGAGGTTGTGCATAATATATGGTTAGCTTGTGCTAACTCAATTGAGGAAATTAGTGATAAAGGAATACAGATTGAGAAGGCTCTTATTGCTAGGGGCCTTGTTAAGATCTTCACATAAGGTCAAGCATCTAATCAAACTAAATCACCAGCTCCTAAAATAGTTATGTAAGATAATTCTAAAGGCTTTAACAAAAAAAAGAACATGGTTGGAAATGGGGTGACATAAACAAGACATGTACAAATGGTACAAGCTATGCCTCCTCCAAATGTACAGTTAACTCCCTCAAATCCATTACCTACTTTGTAAAGATAACCTCCAAGAAGGACATTTCATAACAATTTTAGAGTCTTTAGTAAGTTAGGAGAATCAATTGAAACAGTGTTACAAAATCTCATTGCAGCTAATTTAATTATATGGCTATATCAAGGCCATTTCCTCAAGATCAACCAAAACCAGATTGGTACAAAGAGAATGAATGGTGTAACTTTCATCATGTTCTTGGTCATAGTGCATATCATTACGTTCAATTACAACATATTATTAAGGACTTTATTAAAAGTGGGGAACTAGAAATTAATTTGGCCCCTAATTAGGACACAAATCAGGATATGGGAATCTATAAAGACCCCTTTCCTTGACATGATCCACCACCACCAAGAAATAATCAAAATGTTCACAATCAAGGATAGAGCTAGAATCAAAACCAATAATAAGATCAGAATCATAATGAGCATAATCGAGATCATAATTCCCACACTAATAATGTGTCTTATAACAATGTACCTTATGACTATAATAACACTGTGGGACGTATTTTTGCAATGCATATTTCCATTATTAATATGAATCCATGTGGCCAATCGCATGTTCCTCGCAACATGAGACCCATAATTATAGGGCCAACACCCTCTCCCCCCAGTAATACCATGTTGGGTTTGCATCATCATGTTGTTACTCCATTTGCATGGGTTACTAATCCTAAACAATAGTAACTTTTTTATAAAGTCTCCTCACTGACCCAAAATTATTTCAATACTGTTAGTTGCCTATGAATCACCATCCAAGTCTCTTTGCCTCCCTCTTCTAATTATAACAACTCCTTACCACCTCTAGGTTGTACAGTCGTAACTAGATGCCTGTGAGTTACCATTCAGGGCCCTTCACCCACTTCATTCCATAAACCTAATGAGAACATTATGCCAATGGTTTTAAATCTGAATATTATCCCAACAAAGACTAAACTAGTTCAATCCATAGTTTAAAGGCCTTATAGTCTAACGGATCAATTAGATAAGACCCCTATGCAAATTTCCATATTAGAACACTTACAGACATTTGATGTCATATAACCATTTTCAACAAATTTTTACAAGAGTCTATTATGCCTAATGATATAAACCTTGATCAGTTAAAGAACCTAGTTGGACATCTATCTTCATTTCAACAAATCACATTTGATCAAAAGGGCATGTCCACCCTCAGCTTGAACCATAATAACCCACTATACATTGAGATAACATTATGGATCACAGGATCGAGTGGGTTCTTATAGATAATGGTTTAGGGTTGAACATCATATCTCTTAAATTGGTGCAATGATTGGGTTACATGGATAAAGATATTCAGCCAAAAACTATTACAATCAAGGCTTACGACAATGCTGAGAGGGAGTAATCTGGTATAATTTGGTTGCCAATCATGGTTGGGTCTATTTATCATCACACATTATTCTATTTTATGGATATTGAGAATCATTATAACATACTTCTTGGTCATCCTTAGATCCATGAATTATTGGTATTTCCATCTACTCTTCACCAATGCCTTAAGTTTCCCCATGATGGGATCGAGGTTACTATTCTTACTGATCAACAGCCATACCAATGCTGCAAACATTTTAATGTAGAGTTTCATAATTAAAACTATTACCTAGGTTCTGAATTCATTATAAAGAAGAACAAAGCCATCATTTCTCATCCATCTCTATCTAATTATATAGACCCTAGTGATCTAACCTCCACTTTAGTTGATCCATTTCCTACAGCTCTAGCTAAATAGTTTATTATTAAAGATGTCAGCATTTCCACGTACCATATAAAGTATATCCTCCATATTTCAAAATTACCAAAATTCCTTAAAACATTTGGTAAGCCTAAAACTTCTCAAACTCCAAACATACCTGATCGACAACCAAAGAAGAAGCAACCAAAACCTCCCGTGGTTTTTGCACCTATAATTGCACCAAAGAAAGATCAAGAGGATTTTACTGAGGGTGATTGTTTATAATCTAAAGGCCTTGTTGATTATTTTTAGAATCCAAAGTATCCTATCCCTAACAGGATAATAGATCATCTTGACTATATAGGGAAAGGCCTTGGCCCACACGTGAAAGGAATTTTATATCCCTTATCAACTGGAGTTGTCAATTGGAATCATGGTCTTAGATTTAAACCACTAGAGGATGACCTCATAACATTTGGTAGTGACTCTTCTGAAATGACTAGTGATGATACTCCTAGCAGTGACACAATGTCCCATTATAGCCTTTTTGATGAGCTTGTTGACTCAGGTTTATTCAATTCAAATGCCATATTAACCATAACACCTGTTGGAACTTCCTATCCTAAATCAAAAATCTATCTTATTGGATCTTCCTATCCTAAAGAAAAAACCCATCCTAGTGGTTATTTCCTTCTTGAAGTAGGACATTATATCTTTACCATTGGTGGTTCCCATCCTGAAGTAAACCCTCACTGTAACCTAGTCTTTGCCATCCTAAAATCATAGATTGGGATAAAAAAAATTGGTCATATGCCTCGATAAGTTTAAAAATGAATAATCAATTATAGAATACATGGGCTTGTGAAATGCATTCCCCACTAGATATAATGTGAGGGATGGATATACATTTGGTCAAGGCAGGTTGCAGGCCAAAATAGATAAATTTGCAGTAAGTGTATCACTTTTTGGTTCAATTTACATTGTGTTATTTATTTAGATTTTTTATAAACTGACTACATCTTGAAATTGACATTGTATTTTAGGTGGAAAATAGTAATAAAGAAGCAAGTGCATAAGATATTATGAATTATATGGCAGCACTATATTGACCTAGTAAATCTAAGAGTGGGATGAAGTGGAAATATAGCTCATCAACAAAGATTTCATATCCATCTATTAAATTCCCATTAGGAGCATCTCTAGATCATGTTAACTTAGATTAAAGATACCAATAAGTAATGAGTTGCATATTTGGTCTCACTCAACAAGTTTCATAGTTGGTTTCATCCGTTAACCTTATAATTTTTGCATGGAATGAGCATAAATCCATAGATTCAGCTGAGGTAAGAGGCTCTATTAATCTCATTTCTTCTTGTTTGTAAATTTTGTATACAAATGCCTCTTAATATGTAGATTATTAAAATTTGAGTGAAGGATAATCCAACCCAGTTTATTTATTGTTGTAGTCATCTAGAAAATGTTCTTTAAGACAAATTTATAACTTGCATTCTTTACTTGACTATTGAATGCTTTGTTTTTTGCATGATGGTTAAACCACATGTAGAGAAATTTTATCAAATTAGTAAGAAAATAAAAATGACTTCATGATGTCAACATAGCTATCGATATTGATAATGATCATGATGAACTGGACAAGAATGTGCAGCATAATCATCATAATTGTGTTGAATTAGTTGAGGTAATATAATAGTTATCAGTTATCTGTCCCAATGTTTTATCATTATTCATGCTTAAAATGTTTTATATCTCAATATGATATGTATTTTTTTATTTTTTCATACATTTATTGATAAAATCCAAGAAGGGTATAAAGTCTAGGTGTTGGATCTGTTTGATGGTGCTACTATGGGCATTGGGCAGATTCACTCACTATCTATTGTACATGGATTCAAATTGAAAGGAATAGGAGATGCAAATACAAATATTTTAAAGGTCACAAGTAAGATACCCCTTGCTTATGAAAACAAAATATATGTAGTTATTCATTTGAAATACAAATAAGGGACCTTTACACAGTGGCCACTAAAATATTTTAAAAAAATGACATAGTTGATGTTTATAATGTACTAGTTGTTAGACAGCTTGGCCCATTGCTTTATGTAATAATTTGAATGTGTTCATGTTCAATGATATTCTTAGTTTTTTTTGTCTATTTTGGAGTTGTATAAGCAAAAAAAATCATTGTAACTTAGTTTTCTAAGTCACAACACTGAGAAACACACTTTGTATTAACACATTTTCCAAAGCAAAGACATATTTTTTTCTTGTATCTGTTGTAAGAACACCTTCTCTCAATAAAATTTTAGTATTTTTCCTTCTTAATAGCTATTTCATTATGTAAAAATGAATTATTGATTATGTTTTTCTCTATTTTATGTCATATGTTTTAAAGTCTCATCATTATGTCATATGTTTCGTGGCACTTGTATCTAATACCCAAACATTTATTAATTCATCATGAGTTTCAAATTAGAGTAAGCTATATTCCCTAATGTTGTAAATGTTGATTCATGAGAAATATTCATGGATTCATCATAGTCATGCTCTACATTATATTGATCAAAATAATATTTATACATTTTATGTGGTCTGTGAATAAAATTAAGGATCACTTCCATATAACATGAACCATTTAAAAGTCTCATGGCCACATGAATCTAGGACTATTTTTAGTGTTGTAATTAGAGGTGACATAATTAGTTTACAACATGATTGGAGCTACTTTTCTTGTGCATTATATTAAGGTACTCTTATTACTTAATTGGAGGTGACTTAAACAATCTGCAACTTACTTGGAATTACCTTTCTTGTAAATAATATAATGACTTAAATTTTTTCATGCTCTTGTCAGCTACAAATTAATGAAGAAGTTAATGGAGTCTTATTTAGTATGGTATGTGAGAAATCTAAAATAGGATCCTAAAATTTGACATCTCTCCACATTTTTTAGCTAGATATATTTAAAATATTTATACTACTACTACTTATATGTCTAATGGAAGCCAAAAAGATACCCCTAGCTAGAGAATGTAATAAGGAAAATAGTGTAATGGGTGTCTGTAATAATCATTTGTAATACGTATTGAAGGTTTTGTAAATTCCTCTTTCAAGAAGTGAGTATTTAAAATTACATCAAGGGTGCAAATCTCTAGTACAAAAATCCCAAGGGGTAACAAAATAGGCCAAAGGCCACTAACAACCAAAAATAACAGACAGACAATCAAAATAGGAAACAACAAACAGACTAAGGATTAATAATAAAAAAACACTAGTTTTATATCAAATCTTTCCAATCTTATTTGATGAACTTGAGAAGGTCCTCCATGCTAGCAATTTTTCCTTCTATATCTTTATCTTCTTCTGGGAGGTCTTACAGAATCATCAGGAAAGAAGCTACACGGTGGATAAATTTCAAGAAAATAGTGGTTAGCACCTTCATTTTATTTGAAAGGGAGCACAAACCCTTCTTCAATTCATTTAACTCCCTTTCAATCTGGCTCTCCTCTTCACTGGAATCTATGAAATCCTCCTTGTCAAAATCATAAGCGGAGTCATTCAGCTCCTCAAAATAGCTACTTCCCTCCTTATCTAATTATTGAATAGGATTGGGTTTATCTTTTAATTTACCTACTTCCTCCCCATAATTAGAGGTAGAGGGATCATCCCCAATCTTTACCAACAAATTTTTTTCCCTATCAGTCTGTTAGATCTCCTAATATTCATCAACTTTCTTTTTATACAGCTCTAAAATTTAAAACTAGACCCTTCCTCTATAGCCTCCTCACCTTACACCTGGGCCTCCAAGTGCTCTTTATCACTGGCCAAATTCTAAGGCTCCACCCTCACCAATTTCTTTTTCTTACTCTTTCCTTGATTGATCTTCTCATAATTGATCTAAACAATTGATTTCCTTTTTTTATTGCCAAAAAAGGAAGGGTTATTTTTTAGCTCCTATAACCCTTCAACAGTCAGAGAGTTAGAAGTGTCAGAGGATCTGGAAGTCACATCTATCAAGGAGGGATAACTAGAGCCCATCCTGAGAGGTGAAAATCTTTCAAACTTAGGGGATAGGTTTGAAGAGGTGGGAACAAGGTTCTTGGAAAAGGGTAGGGAACCAAAGGGACCCATGGAACCAAATCTAACACTTAGGGGAATGTGATCATCAAGGTCACTATCATGGGAACTATCTAAAACCTATGATTTTAAATGCTTAGAGGGACATAATGCAAGGTGAAAGTGATAAATCCTAAAGATAAGACTTTAGTGGAGTGGAATGGCGGAGGCAACTGGGTTTTTTTAGGGAATTTTTGATAGACTTAACATATGTCTCCAGAGATGATAAGAGGAAGAAGAGGAATTTAACCAATATCTTGTGATGAAATTGTTTCAAAAGAGTGAAATGGTAATGATAAAATTATTTAAAATGACCTTCAAGGGTAAAATATTTCATTATGGTGAAGCATACCTTATCCCAAGGGTTAAACAAGCTCTCTCTATCAAAGCCTCCTTGTAACTTCACCAACACTTCTCCTTCAATGATTAATTTTTTCAACCCTTATAGATTTTGAAATTTGGTGAGTCTTTTCAATATTCTACCCTCACATCATAAACCCATGGCCTTATCAATCGACTCCTCACTAATAACAAACTCTATACCTCTAACCTAAACTTTACAATCACCATTCTAGCTCAAAGCAAATTGAATGGAGATTTTATCATCATATCCATTTATGCATTTAATAAAATGAAAAATTACACCTTCATATCATATTCTCTAGAGCATAGCATCTACTTTAGTTTCATCACATGATAATGGATCAGTTCTGACTCTTTCTCGTCCTATGACTGTTAAAGCTTCACCAAATTGTTGCATGATTGAAAAGGGAGCCAAACCAAAGATAATTACCACCACCAAAGATAATTAAATCAAAAAATATATAAGCTTTCAAATTACACACCTAATCTTTAGTAAAATGTAGGATCATTAATAATTTCACATGTGAAAGAGATTGCCAAGATTTGTCATGCAAAAACGTGCCTTAAAGGATTGAGGCTACCAGCTCATGTGATATTGATTTTCTTCGAGTTGAAATACTTAGAACAAATGTGATGAGGATTATAGTACAATGATGATGAATGAAATCATCATGAATAAAAATGACTAAATATACTACCAAATTGATTAAAATGATGATTAAAATTAATGACTAAATAAACTACCAATAGATAGAAATAAGTGAATAAAAATGACTAAATATATCAGAGAATAAAAATGACTAAATAAATGACCATATTATAACAATCAATGACTAAATATACTACCAAATCGATCAATCAAAATAACCAATAAATGACTAAAAATGGTTTAGTCATCAATTTGGTCATGTTATAAATGACTGGCGATAAACTACTAATGGTCACATGATCATGTTTGGTCATTTATATGTAGTTTTTTAATCATATATTTCTCTTTTTGTACTAGTGAAATAATTGAGAAGAAAACAAGCAAAAATCACATGAGGCAAGAAGTAAGAAGCATATAAAAGTGGCCAAAGGGACAAGCAAATAAGGGGAGTGGACACATGTCACTCAAACTGGTAAAGCAAGCATACAAGGCATGTTCAAATACCCACATACATGTACAATGAAAAATAAGGAAGATTGACATGAGGGCCCACAAGCATATACATTATTACAAGCAAATTTGTCACAAGAGCCACAAGCACATATAAGAGTATAAGCAAAGGATATTGGCAAATGTCTGAAGGCACACACAAGAGAAAAAATAGGAACTAAGAAATGCAATCACATATAGTTACTCAAACAAAAAAATGAATGCATGTAAATTCTATAAATATTATCGCATCTAATTAATCAAATTAAGAAGTGAAAGTATGCAAAACATGTAGTATAATACTAGGTAGATGCTAATAAATACACTAATGAGTGTCGACAAAATAGTCTATGTAAGCTGATAATTAATGTATATCAATAGGATAACTAGAGTTTGTGGTGTAGGAATGAAATAACTTAGATGGTTTAGTCATGTATAAGATGCCCTCAATGGGTAGATATGTCGATGTATGTCTCGAATGTAAAATTAGGATGCCCCCTCAATGGGTAGAGTGAAGTAATCAAGGATTTAGGTGTCACTGTACACACTCAAAAAAGATCAAGTGAAGCATGGTAATGTAGATAAATTGATAAACAATAGCATATAATAATAATATGTAAATCTAGCATAGTAGTAAAAATGTAAATCATGGATAATGCATATAGTTGAAAGGTTTTTGATGTTTTTGATTTATATGAATGTTTTTTTTAATTTTAAAATGTTGTATTATTTTTGGTATTTTTGAAATAAGCTATGTATAAGCAATCATAAGGAAACTATGTACAATAAATTAAAAAGAAGCCATGTACAAGAAAGACTAAGAAGAAATGATACTAACCAATGAGTCTCATGAGAGACTCCCTAACACAGTGTCATGTATCAAGTTATAAGTGCTCTAAAATGTCTGTAGTGGAAACTAATTATGGGGTCCCCCTATAACTATAAGAATTGGATACAATTATGGGGCCCTTAGGGACCCATTTGGTATTAGAATAAGATCCTTGAAAGTGTTTTATGTGTGTAGAGGCATGAGATCTCAATGATACTATCTTGGGTGTGAATACTATAGATAGAAACTATCTAGAGTCCTGAAACTATCGCTGATGTAGTGGTTGCTCTAAAAGAGGTCTCCATGGAAGTGTATGAACTCTCTATATTGGTGAGAGAGGCCTTGACTATGTCTAAAATTCAATTGGAGGAAGAAGAATTATAACTAGTGGAGAAGCTGAAACTTGTGACTATAGAGTAAGAGATGGCTTTGAGGTAGGGAGTGGTAACTCATATAGAACTCCACAACTATAACAACCTGATTAGTGTGAATGAATTTCATGCATCTATGAACTATAGAAGGTACTGATCAAAGTTTATAGATCCATGGTTGACCAAGCAACATGTCAAAGACTCATACACTAAGAATAATAGTAAATGGTGTGGCCACATGTGTAGGTCCAACCTATAAAGGAAGTAAAATCTCATCTAATGAACTTTGTATATGTCCACTAAATCCACTTATAACTGAATCCATGGGGGTAATATCCTACTCCAAATATCCCAAATTTGAAGTAATGTCAAGGTGCACATGTTCACACTAGATCCATTGTTTATGAGAACACTATGAATATGAGGATGATTAATGTAGGCTCTGATGAAAAGTGCATGGTAATCTGAATCATCCTCAATTATCTCTTGCTCTAAGAAGGAAATCAAAGGTCTAGATAAAATTTTGGAATTATACACACCAATCATGTTTCTCAAAGGATGTGACTCAACTGAAGGTACCCAATATGTAGATGGTGGAGAGTGTGCATGATGTGTATGGTGAACACCTATTGTGTCCCTTGTCTCTTATTTAGAATGTTATGGGAAAGGATCTGAGAAAATTTTCAAAGCCTTTTACTATGTTTGATTTACCTGAGGAGGCTCAACTAGAGTGCTAAGATCAATAAGGTTGCCATCTATCAAGTCTTATATCTTGTGTTATAAACTAATGCATCTATTCATTGTGTGGCTTGGTGCCTTGTGAAAATCATAGAATGCATTCTGATCATTTCCACATGGAAGAGTTTTTTTTGTATCAACCTCTTGAATAAGAGGGAGATATAGGATATTGAATTCTAATAGCTACTGTAAGACTCTGGCTGGAGATATTGGTAGATTGGTAAAGGCTAGCCAAGGAGATGCTGATAAAACCACTCACTGAGGGGGCTCTAAAATTGGATTAATAGTAGGTTGATTTTGAATTTTTTTATCATTAACCTTTACCTTATATGGGACTTTACTATTACTATTATTTGTTGTTTTTGATATGTTTGTGTACTTGAGTTTTTCCATTGAAATTAATTTTACATCTCTTTCCTTTATTATATGACATAACTCAGTGAAGGAAGAGAAATTTTTGAACATTATTGACTCATACAAAGCTATCAAAAGACTCTATTTAAAGAGATCCTATAATTCTTGATCAACCATAGGGCTAGTCATTTTAGCCAAGATAGTCTTATATCTAAGAACATAATATGTGAGATGCTCATTTGACCTTTGTTTCTATTTTTTAGCTTGGGCATAATAAACCTTGTCACCTATGTTAATGCTGAAATGAGATGGGAACATGCTAGCTAAAGGATTTAATGCATTGACTAATTGATTTAGTAGACTATAGAACCATTGTAGAGCATAATCCTTTAAGCTCTATGGAAATAGCTTGGTTAATAACTAGTCATTTGTCACATAGTCCAAACATGTTGCATGAAAATACCTCAAGTGTGTCTTTAGATCACCCTTGCCATCATATAGAGTGATCTTGGGTTGAACAAAACCTGGTGGTAAGGGTGTAGAAGCAATATGACGTGCTAATGGTGTATGAAGTAGAGCAAAAGAGTTTAAAACTTGTGTTGGTCTAGAGGCACCTTACTCAATATGTATCACCTTAGATTGAAGAGATTGTATCCCTTACACAAGGGCAGCCACATCAAGAGACAATGATGTACTAGTCATAACTAGTGATGCCTCATAGGAAGGTTGGGCTGCTATAGGGGTTGTTGAGACATAGTTACTCCCATAATGTCATTTACAACTGGTTATTTTTTGGTTTGAGAGGATTGACCATTGTTTAGTTTTTATTGTTCTTCTTTTAGTATTTTAAGCATATCATCTTGTATATTAGGATGTTTAGCTAAAAGGTCTTAAAGTTTCCTCTTATCAATTTCATCAAAATTGGTATATTGGGCCATTGTTAAAGTAGGAAAATAAATCACATATGGATTAATTTTTTTGCAATAAGTTGTAATAAGCAAAATGTGATGGAAGGAAAATATTAAATAAAGGAAATGTAAAGTCCTAAAAATAATAAACTAGAATATTCATAAAAAGGATACAAATCTCACAAACATGTAAGGTGATATACCTCAAGAGTGTAGGGACTTATTATATTCAACTAGGGTTTGAAAGAAATAATTTTTAAAATTACTATGGTAAATTTTAAAAATTAAATGTGAAATTCTAATTTAAATATGTAGGAAAAATTAAAAAAATACTGGAAAAATCAGCAAGGAATTTTCCCTAGGGATTTTAGAGTTTTTGTGCACAAACAAAATAAGTCGAGTTCCCCAAATGATTTAAATTTTTTTAGAATAATGGAGTTTTATTATTATTTTAACTAAAGGTATGGATTAATAAATTAGTTTATAATATAGAGATAATTATAATCATGATTTGTGTAATTTATTTGTCTTTTTTAACCTTTCTAAAAATAGTAATAAATAAGGAGAAATATAACTTAGCTTGAAATTGGATTTAGATGGATGATACAGAGGTTGAAACTAGCTATGCAGGACTGGGATAGTGTCATCAATCTAAATCTAGATTTCATTTGATTAAAGGATAGTAATGCTAAAAATAAGACACTTTAGTGTTTTACGTTGTTGTCTACTCTTGCCATTGTTATCCAAACTAGTCACAAAGACCTAAAACTTTCTAGGTTTTTGTGTTATTTCTGTGTGAGACTGTCAGTAAAATCTTGAGTGTTGATTGTCAATGGAACTCACTATATATTTGATTTAATCTTCAAAATCCTAAACCTCCATCATGCTTGATAAAACAATATTTGAATCACTTGAGAAAGGAGGGAATTAGTGTGTAAGATGCATTGAACGTGTAATCTACACCCTTTATATAGGCACATTGCCTATATACTAATACTCTAAAGAGGAATCAAGCCATATGTAGTTCTCCCACCTAATGTTCTTTGTGAAATAGTGTGATATGGATGCAAAAATTTTAAATTGAGAGTGTTTAAGGTGGCTAGGGATTAGTATGAGGGTTTGAGTGTGTTTGCAGTTATGTTAGGTGATTGTATATAGATAATAGGAAAGTTTATCTTAGTGCTTTATTTGTATTTGTGCTTGCTTTATAATATTTTTCACCTCCCTTGTAAATGAGCTTTGAATGGTATTTTATAGGGAATAATTAGTCATGAGTCAGATGTACTCGTGCTAGGTTGACATAATTAAGGATATGTATTGGATGAAATGACCATTGGGACTCAAAGCGCAAATGGATAAAAGCACCAAAAATGGGACACCCTAGGGTCCAATACTATAGTCCAAGTATGGTGCTCTTTTCCTATAGGCTCAGGACCTAGGGGAATAGGATTGGCCTAGGAAATATAGTCCGGCTGAGTGGAATGATCATTCAGAAGGTTTTGGATGACTGATAATGAGCACAAAGATGAAAAAGGAGCTATGGATAGGGTGTCACAAGCCACACTCAAACTACCAATTTGGACATTTTATATGACTACAAATTCTCATTAGTAGAGTTAATTATAGTTGTCTCTTCTAAGTTAAAGTAATCTAGGGAAAGAGTTTTCCAAGACATGCTCCCATCTATGTCATCCTAATAATTTATAACTTTTTCCCCCATTTTTAAAAAAAATCTATGACCTAGTGTTCCTAAAAGTGGTAGCACTTAAAGGTTCACTAAACATCCAAACATCATCCAAAACGACACTTTATTTCCATCCCCCACATTGCATCTATAATTTTTTCCCAATATTTTTTTCTTTTAATAAGGTTGTTCCAAAAAGTGGAGCCATGTAGAGGGGATTCCAATGTAATAAAAACATAAACTTATTTATGACCCATGTACTTTGCATTGATGATGTTGGTCCATAATTTTTCCTCTTTTAAAACTATCCACTCCATTTTCTATATGAGGTATTTGTTCATTCTCTAAATATTTCTCAGACTCAGGCCCCCATGAGATTTGGGTAAGCAAGTCTTGACCCAAGCCACCACGTGTATTTTTAATAATTGTACATTTGATCTCTTATAAGTTGTATACCTATTGTACAACACATTCATTTTTTAAATAAAAAATAGGGTAGAACATATTAGTGATCTTGTAAATTTTCAAGATTTTATTTTCTTATTTTTATCCTAGGGTCAGATTATTTTTTGATTTCTATATACAAGAATATTTTCTTATGATTTGGTTTTCAAGTTCAATTTATTTTTCTTTCCTTTCTTGCTTTCTATAAATTGTGTTCTGATATTTTTGGAACTCACAAGAGTTGTCATTTTGAGCAAGGAAATCTTCATTTTTATTTAAGTCATGGTGTGAGGGATACTGCTCTAGTTCATATGGATTTTAATTTCCACATATCTCATAGTATATCAAAAATGACTAGGTTTTCACTTTTCAACCATAAGAATCTTTTCAATTGTTCATGTTTTTAGTGCACTAATAAGTAGTTAGAATTGGCAAATTACTCTCAATATACCCTAGATAAATTATAGTACACCTACGATATGGTGAAATCCTTCGTAATTAGTGCCATTTGGGTCTTGTTCACTATTTTGTGACTGAGAACATTATATTTGAGAGCCTATAAAACAAACATTCCTTGCTTAGTCATACCTACAATCAATTATTTATTAGTAGTAAGTTTTATGTTTGTTATATTTAATTTGTTTTGGGTCAACAAATATAAAATGGATTATAATGGTGTTCATCCTTTGGATTTCCTCTTCTCTAATAATGCTTTATTTTGCACTGACAAATTCAAATATCATAAAAAGGCTAAAATGAATAACATACAATCTCAAGCCATTACACCATTAAATCTATTTTATTTTAAATCAATTATGAATTGAAAACAAGAATAATTTTATATTTCCAATCTTACAAGGCATACTACACACCTTATTGATGGACTTGTCATGACTTTTGACACTGATAAAGCTAACACATAGCAAGTGGATGAAGTTAATGACAAAAAATTCGCTAAATATCTTAATTCCAATCCACATAATATTAATGCATTACTATACATTGCAAGATATGAAAAAATAAATCACCTGAAGCTCCTACATTGGAAGAAAAATATGTTCCCACTTCAGGTGTTCCAAATTCTACTTTTGATTTTATCCCTATATCAGCATCTCCAGTTATATATGTGTCATCATCTCTAGGTATGGGGGAATCATATGATTTAAAATAGATTAATATTACTATTTATACATAAGCATCATATACACCTCATTGGATTACTACATATGTCCCATCAAAAACTTCACTGAGCAAATTATTATAGCTTTACATGCTAAGGTGTTGCAATTAGAACAAGGTGTCTTTATAACTAGTCATTTAATGGACTCTTGTACTTTGCTTAATAATCCTTTAGTACCTAATAAAACCTCTTTCCCACTACCATCAGTATTTTTAGCTTAAATGTAAATGTGATCCTAAATAACATCTCTGATCATTCCATCCAACATGCTTGTATTGTGATTACAATGACAAATTAATAACCAAGCTATTTCCAAAAAGCTTCAAATACTATGCTCTTGATTGTTCTATGATCTTGAACTTCAATTAGTTAAGACATCCAACCCTTTGGCATATCATTTTATAGCACACTTCTCTATCATCATTGATAAAAAAATATCTTATGTGTAAATTTCTAAACTCAAGCAAGGGTCTAATGAGTTGGTCAATGAATATGTTCTTTGATAAAAAATTATGCTACCTAAAATGACAATTATATGGAAGACAATGAGTTACAAGATGTATTCACACAAAGTTTGTTAATATAACTCCATGATTCTATCATGTTTATATATATATATATATATATATATATATATATATATATATATATATATATATATATATATATATATATGATAGAATCATGGAGTTATATTAACAAACTTTGTGTGAATATATATATATATATATATATATATATATATATATATATATATATATTGATGAGTTATGCCATACAATTAATTAACAAGAATTCAAGCTCATAGATTTGAACAAACTTAAATACGCACCAAATTATCCTTCTACTTCAAATGCTAAGTTTCAAATCAAACCAAGTTAAAAATTCAAATATATTGAAAGAAAGAATGAAACAAAAGTAATAGTCAGTGTAGTATCACAACCAATGAACAAACTTCAATTAATAGCTCCACCAAGGAGGAAATTTTCAAGTTTACCACAACCTCTTCATGTATTGTTACAAAAATTACTTGATTGTAATCTCATATATCTCCCTCTACCATTAGAGGTTGATATGACCAAGCCTCAACATAAAAGATTCAAAAATAACACATATTATGATTACCACAAATATATTGGACATTCTACAAACAAGTGTTTCAATATAAGACATAAAATACAATAAATTATTGATGACAATACTATTGAGCTAAGCATACCCCTATAAGAGGCTAGATCACAACAAAATGATAATAAAAGATTGAAAAACTTCAATTACCCATTTCCAAATCATGGTACAATATAAAATATAAATCATCTAGAGGTACACCATGCTTACAATATGTACCCTCTTCATATATATGGACATCCAATAGATGGTATTATTGGTGCATTTACAAGCACATCAAAACCACATCCTTTAATCATATTTGTTGATAATGGAACCATTGATGATGATTCAGATATACACACACAAAAAATCTATGACATTATCATGATTGACAATGGAACCATTGATGATGATTTAGATGGAACCATTGTTGAGCTTATATCAACAAAAAATCTATAACATTATCATGATTGACAATGGGTTAAGTGAAAATGCATGTATAATGACACTAGTTCGCACTCTTAGGTGCATATAACGTAATCTATAAGCTACATCAAAAATAGTTAAAGCATGTGATGGATATACATATAATACTATTGGGCATATAGTGTTACCTCTTCAAGTTGGTTCAAAAATAATGGTTACTCCATTTCTAGTTTTACCAAGTATAGGATCATTTAATATGTTATTAGGATGCCCTTTGATCATATATAGTCTATGTGTTATGTCATCAATAGTACATTGATATTTCAAGTATGTACATTATAATCAAGTAGTTAAAGATTTAGGAATTTATATGATTACCCTCTAAAGTCAATGGTATCTACTTCTTTTCCCCAAACACCACCATAGTTGGTTCTTGGACCTATTCAATAGCGTAATATAAATATCTTTGTTGGAACTATTCAAGAAAACAATATAAAGATAATTATTATGGCTATTATAGATAGCATTACGAAGACATTTATTGAATCTATGAAAAACATTTCTATACAGTTCATTTAAAGAAGAGTGGTACACAATCCTACACAACAAACTTCACATCAAAGAGTTATTCAAAGTTAAAATATGTATTAATTTTATACAATGCATCCTAAGATAGTACCTTTAACAGTTCAATGTGTTATTAATGAGACCTTATCCTAATATATAATAGAATTCACCAAGTCTTACACCTTATAGAGTTTCACATCCTACAAAAGATACTATGAGTAGTGATCAAGATAGGTAGGTTACAACGCATGTTGCCTTTTCATATTCTTATTCATTTACATGTAATACTTTTCATTCACAAATCTATGATATAAATACACACTATGGTCCTTCCATTGATAGGATCATAGTCTATTTCTTTCAAATCTAGAAAAAATACAAAAAAAATGTCAAATATATAAAAATATTCAAATATGTCAAAAATACAAAACATCCAAAAATAAAAAGTCAACACTTGAGCATGACATATGTTGATAGTTTAATTATATACATGTCTTATTTATCACATATTTTGGTAGATAGAATATAATTTTTCATACACAAATGCATTTCATGAGGTATATGAGTGTGATGCAACACATACATAATTTACATGGATTTTTAGATGTTGAATCCCTTTCTACCTAGTCGTCATACCTATGTTGGGGGCATCTTACTCTATATATTATTTTATAACATGTTATATTTATTTATGACCTCTCTACCATGTTGGGATATATCCCTTACCAATGTCTTGTTATTTATGCATAATTTACATTATGTTACATGGATATGTTACTTTGCTATGATGTGTCATTGATACATATGGATGGAGTAGACTAGTATTCACATGTTCAATGCTCCTTTAGTGTTGTTTACTTTCTTACATGATAAGATAGATATTATTTGATTATTTTGTGTGGCCCTTGGCCTTATGTGTATAATATTTATTTGTGTGAGATTTAAACATGTCTATTTTTTTAAACCTATGCTATGTGCAATATTTTCTTGTGTGGTGTTTTAACATGTCCATTACTTCTGGCCCTTTCCCTATGTGTGTGATGCTTACTTTTATGCATGACATTTTAACATGTCCCTTGTATGCATCTATTTGCCTTATGTGTTGACATTAGGTGTTGTGTTTATTTTGTTTGTTGCGCTTGTTGCACTCAATTGATGGTGTTTTTATATCATGTACTTTTACTATGTAGGCTACTTTAGAGATGGTTACATTATTGCATGCATCATTTCTATATATATCTAGACATGACATTATTACACTTCACACTCAATATTATGATGACATTCTCTCCACATGTTGACATAATTATACATGATTTTATATTTATCATATGATATAGTTAACTATTATTTCGATATGAGTGACTTGAAGGCTATATCTCTCATCTCAAAGGGGGACATTATAGTGGGATTGTTTTAGATATCTAAACCTCCATGAAAAAAAAAATAGATTATATGATAGAGTTCAAGTTTTAAATATTCAAGGTAAATTTAAAAATTAGATTCCATGATAAAATATTAGTTTCAAATATTCAAAGTTTCTAAAAATCAAAGTAATTAAACGATCAAATATATGACATAAATTAGCACATCAAATACAGATTATGGAGGAATATGACATGAAATACACTCACTTAACAAAAATATATGTACATATTCATACACACTTGAATGCATATGCATGGACATATGCAAAATAATTATGGGAATAACAGTTATATGTTTCAAATGTAGTTATAATTAAGCATATAGATGCAAGGCATTCTATATCATTTGGAACAGATTCAAGGTGGCATGATGTTTGTTCATGCACATTTATACATTTTTTTAAATGTTAAAAACCATGATATTAGTTCATGCATATATAAAATAAAATATAGTTCACAAAGTCAAAATAAAATGTTTATTTCAAATCAAATTTATTTGAATTAAGGCCATGATGGGGGCATGAATATTATTCATTCTCTTTTGATCATGCATGTAGAATATAGATCCATCTGCAGATCAATGTGATTCATTCTATTATGGATAATGTACATTCAATTATAGTGACACTTAATAGCCTTGGCATTACTTATATCATACCCATTGTATGTTTCCATCTTGTACTATGGGTTATGTACATTCAAGTCTTTTGGCACTCAATGAACTTGGCATCACTTATAGTGAACCCATTATGGTTCCACCTTATTTTAAATAAGTGCATTGGGTACTTTTCCCTATTCACGAGAGTTTGAATATGCACCTTTCAAACTCAAGGGCTTGATAAGTTATTCAAATTTGAGATTGATCACTCTTAACTCATTAATGTTTCAAATTCTCCAAGTGCTTTGATAATGGTGCATGTTTCTCCATATTTTTTAGCTATAGAGCAACATGTTTTCATATTCATATATGTGTACTCCTTCCTTTCTCTCTTTTTAATTTAATTTTATATTTTCATATTTTTTCAAAATGTCAAATAAAAATAATAAGTACTTCATGTGTTGTTTCAGGGTTTGATATTGAGTGTCATACACAATTAAAGCTTCATATCAAAGATAAAGTGTGTTGTACACACTTGAGTTTTGTTTGCTCATGTACTCTAGTAATTCCATTATTATAATAAAGGGAGCACAAATGTAGATACCTAAATTTGATCATAGGTATTTGATAATGTTAGTTCCTTACATATCCTAAACCACTCATCTTGCCCCAAATACATGACTCTTATTCACTATTCCTCTAAGCCATTTATCTACATGTGGAATTGACCCTCTATTCAACATAATTATTACATAAACATTTAATTTAATTCTTAAACCTATGTTACATCAATCTCATATTACCTCCAATTCAAGACAATTGTCCCTAATTCTTAAGTAGACAAATCCATTATTGCAGACCTAACTACCTAGAGTAACCTCATCCCATGCTAATCAATGGATAGTTTCCAAATTTTAAAATACCTATATGCATCTTCCCACACATTTCATAAGGTTGGATAAAGGAAATTATCAAAAAAATCATTATATAAGCTAATAAAAATCTCATTTCAAAATAACTCAGTCTCTAGTTTGGCACTATCTATTGATCACTTACACACTATGACACATTGATAAAATCTACCATATTCTTCCCAAATTCAAGAGCATTCATGAGGATCAGTCACAAGCCAAGTTTTAAGCTTCTCAAATCAAGTCAAGAGTTATCATTGTCAAGTATCAAAGCCATATTTCTAGTTGCATACATATAATCAAGAAGCACAATTACATAATCACTTTAGGTGGGAGAACTATATGTAGCTTCATTCTCTCTATAGATTATCTAGATGAATAAATAATGATCAATCATCAAGGGAGTGATTGGGGCCAAATCAACCCATTACACTCCCCCTCTCTTTTTTATGGTTTCTAACTCTCACAAAGATCCTTAGAGTTTATAAAGTAAAGAGGATTAAAATAATGATGTCCATGCAACAATCTCAATATACATAGGTGTGTAAGGTGTAATAATCATATTTCTATCATAGTTAATATGGAAAAGTTTGTAGTCAATGAACATGATCGATCTACACTATTATTTTAATAGGACAATCCTATCCAGGATATGTTCATATTATGTTCTTGATCTTGCACTGTCACAGTTCTAATTTTCTCTAATTTTACTATCAATCATCAATCACAATCAACTCAGATATGTCTTTAGTTAAAAAATATGATCAACCTACATTATTGAAAAAGGTGTACAACCCTATCTAAACACAGTTTTAGATTTTGTTCCTGATCTCGCACAGTCACAGTCATACCTTGTGTTGATTCTCATTGTCAAACATCATAAACATTTATTATAAAACTTGGATCTGAGCTAAGTACATTCTTTTTTAGTATTTTTTAAAAATAACATGTTTCTATATCAGAAAGTTGTAAATCAAATATGTTAATAGATGTACATCTTTGGCATTATGATATCTTTTAAGTTTTATACCTATTATACAACACATTAATTTGTTAAATCAAAAAGAGGGTAAAATAATGTTGTTTTTCATTATTCAATTATTTTGCACCATTTATCAACTATAAAGTGTGTCATATAATTTGGTTGAAAAATATTTTTTAAAATAATGTTTATCTTGCATCCTAGTCGTTGAAAAATTAATTTCTAATTACATGCATATTTTTAATTAATTAAAATTAGCTATTTTCTATGTCTAATCAAAACCTGCCATGTGAATTTTTTTTGAGTTAGATTATAATTTTAAGAAAAAGATATGCATTTTATTAAAAAAATACTATACTGATTATTACATCCCATGCCTTCAAATTTTTTTTTTAAATGATGTTTATCTTGCATCCTAGTCGTTGAAAAATTAATTTCTAATTACATGCATATTTTTAATTAATTAAAATTAGCTATTTTCTATGTCTAATCAAAACCTGCCATGTGAATTTTTTTGAGTTAGATTATAATTTTAAGAAAAAGATATGCATTTTATTAAAAAATATTATACTGATTATTACATCCCATGCCTTCACTAATAAGATTTATACATGAAAAGACAATTGTTATACTGATTGAAATGGTTCTAAATTTTAGTAGTTCAAATTTTAGGGGCTCTGCATTTGGTAATGGGATTTATGGGTTTTTTTTAATTCAAAATGTTTCTTAATATTAATCAATGAAATAATACAAAGTCAGAGGATTAATTGAATGCAAGATACAAGAATCTATAAGGGGAAGAAGAAATCAGTTACAGAACAGCCCCCATAAAGGAACATGATGGAATAAACTACAAAACCAAAACAATGATAATTTATCTCCTTTTTTAGCCTTTCCTTAACCTTCTCAATTATAGTGAGTTTTTCATGCTTTCCAATGTTGATTTGCTCTAGCTATAAAAAAATGAGAGAACATAATATGAGTTTGTTGAATAAAATTGAACCTTTCCTAGAGTATGGTTGTTGACAGTGATTTTTAAAGTTATGGAGGATGACCAACCGATAAGTGTTCCAAATGATAGAGAGGGTTGAAGGGGAGAGATTGCCTAACAAGGCAATTTTTCTATTGAAATTGCTAGGAAAATGTTTAGAGATGGAAGAGAGAAGAGAGAATTAGAGCTGAGAGGAAAATGGACAGTGTCAAAATAGGTGAGGAGTAGTTTTAAGGACGAGGTAAAAGGTACAATTTTCAGATAGCAAGTCCAAGCTTGGAAAAAAATTGATCAATGAAAAGTTTAATATGCAAAATGTGTTAGCCTAATAATTGACAGTTGACCTCAATAGAGAATTTTCAAATCAAATACAACATATACTACCACTAAAAATTAAAAAAAGGCATAGACCAGTTGACATTAAGAGAAACATCAAGAAAGAATTGGAACTATATATGATGATCTTGGAGAGGCAATGATAATAACCTCTTAATTTGACCATTCTTAATCTGTCCAATGGGGTTTATACTAGTTTTGGAGATAATGGACTATTATTTCATATTTTTGGCAGTGAGCCAAGTCTTCATCTTATAAAAGAAGGCTCTCAAGTAATTTGGGAGACTATATGTATGAAGAACAATGTATTTATAGGGATGGAGCTAATATTTGTATTGAATTGATTATTCATTTTAAGCAATGAAGTCAAATATATTACGTCATTTGATCATATTCTTGGTGCACTTATTCGTATTATTGATAACTAGTCTTTTGCATAAGTGTTATCAATGTATTAATCACATAATTACATAAGGATTATAGATTATTCACATTGTGTTACTTGGTTCTATACCTATGTTGCATATATGTTGATAAATATTTTTGAGTCTATATCCTTACTAGATTTAGTAGAATAACCATACCCATGGTAGAATATTCATATGGTGTGCTTCATTTAGTTACGCAAAATGCATTTCTCATGATTATTCAGCCATACCATGTGAGACTTATTTTGATTTTTGGTATAAAAAATTTGGCAGATGCTTTAATGAGGGTGATCACCACTAAAAATTTTGAGCCATTTGTTAATATGGATGTTCGACTTCTGGTAATGGGATTTATGGTTTTTTATTATACTAATTTTCATGGTGGTGGACTATTGTTTATTTTATTTTTGGTACTGGGGTTCCTCTTCTTCATGTAAAAAAATACGCTTGGGGAACAATTTTAGAGGTATGAGGATGAAGGGTAATGTGTTTATATTGATGGAGTCATTAACCTATGTCTGGTTTATGGAGTTATTATTGAAATGTTTTACTTAAAATATTAATGTTAGAATCCAATTCCAAATTATCTTTTGTTTTGTTTTTTTGGTAATACACATATCTTCTTATGTGTTCTTATTGTCAAATCATGTGTGTGTGTGTATATTCAAAATTGTGATGTGGAAATTTTGATTTGATTCTCATGTTACACCTTATTTCATTAGGGATGAATTATTTCTTAAATAATAATCATGCAAATTAGGTGATCTTTATTGATTATTTAATCATATTAAGTGAGACTTATTTTGATTTTAGGTTTAAAAAATATGGAGATGTAAAAACTGTAATAGATGTTTTGATGAGAACAATTTCCACTAAAAGCTGGAACCATTCATTAATGTGGATGTTATGCCTTTGAAAATAGGATTTATGGGTTTTTGATATACTATTTTTGATGGTAGTGGATTATTATGTCAATTATTTTTTGTAGTGGGGTGCCTCTTCATCCTATAAAAGATAGGCCACTAGAACAATTTGGGTGGTTGTATAATGTTTTTACAAGGATGGAGTTTTTGACCCCTATGTGGATCATGGAATCATTGGAATCCCTTACTCAAAATATTAGTGTTGGGATTTAATTTGTCTTTTCTTCTACATTTCTTGTAGTACTAAGATATTTTTATGGGTTTTCTTCTCTAGTTTAATGTTATCAAATTAATTTTTTTTTCAAAATATTAATGCAGAAATTTTGATCTAGTTCTCTTACACATGTCTCGTATTTTAGTCTCTATGTAATAGATTTTTTTAGTATGGTTTTTAAAGTAATGGTAGCTCCACTTGTCTGAGATGCATAGTTAATATTACAACCACCAAACCCTATAAAAAATATGGATATGGTAGTTGGATTTGTTATAACCTCTATTTTTCATCTCAATTTCATTTTCTAGGATTTAATAAAACATAAAATGGAAGTTAATCTTGAAGCCATTATGATTGCATCAACCTTTCTATATACCCTTATCCATCTAGACATGATTGTGTGCAATATGACAAAAATTATGTGGCATTGCATATTAAGTACCCTAAATGTCACTATATTTATTTATGTAAACACCAAATGGAATCACATTAAAATCCCATGGCCACTCTCACTTATGATGAAGTATTCAGATGCAACTTACGCTATGAAAGGTTTCCTTTTAAATCTAGCTTATGATAAGGAGACCGTAGTTAAATCCTTTACTAATTTCGTAATCACTATGTATAGGTGGCCATAGTTCAATGTGAGACTACATGAGATATAAGGTTTACAAAATCCATATAGATTATGGCCACCAATATCTATAGCATGCACATTCATAGTGATCTTGAAGATGAAATATCCTTCTTGAATTAATGTTGATTTGATATTCACACTCTTTTATTGTGTTTGATTTTGTTCATGTAAATAGATAAATTACTTAGTGATTCAAGAGTCTGGGATCATGCCATGTGGTACAAATCCCATTACTCATAGTCATGCATAGGTTGCCCTTAGAATTATACCTTGTGATCATTCAGTGAGCTATGTAGGGTCTATGAATCTAAGATCACATTTATATATTAACTTTGTTTAATGTGTGATCTTCATGAATAGTTTTGAACATATTAACTTTGTAACCCAAGGACACAACTTGAATTAGTTAACACAGGTTAATAATTAAGGCCTCATGTTAAAGTGATTACAAACTTTCCATGAGTAATTTTAATATGATTAAACTAAGGGTTTATGTAACCCCTATAATTTTAATATGATTAAACTAAGGCTTTATGTAACACCTAAGATTTTAATATGATAAAGACTTAAATACTTTAACCTTTTGGCTTGAACCGTAAGCTATACATGATGACGACATGTGCCACCCATCCTGGTGTCATGTACTCAAACTTCCCTTATAAGAGAATTAAGTGAGTTTTATTTGATTATGATACATGGATGTGTTAGAATATGCATTTTTATTGATTGTGTTTGAATATATGAATACCAAATGTTATAGGTCACTATTGAATCAACACTTATTATCTGAGGCCACATGAACACCATGAAGACATTTTTTATACTATAAAGTATTGTGGATACCTTGTGAGGTGTGACCTTCATGAACTCTTACAATTTTCTAAAATATGTGGCCAATGTATACATGGGTATTACTATTGCTTTAGAATTTTTTGGGCCTCCAAGCTATCTATGATCATGACATGCATCGTAATCCCAAAGCACCACACATGGACTTTGCTTGTAGGAATTGAGGAAGTTTTAATTGTCCAAGGTCCACAAATGTATTACATTATAGAATCTAGTTTGTGTGGTTTAGACTAATGTTGTGGAATCAACTTTTGTTTTGGGGGCCACACGAGCACTATGAAGTAACCTTTATATTATTAAATTTATCAATGATGCTTCATATTATATTAATTAGGCCATAAATAACCCATGATGAGGACATGTGGTGCCCATCCCAACTTCAATCTCATGACCTCTCTTCATTAAGTTTTTTGTGTGAGTTTCGCTTGCATGAAGGCACATATGCATTATATTTTAGACTATAATTTGATATGGTTGAGATTTATGGAGGGTCGTTGGCCTTGGTCACTTGTTTATGCGGTAACACTTATTGTACAAGGGTCATGTGGATATACAGAGGCTCCATTTTTGGTAAATAAAGTGATCTACAACCTCATTTAGTGATTGTGCAGTCCATATAGATTATGCAAACATATAATCCCTTCTTGGTATACAAAATTATACTACATATGTCATAAAATATTGTTAATTGGATAAATGGCCACTCTATTCTATATATAATGTGACATGCCCTGAGACCTTTTTGATCCTGTGAAATTTATGATGGCATTATATTTGGCCATATGAATATGTGTGTGTGTGTGTGTGTGTGTGTGTGTGTGTGTGTGTGTGTGTGTGTGTGTGTGTGTGTGTGTGTGTACACACACACATATTCACAATGGTTTGTTTTATTTTTCCATGGGATTTATCTTGGCTGGTCATAATGGCGAGTGTCAAACTTTGAATGCTCCATAATTGCTTCAAATGAAAACATATGTGCTAATTTATCACTTCATGATAGATTTACGTGTGGAATGTTTGGGAATAGGTTTTTATTTGATATGGATGTGGCAGGTGATTTTTTGGTCTTTATGCTTTGCATTTTTAAGATGGATCAGAATTACATGGAATGAACTAGATGGTCTTTAATCTTCAGCAAAGCTAAAACCTGGGAGATGAGATTTTCGGGTGTTATCTCTAGGATGTGGCTCTTTAATGTATTTTAGATTCCCATTATGGAAGTTTCAGAGGACATTGAGAAAATATTGGGGGTGGAGTTGTTGGTGATGAGTAAACAGTACATGTGAATTTAGACTTGGCATCTTTTTTTGCAAGCAACCTCTTCATGGTGATGGTGGATAAAGAGTAGATAAATTCATTGGGACATTTATTCATCTAGACCTAATATAGAGTGGGGTTAATGACAAAAATTGATACCCTTCCTCTGAGTCCTTTCCCAACCCTCCCATTTTCAAGAAATTGATGAGATGTGATTGAGAGAGTAGAAGAATGAAGATAAAAGAGACATAGTCATGCTTGAAATTCAAGATATTTTGAATCCAATTCCACATTTAGAAGAATGGTGTGCATAAAGGAGGAGTCATAAACATGTGCAAGCCATAAAATGGCTCACCAAAGGTGTCACAAGAGGTATTTTAAGGCATCACCATGGTGGAAAGAAAAAGGTTGGCCTCTAAAAGAACCTGGTAGTAGTCAAAGGAGATTGGTTTTTTCATGGTCACAGGGGGTAGTAGGCTCTGTCTTAGTGAAGGAGGTGGTGATGGTAGGCTTAGTTTCAGAGGTTAGATAATAGGAGGTGCATGCTACCAATTTTAAAAAGAAAGTAAAATCTCCAGCTTTGGGTGAATTTCTATTAAACAATGATAAGATGGTCAATTTGATCATTTTCTAATAAATCCAGTATTAAGTTGTTTTTGGTGATAGTGTGGTAGGATTTTGTTGGCTATAGTTATTTTGGGGAATGTGATGTATACCATTTGAAGTTTTTTCCAAAACTTTTGATAATTTTTGTCCATTTTGTATGGCTAAAATGCCTTAGAAATTTTGATTATAAAGCTATACCAGTAATGTTCTTTGAAAAACATATGTTTTTATGGGTTAGGGACCCTTATTCCCTAGCATCAATCTAAAAAAAATAACAAATTGTAAATTATCAAATAAAAATGAAAGGAGAATGAGGAAAATAGATAAATATATGGGATAAAATTATTTGGATCTTGATATATTCTCAAAATGCAGAGAAGAAGGTTTCCAAAAATTAGATTAAACTCTGTGATGATGACCACTTATGTGTAGCACTGGAAAAAGTCAACCACTTTCAATGCCACTTTCATATGATGCCAAAAGTGACATCACTTTCCACCAAAAAATTCAACCACTTTCATATGATGTTGAAAGTCACACTTTCTACCAAATGTGAAAACCTACCATGAATGTTGCCTTATTGATCCTTGTAATCAAAAACTTTTTTAAACCCTTTATCAGTGACAAATGCATAGATGCCTCTCTCAAATTTGTGAATAAGCATTCACATATGTCAGAATCTTGTTTGCTCTTGAAGTAACCTTAATTTGGCCTCAATCACCTAATAACACATCTAAAGACCAAATAAATGTGAATGAAATTAACTTGGCCCCCTTGAGGGTTGTAATCACACATTTTGCATACTCAGAATCAAGTCTTGATGTGGTTATAAGTCTTGTGAGTGTCCCAACCCAAGAGGGAGAAGAGTCAATTTTCTCTCCCTAATATAATCAAATGCAACTAGTACACGATCTTTCATTTTGGCCTTATTTTGGTACAAATTTATATAAATGGAAACCATAGAAACACTTGAAATATATGAATAAAGATAATTTAGTATGCCTTACACTTGCACCGTATGATGTGTTATCATTACTTGTTATTGAAATGTCTTAAAATGCTTTGTACATATATATACTTCTCAAATTTGAAATAGAAACTTATTGGTGTGCAAGCTAACAGAAGAAAAGAGAGAAACACCAATAAAATAAGTCCACACAATAGACACAAATGAAATAGGGGCCAAAGACCCCACTCAAATAAATTGACCACTTTCATATGATATTGAAAGAGGCTAGACACCTTCCAGTGACCTGCAAACACTCAAACTTAATCATTAAGTGTTTGACAATAATTTAATATTGACATCTTTACCCTTACTTCATCTATTCACCATTTTATTAAATTTTAATATCTATACTAGAATTCATTACTATATTCACTATCTCATAACTTCTCAAAACATCATTCAAACATCTATATTTTACTTACAAACTCATGTCAGACTAGTTCTAACAATGTATGTCCTTTTGAGACAGGACTGCACTAGGTCAAATATGGTCACACTACAGCCTTGTCCCCCACACTCCAATAATAATTTTTTAAGCTGGAAACATTATATTATATCCCTCCCACACTTTTAGTAAAATTGGTCAGCAAAGATATTCAAAATATTCTTCTATATAAATACATCAAGGCCACCCAATACTCCACTTGATTTATCTAACAATCACTATATTAATTGTGACTCCCTATACATATCTCAATGAAAAATAAGAATTTTTTATAATTACACTTAATAAAATGAATAAATTATTTTTTTTTTAAAAAAAACCTCATCCATACAACTCATTTAATTATCTTTACTATTTTACACATCTGAATTGAATTTTGTCACCATGAATTGGATAGCAATAACAATTATGACACTCCTCCATTATCCTTAGCATAGATTGGATTTATGTCATATATCCCATTTGCTTTTAACACGTTAATTGTAATGGTTTTAGGTTCCCAAAACACTTATATATAGCACACTTACCATAAAATCTTGTTAAAACTAAGTGAATCAAACCAAATATTCTTTTTACATTCATTTCATTTCCCAAGTCCCTGGGTACATCTCCAAGCTCGAGGACCACTGTTATTAATAATATACATTATTTTAAATTTTTCTTCTAAGATTAGACATTTATGATAATGCTAATTTTATAGCATCTTTTTTTTCTATTTCTTGGTTTCGTATTATGTAATAGTTTTTTAATCTTCTCTTATTTTTTTGTTTTTTAGATTAATGCTTAGCTTTTAATCGGAGCTATAACCAGTTTTGGGGCACAAATCGTGGGCCCAATCCCTAAGAGAACTATAAAACTATTAACACATATACCCTAGAAAATCCCTTTTAATCAGTGTAGATCCAAATAAAAACTACTAATTTTAGATTGAAAATAAAACATTTAATATTCTCTTATTATTACTAGTTATAGATGTTTTTTATATACTTGAATTAGATATTATATACAATTTATTAGAAATTATATAGTGATTTTATTTTTTTGGAACTTGAGATCAAGGATTATTTTGTATTTAGATGTTATCTTTAGTATAAGATTTGTTAGAATTATTTTATCCTTTTTAGAGACATATAATGCTCACTAGACCTTCATGGCTTATATTGATTAAAAAATATTTATCTCACTTTTTTTCACAAATGTTTGATTTTCATAAATATTTGACTAGAGGCTTCACTTCTAGAATGATATACACCTAGAGGATTATTTATTTTTCATCTTTTCTTCTTCTTCAATATTGAGTAGGAAGTAATTGCATAACATGTTTGTAATTAGGGTGGTCATTTCATATTCAATGACTGTATTACAAAATTACAAATGAACAAGTGATCATTTAATGTATAATAATCACAAAATTATAAATGAACAAGCGATCATTTAATGTCTAATAATCACTATAATCAATCAAATTCACTCTTAATGATAAATGGATTCAACCACGCTCATTTAAAGTATGAACTTGATCTAAAATTTTAATGCACACAAACATAGAGTCCAATTTACCCATTTGTTTGAATGGTGAGATCAATAAACACAATAAAGATCTTCTTATGGTGAGATCAATAAATACAATAATGGTCTTCTTACGTCACCAAGGAGAGAAGCCTTATGTTTTTGCGCAAAATCCTTTTATAAGACAAACTTATCTTTTACTCTCTCATTTCAATTATTTAAACGTTTTTCTCCTTAATTCTTCTAATGATCTAAGCCATAACACCGTTCACATAATTTGCTATAAAATAATACCCTTTGAAACTACCAAACCAAGAGTAGCCCAAGGTAAAGCAAAGGTGTATAAATCCAAACTTGGAGTAATTAAAATAATATTTTTGAATTGAGTAAGTAATTTTGAAATGCACAAGAGTTTCATACATGCACTTAGCAACTTTGTCATAACTTATAGAATGTTTTTATTCTCAGAGTGGATGCCAAAATCTCTAGATCAAATACAATCTTATCTATGAAAGAAGGAAAACTCTAAATAAGGGGGAAATGTCCATAATAAATAAATATGGGAAAAAAGAAAACCTCTACTCTAACACGTACAACTCTAAATATGATTGAATGCCACTCTACTACATTACCTTTGATATAGAATAATTATATGTGGAAGCCTGTATATCTACCTAACGATTATCCAATACCTTTAAATGTAATTTATCTACGTTTCAATAATTAACACAACCACTTTCAAATATAGTTATTATTGTAATGTTTAGTCTAACACATATATAATTTCATCTACCTTATTTCAAGTTAACATTACTCCATTTTTTTTCTTTTTGAACTAGATGCAGGGTACATTCGAATTTAGTTTTTAAAAATTTGATAAACTACAAAAGCTTACAAATAATTTGTTAGTCCTTACTAAGGCAACCTTTGGATAGTACAGTATTCATCCAATAAAATAATATTTTATCTCTAACTAATAATAATTAATACATGTATCATTCACTATTATATTAAGCTTAAATCGTAATTTGCAGGAGGCTGATAATAACAAATATTTTTACCATGCGTAATTTTAAGATTGATTTTTTATACATGACACATGATACACATCACATCAATTCCATTAAAATATGTTAAATAATCAAAGTACATTACATTTTAAATCATTTGTATTACTTGTTTTAACATATATATATATATATATATATATATATATATATATATATATATATATATATATATATATATATATATCATATGTCCTAGTCATTACTTTTATGATATAGACTATCAAAATATTATATTTCTAAATCTTATCATTAATAATTTTTTCTATTTATTATTTTTAGTTTTTATATATTATTTACTATTAAATATATATTAGAAATTAATATGTAAATTTGATTTTAAATCATTTACAATATAAACATAGAAATGAATAGTTACAGAATTTATATTTATATATATATATATATATATATATATATATATATATATATATATATATATATATATATATATATATATATATTGAAAATAAACATATTACATAGGGAAAAATATTAAAGGAAGCATCTGCAAAACAAAACTAATAGTAACAACAAAGCGCTGACAGCAAACCACAGTATACAGAACATTTATTAATTACATTTCACAAGATATTATAGATTTCAATTTGACACATTAGTTTCATTTGAACAAGCCAAGTCAATCAGATCACCATTTCTTTGATCTTCACAAAAGGTTAAAAATAAAAGACATTAATCATTGTACCTGAGAAAGATGACAAAGTGAGTTTTCTCTTTTATTTTTATTATTATCACGTTTTGATACATGACGCACGATATACATCACATCAATTCCATTAAAATATGTTAAACGATCATAATACGTTACATTTTAAATCTTTTGTATTGCTTATTTTATCATCTTCATATATATAACATATGTCCTACTCATTACTTTTATGATATAGACTATAAAAATATTATATTTCTAAATCTTATCATTAATAATTTTCTCTATTTATTATTATTATTATTAGTTTTTATATATTATATTAAATATATATTACAAATTTATATCTAAATTTGACTTTTAAATATTTAAAATTTAAACATAAAAATTAATTGTTAATCAGCGCAAAATATTATAGATTTCAATTTGACAATCAGACCACCATTTCTTTGATCGTCATAAAAACTTAAAACATAAAAGACATTAGTCATTGTAACCCACATATTAAATGTCTCATTTGAAAAAGATGACAAAGTGAGTTTTTTCTTTTATATTTATTATTATCATAAAAGAAGATACCTTTTGACTAGTTATGACCACTTAAATCCCCCACCAAAAAAAAAAAGAAAGAAAGAAAAATAATAATAATAATAATAATAATACTAATAATTAGTTGATATGATGTAAGCCTATCTTGTGCATGAATGGGAGTGGTTAGCAAATTATTGAGCTCTAAGTTGGGTTTGATATTTCTGACATTGAAATTATCAAGTCAAACTTGTGTTAAGATTTGGGGACAAATTTGGTAATCACGTTCAAACTTAATATTGTACCCGTTAAGGTGAATAATAATAATAATAATAATAATAATAATAATAATAATAATAATAATAATAATAATAATAATAATAATAATAATAATAATAGAATTTTATTTTAATAATTATTTTTATTTTTTAAAGATTTGATTTAGTCACAATTTATAAACATTTTAAATAAAAGGTAGTCAATCAAATTAAAAATATTTATCATTTTTAATCTATAATCATTTTTTTAATTTAAGATTTTATAAAATATAAAAATACAATAAATTAAAGTTTTACAATACAATAATGTATATAAATATATTGTAAGTAAAATCATTAAATTTTACAATTTAATTTAATTTAATTTATAAATTAATGTCTACTAAAGTTCATATTAAATTATGAGACTGCAAAAGATATAATGTAAAAAAGATAAGGAGAGTACACTATTACATATAAAAGAATACAAAAGAGAACTTAACCACATGATTTAAGTAAAAAAGTTATTGTGGTTTGTTAACATACCTTTTAAGTACATGTCTACAAAGAATGAATAATTAATTCTATTCTATGTAATTCAATACATCATCCAGTACATGCAAATTAATTAATATTGACAACACATTTATAATGTACGACATGATATGTAGGCAAAAAATTTATATCATAGTAAGTATTAGAATTCAACATTGAGGATACTATAGAATTATCAGGAAGCACAGATTCAAGTGGCAAGTGCGACCGATGGACAAGAGCAGTTATTTGCACAAATTTTAAATTGCTTAAAAATTTAGTAGTTAGCAACTTCCTTCAACTTGACACATTGGTCGCACATGATGTAAGAATCAAGAGCTCTAGACCACTTTTATTAATTACATACATTTCCCTTTGGAACCATTACAATTGACATGTTACAAATAAATATTTCCAATGTTAGGCAACTTAACCACATGGTCTTTCTAAGACAACTATTGTGGAGCCGTGAAAGGGACATTGAAAGGGACATGTGCCCTATTAAGCACACTCATGTGAAAGGAAGCATTCATGTATTAGTTATTTAGTTCTTAATTCCTTGCCTCTTGGGCCCTAGGGACATAATAGTATGGGTGCTTTCATCATATGTTCTTTGGCCCACCATTATAAGCCCTTCATTCTTACAGTTTTCAAACTTAGACTAAACACTAACAAACTTTTTTCATTTTCTATTTTTTTATTTTGCACAATGAAGGCTTCATTGCTTTATTACATAGTTATTTTCTTAATATTTTATTTTGTAAATTGGAAACCCGTCATGAATGTGGCTCTATTGATCTTGTAATCTAAAACTTTTTAGAACTCTTCGTCAACAACAAATGCATAGATGCCTCTCTTAGAATTGCAAATAAACGTGAGCAAATGTTAAATTCTTGTATCCTCTTGAAACAACCCTAATTCAGCATTAATCACCTAGCACCACATCCAAAAACTAAATAAATGTGAAGTAAATTAACTTGGGCCCCCTTAAGGGTTGTAGCTACATATCCTTGATGCTCATAATCAAGGCATGATGTAGTTATAATGCTTGTGAGTGTGCCAACCCAAGTTCAAGAAGAGTCGATCTCCTCTCCTTAAGACAATGAAATGCAACTATTATGATCTTTCATTTAGGCCCTGTTTTGGTACAAGTACACATAAATGAAAACCTTAGAAACACTTGAAAGATACAAATAAATAGAATTTAGTATGCCTTGGACTTGTACTATATGATTTATCATCATTACTTATTATTGAAATGTATTAGAATACTTTGTATAAATAGATTTCTCAAATTCAATTTAGGAATTTATTGGTGTGCATGTTGACACAAGAAAAGAGAGAAATGCTGACATAACAAACTCACACAACGAATAAAAATAAAATAAGGAATAAAGAGTCCACACAAAAAATTTGATCACTTTTATATGACATTAAAAGAGGTCAGACCATTTTCAACTGCCTAATAAATTATTATAAACCAAAAACAACAAAAAAAGAGAGAGAAAAGGGATCTCCAAATACAAACAAACACACAAAAGAGAGAAATAGATAAATATGACCATTCAAAAATAATAATAATAATAATAAATACTTAATTTAAACTAATAATTCATATATACAAAATTATATTAAAAATAATAAAATAATAAATTCTATATTAAAATTAAAAAAATTATTTTTTAATTCAATATTTCTATTCAAATTCAATTAAAATGAATAAATAATTTTTTTTATTTTTTTTTGGTTGATTGAGTTGAGTGACTCTTTCACCTAAATTACTAACTCATGTTAATCCAATCTTTTTGTTTTCCCTGATACCATAAATTTCATGATACATAGATTTCAATTTAAACTGATACCATAGCTTTTAGTTTGGCACATTAATTTTATGTCGTTCACCAATATACAATCTTCATTCCAAGAATCTACACCTCAATCTCCATCACCATTTCTTTGATCTTCACAAAAGGTTAAAATATAAAAGATATTAATCATTGTACATGCACCTTCCACTTTCCATATTAAATGTCTCATTTAAAAAAGAAAAAACAAGTTGTCTTTTGTTTTGTTTTTAGTCTTTTGTTTTGTTTTTAGTCTTTTATTGCTCACGGGGCATGAAGATGCCTTTTGGTTCATTATGACTATCTAAATACATAAAAATAATTGGTTGATACGGTGTAACCCTTTATTGTGTATGAACGCTAATTTGGGTTAGACATTTATGTGACATTGAAATGACCTCGGATTTCATCTTAAGGGTTGGTTAGGATACGAGGACAAATTTTGTAATCACATTCAAGCTTCACATTGATATTTTTTTGTATCCCATTTCACATTTACCAGTAGGCCTCGTTACCTTGGCATATTCCTCCCCTTAGAATAAATTGTTAAAGTTTTCAAAGCAATTTGTTTGAGAGGGAATTGTTAAGGATCATTGAATCTCTCTCAATTGGCTTTGTGTTATCAAGTTAGCATAATAACAAACATCATTTCCTCCTTTATTATTAAAAGAGATAAGATTTTTTTTAATCTTCTCTTGATTTATTGAGGGCTCTAATTTGAGGGAGAGGGAAATAATGTTGTTCAATATGAGTTTTAATATCGTTTGAGTATTTAGAGGATCTTTCAGACTATCTACCCTTTTAATAATAAGATAGGTATCAACACAAGACTTTTGCATCGTCATGATAATATTTATGTTAGGGATATTGAACCATATATATATAAGGGCCTTTGCATTGTTAAGATGAGGTCATTCCTCATGTTGATAGGGTAACATTAATGCTCGAAAGGTCAAGTCATATATAAATAGGATCCCTCACCCCACTAGGCCAAGGTTATCCCTCGTGTCAACAAAACATTATTCATGTTTAAGAGGTTGAGGTTATTGCTCATTTCAATAAAAAAAAACTAAAGGGGAGAGTTGGTATATCTATAGTGGGCTCTTTTCAACCAAAATATTGATGGTGGGATCGAACCGATAATAAATAATGATGGCTAATAATAGGAGAATGAGTAGTTAGAGGGTAAACAAACCCTGTTCAAATTGGTCCCCCAACTTTCTAGAAGTTTTTAGATTTCTAAATGGCTTCTATTTCTTAGGCTTAGCATGGGAGGTCAATGTGAGGGTCCTTATATATTTATGGCTTTACCTCCCAATCATAAACAAATGTGGTTGGCAAGAGGGATTATCCATGGTAGTTTTTGACACCCCAAACAAAAAATATACGTGTTGGCACAAGGGCCTATTTATAGTAACCCTTAACTTATTTTTGTCGACTTAATATGTCAGGGTTAGGGTTAGGGCATTGATCTCTTGGGGCCTCCATTCTAGTTTGAAAAATAGAAAATGTGATGGACTATTATCTCCCTAGTCCTCCCATCCAACTGCCTAAGAGGAGAAGCTATCCAGTAAGTGACAGTGAAGTTACAAGGCCTACTCAGTTGATGAAAGGGACTTTAGGGAATTTATGCTCCTCACCTAATAGGACTAGGAATGAGTACTCTCCCTCATCAATGTTGGAGGTTGGAAATGTAAAAGGGTCTGTTTAAGGAAATTTAGAGTGTGGAAGAGATTTGGAAGAAAAGTGCAATCATGACCCCTTTTGGAGTGTGTAGGAGGGTGTAAGGAGTGTGTGAGGTATAAGAGAGTGTAAGAGCTTGCTTCCACTCCTCTCTTTTCCCATTGGCTTTCCTTGTGATGTCACATAAATGAGATAGTATTGTAATTTGATTTGAGATAAATAAATAATTCAAAATCCATAAAATTTTCTATTAGAGAAAGTTTAGGTTAATTAATTAGGTGATTAATTAACCACTTAGGAGAATGTGACCTTTGTAATGTTCTTTTAATAATCAATTATTCATTTACTTATCCTATAATAATACTTTTAAAGGATCCATTTGATTTGGGATGTTGATGTTGAATCAAATGTTGTGATCAATGTATTTCCCTAATCAAGGATGTGTTGCTATAATTTTGGATTAAATCAGTAAGTGTACAAATAATTGGCTTAATTGATTAGTTTTGAGTAGATTTGTATGTGATTTACGAAAATTTATTTTGATTGCAGTTTAAACTTGAAAGTCGTTAAAATGAAGTGTCTACATTTTCCCCCTGTTTGAGAAAGTGTTATGAGACACAAGGCATAGAAATATCTTTTAAAAGAATGGAAAAATTCATTAAGAAGAATGTTTTGAATATTAAGTAAATTATGTGTTGACAATCATTAAATTTATGATTTTTGAGTAGATTTGTATGTGATTTACATAAATTTATTTTGATTGCAGTTTAAACATGAAAGTGGTGAAAATGAAGTGTCTACATTTTCCTCCTATTTGAGAAAGTGTTATGAGACACAAGGCATAGAAATGCCTTTTAAAAGAATGGAAAAATTCATTAAGAAGAATGTTTTGAATATTAAGTAAATGATATGTTAACAATCATTAAATTTATGGGCTAATGGATTCAAATTGATGCCCCAAAGGGTGTTTGATAATCCTTGGATGCCCCCTCGAGGGAATGGTTAGGTAATGATTAAAATAGACAAGCCCTCAAAAATGAGGAAAGAGCATGGTCTAGAGGTGAAGAGGTCTAAATAAAGAGGAATACAGAAGAAATGGGACTAAAAACAATTAACAAAGTCACAAATGAATATTCAAGGAAGAACATAATGATAATAGAGAGTTGGGGTAAAAATCCAAATTAAAAGTTATATATTCACCCCTCGAAGGTTATATATATTTACATTCCCTTTTGGAAGATTTGAGCTCTGGTTTTGCACAAGAGATAGTAATGAAGAATGGCTTACCATCCACAATAGAGGCACCTGAGCGAGCAAGTTTGAGAGCATAAGCAACCATAGAAGCACACACAACTTGTAAGTAGGTCTTTTTTTAGTCAATTTTGGTATTTTAGTGCATTTAATTCTAGGACTAATTAGGGAATGGGTGATTCTACCAAATTCATAGGAAATGAAATCGATAGTTTCACCAATGAAAATGGTAGAAACACTAGAAGAATGGTGAAAACACTCAAAATAATTAAAATGCCCCACAAATTTTTGAAATCACCTTTTTAAGTGGGAAACACCAAAATGTGAAAATAAAAAAAAACATCATGAAATTGACAAAAATGTCAAAGAGGAAAATAGTAGGTTTGTTATTTTAGAAGTTGTTAGAATTAGTCAAGGCACATATTAGATTGATTTGGTTAGCTAGATAAATGTTTTAGAAGTGTATAAGCTCTAATTATAGAATGCAAGGTAAGAAATCAAATCAAATCTAATCTAATCTAAATTAAAAATTTAGACTTCAATGATAGAGCAACAAATGAAACAAGTAAATTCAATACACACACTTATAAAATAGAAGTGGACTAAGCTTCATTTCAAAGTTCACAATGAACTCATAATCAGTAGGATCTCTCTTGCAAACCATTACCATAGAGTATTCATCTCAAACATTATGCACAAACTAGTCTTTACATTATTTCCTCACAAGAATAATATAATCTCTCTCTCTCTCTCTCTCTCTCTCTCTCTCTCTCTCTCTCTCTCTCTCTCTCTCTCTCTCTCTCTCTCTCTCTCTCTCTCTCTCTCCTCTCTCTCTCTCTCTCTCTCTCTCTCTCTCTCTTCCACCAATCTAGGAGAAGTAATAGGAATGTTTATTAAATAGGTATAATAGGTTATTATACACAAAAAATAATTTGTTGTGTGAAACCAATATTAGTTGATATGGAATATTTGCATGCACAAGATAGGTGTGTAAATATTTGACACATAACAACTAATTAACTAACTCCCCAATCAAGCTTAATTCCATGATTAAATTTTAACGCTCACTCCAACACCCTCCCTTAAGCACAAAATAAGGAGTAAGAAAAGAAAAAGCAAAGAGACTAAATGGGTCCCAACAATAAGCCCTAATCAAGTACACATGTACAAATCATAATGAAATACAAAGTGTCCCTCTGGTAACCAATCCATCTTACCAGAGTACATAGATGTCGAGACATTGTAACCATGTTATGGAAGGTCTAGGGTCTTGGTGTCAAGAATCTAGAACAACAAACATGCTATGATACCACTCGTTAGGATCTTGCTCCTCAGAAAGAGCACAGTATGATTACCAAACATAAGCAATTGAATATGCAGAAATAACCAGAAACACAAGTAACTAGAATTCACCAATAACACAGAATATGAGAGACAATACACTATTTTGTATTAACACTATACAGAAAAGAATACATCAAAGAGCCGCCACACTCTTTCACCTTACAGAGATTCGCCACACCTCAAGTGTATAGTAATTCTTCTCACACACACTCTCCTACACAAAAAATGGTCCCAACAACCAACTCACACACAGAATTGGTCTTCACCTCACCAACCAGTCAGTAATAACCCTGCCGGTACACCAAGCACTCTATAGCACTTCAAGCTGATCTCTCATGAACCAACCTGCAATTCAAAGACCAAACTTACATGTAGATCTCCAATGAGCTTACAACAACCTGAAACTCACAGATCTTACAACTAGAAGGAACTCTTCCTTTCTATCTCATGCCTTAAACAATACATGCCAATGGATCTATAAATAGATCCCTAGCTGAAACACTAACTTAGACTCTTAATTTAGACAATTATCCTCGCAACCCAAAACTCTCACTGGTCTTAACATGCAAACTCATCATTCACTTAACTAACTGTCCGTGAAATGAACACTTCGGGAACACACAGGAGACCGACGCCGGTCCCTGCTAGTCTGGTTCTGCCGACGTCGGCCGACTTCCTGCCGTCGCCGGTGGCCTTCTGCACTGGACTCTGCCGACGTCGGTCCTGCTGCCGACGCCGGTTCCTGTAGAACTCAGCAACCATCTGTTCCTCAGTTTGCAAAGGTTGAAGCTTTTAGCTCCACAACCTAACAATCTCCCACTTGGAGATAAACAACTGTAACCTGTACCTGTACCTGTACACCGTCTAGTTTGTTTTCTTGGCTTTGTATCCCTCCTCAAGATCACTCTTGAAGACCAACCACCACAAAATCCGTGGTGCAAAACCTGTCATCCAAATTACCTGCCACATCCGCATCTACAACCGTGTAGAAGAAGAACTTGACCCTGCATAGCATGTGCACCTGCTGCTGGTCCCACTGAACTGCCCTTCAGTATTACTTTCCCAGATTGACTCCAAACTTGTGACAACTCCCACTGCTTGGGAAAACTCAGGTTTAGTACATACCATGCACTCAACCTCACTATGTGAATCAAGACACCTGTTCTATGAATTGTCTAACCATAGGCGTGCTAACCGGTTTCACACAATCATCCTGAAACAAAGTCAACAAGACCTCCATGTCTCTAGAACACACTCATGCCAAAGAATCTTGCTGCTCCCAGATTCTCCATGACAAACACCTGAACTAGCTTTACCTTTAGTTCAGCAATACCTGTATATGTAACCCTGCAACAAGCACATCATACAGAAAATAGGATAATGTAGCTAATATTATCCAACCTGGTAAAGAGAAACACAATGATCAAACCTCCATTGCCCTGCAGCTAATACAAGATCATATACCCTGATCTTCCATCTCACGTATCCATTTCCACTCTTCTTCATCCTCAACATCCATTCGTCTCTCAGTGCTTACTTCCAACTGGCAACACTACCCAAAACACCTGTTTGGTTCTCCTCCAAGGAATCACATCCTCATCCATGCCAATCTCCCACTGTTTCCTGGATCTACCTGTTCTGCTTCTTCAACAACTTCCTGGTCCTATGCCATAAGTGAGCAACAAGTAGTGTAAAGAAGGGAAATGATGAATTTAAGAACTTACTTACACCTTCAGTCCTCTATATGGGCGCTTGAGACTCCATGACAACTAGCTGTCCACCCAAAATTCGTCTCAATAATCGATGCCGGTCACATCTCAGTCTACAGCTGACCGATGTCGGTTCCCTGCGACTGCCTCTCTGCCGACGTCAGTTTCCCCTGGCCGACACCGATCTCTTTTCTGCCCCGAGTCACCGATGTCGGGCTGAACATAGCCGACGTCGGTCCCTGTCTGGACACCAACGCTGGTTTTCCTGCCGACGTCGGTCTCTGTGTTTTTCTTGTGAGACTCGACTTTTTCTCGCGAGCTCTTTTTGGATCAAAACCTTGTCCAAATCACCCTTGCTCTGCTCAGAATTCCTCTGCACCTTATGCTGAACTCTGTCCATCACTTTCTCCTTGAAAACCAAGGCTTTCCCTTTCTTGTCACTAACATCGGATTCCTCAAGAAACCTTACCTTCTTCTTCTGCATACAGAAACCACGATCCATGCCTTCCAAATCTGAAAGCATACTCTTTGACTCAAGAACCAGCATCTCCTTCTTATCTATGTGACCAAGCCTATTAAGCCACATCTCCGAATCTACAGCTGAAGTAGATAACCCAGAAAGAGAATCAGTAAAACAAGTAGATAGATAAAGCGTACCTACTTTCTTACCTCTAGCTACAACAAGTGTACCCTTGGTAACCTTCCAAGAGTCCGCTGTGAGAGTTACTGTGCAACCCTCTTCACCCAAGCTTCTAACAGAAATCAGATTCCGCTTCAGAACTGGGACATGCATGACCTCTTTTAACACCCATGTGTCACCTGTCTGCAATTTCAGCTTCACTTTGCCTTTGCCAACAATCTGACAAGACTTACCATCCCCTACACAAATTTATCCAAAGTCTCCCTGGACATACTCATGAAAAAATTCCCTATGTGGAGATGCATGAAAAGAGGCACCAGAATCTAATACCCAAGATTCTACTTTATCCAAAGAACATACCAGAGCATCCTGTGCAACGTAGCCTGCAACATCTGCTTCTTCTCCATGTTCTTCATGATGATCTTCACCCGATCTGCAATCTCTCTTTAAGTGCCCTTGCTTTCCACATTTCCAGCAGGTTATTCTGCCATACCTGGACTTGGATCTTTTGCCTATCTTCGACCTTGATCTCCCACGCTCCGTCTTCTCTCTTGGCCTTCCTCTTCCTTCAACACTCAAAGCATCTCCAGATAATTCCCCTATGCTTTTCCTGCGTATCTCTTCATTCAAGATCACACTCACAACATCATCCACTTTTAAGACTTTTGAAGGAGACACAGTATTAGAAACTGCCATTACCAAACCTTCCCAACTTTCAGGTAATGAACACAAGATTAAGAGAGCTCTAAGTTCATCATCAAATACAATATTCACTGAACTTAACTGGTTTACCAAACCATGGAAATCACTAAGATGGCTATGAACATATCCACCTTCCAACATTTGCAAATTAAATAAACGCTTCATAAGAAATACCTTGTTTGAAGCCGAGGGTTTTTCATACAAATTTGCCAAAGATTTCATCAACTCCACCGTTGTCTTACACTGTGATAAGCTGGAAATCACAGATGAATCAAGACTCAATCTAACAGATCCCAGAGCCTTCCGATCAAGAACCTCCCATTCTTCATCTTTCATATCCAAGGGTTTGCTAGCAACCCCACCCAATGGTAAGTACAAATCTTTCTGATACAGATAGTCCTCAATCTGCATCCTCCATAATTGGTAGTTCTTGCCATTAAACTTTTCCATTTGTAGTTGACTGCTTTCTGCCATTGCTCAACTCCCACTCAAACAGAAACCCTGTGAGTAACCTGTAATCAAAACACACTACCCAGATCTACACCAATCTGTTAGTATCCAAACCAAAAGCTCTGATACCACTTGTCAGGAATCTAGAACAACAAACATGCTCTGATACCACTCGTTAGGATCTTGCTCCTCAGAAAGAGCACAGTATGATTACCAAACATAAGCAATTGAATATGCAGAAATAACCAGAAACACAAGTAACTAGAATTCACCAATAACACAGAATATGAGAGACAATACACTATCTTGTATTAACACTATACAGAAAAGAATACATCAAAGAGCCGCCACACTCTTTCACCTTACAGAGATTCGCCACACCTCAAGTGTATAGTAATTCTTCTCACACACACTCTCCTACACAAAAAAGGGTCTCAACAACCAACTCACACACAGAATTGGTGTTCACCTCACCAACCAGTCAGTAATAACCCTGCCGGTACACCAAGCACTCTATAGCACTTCAAGCTGATCTCTCATGAACCTGCAACCTGCAATTCAAAGACCAAACTTACATGTAGATATCCAATGAGCTTGCAACAACCTACAACTCACAGATCTTACAACTAGAAGGAACTCTTCCTTTCTATCTCATGCCTGAAACAATACATGCCAATGGGTCTATAAATAGATCCCTAGCTCAAACACTAACTTAGACTCTTAATTTAGACAATTATCCTCGTAACCCAAGACTCTCGCTGGTCTTAACATGCAAACTCATCGTTCACTTAACTAACTGTCTGTGAAATGAACACTTCGGGAACACACAGGAGACCGACGCCGGTCCCTGCTAGTCTGGTTCTGCCGACGTCGGCCGACTTCCTGCTGTCGCCGGTGGCCTTCTGCACTGGACTCTGCCGACGTCGGTCCTGCTGCCGACGCCGGTTCCTGTAGAACTCAGCAACCATCTGTTCCTCAGTTTGCAAAGGTTGAAGCTTTTAGCTCCACAACCTAACACTAACTCCCAATCAAGCTTAATTCCATGATTAAATTTTAACGCTCACTCCAACACCCTCCCTTAAGCACAAAATAAGGAGTAAGAAAAGAAAAAGCAAAGAGACTAAATGGGTCCCAACAATAAGCCCTAATCAAGTACACATGTACAAATCATAATGAAATACAAAGTGTCCCTCTGGTAACCAATCCATCTTACCAGAGTACATAGATGTCGAGACATTGTAACGATGTTATGGAAGGTCTAGGGTCTTGGTTTACTACAACTAGGTGAAAGCATGGGATACTCCCTTTACACTCAACATTTAAACACTCAGTTGTATTGACATTAATCCACATAAGGCATAGTCCTTATACGCTCACTCAAAGCAAAATTGAGAAGGAATTAGGGCCTATGTTATGCTAGTTGTGTCATAGTGCAAGGCTTCATTAAGGGGACTTAATCAACTCAACAAAAACTTAAGGCAAATCCATAGGTGCTTAAAGGGTCATGAGACTGATTTTACTCATACTAAATAGATGTAATTTAAATAGGGATTCAGTTACTGATGTAAATATATACTCAACCTCCATACAATATGATGATGACATCACAAAAATTATAGGGACTCTATTAAAGTAGCAAAACTACCAAAATTATATAAACCAATAAAGTGCATGAACATCAATTCACATAATTGAATTAAAAGTATGACATCATAATTATTTGCATCACATTAATAATATAACAAGACATGAAAACTAGATAATACATCTAATGCAACATCATTATTACTGTTCAAAATCCATAGCATAGTGTATATTCATATCATAATATTAACAACCTAGAGGCTCACATATGAGTTTAGGCATATACAATTGGAGCCAGAGTATCCTCCATTTGATTTCTAAGCCTTAATGGCCACTAAATTAAGATCTACATAACATGGTTTTGAATTCATTCTTGTAGAGATTCATTCTCATTCTTCACTCCTCTTGCTTGATTTTCTTATATAATCCTTCAAGACCATCTTTGCCAAGGTAGAAGTTGCACATTAAGTGTTGATCTAGAACTTCATCATCATAATTATTAGCTCCATGACTCTATGAACTCCATGTTTTACTTTTCATGTCTCTTCAAATCTTCTATGATGCCTTGAAGATTTGGGAGATGGTTAGCCACCTACCATCTGGCAGAAGATTTATGCTACAACCTTTAGTTGGCCACAAAAACCCTTAGGCTAACCACTTTCTAAATTATCTTCTTACACCTAGGTAGATGTCATGTTGGCATGAATACTTTATTAATGGGTTAGGGGCCCAACATTACCCAATACAAAAACTCTAGTCCACCCTCAAACTAATTCATCAAACTCTTAGAAGCATAAAACTTACGCTCATTCTCCTAGAGTTTAGTGTTGAAGTCCTTAAAGCCCTTTTTGGATAGCTTGATATCTTGTGAGGCATTATCAATCGTAGAGGATGCAATAGTGAGTTAAATTACATCTATCTTATCCAACTATTTATAGAAGGCTTCTACATTGGCTTTCACCTTTGCCACACTTCTATCTCAAATCTCCCCTTGCTCACAAGCCTTAGTCTGTAAAGTGTGGAAGAGTTATTCCAAGGTTAGATCTTGGTCTTTGATCTGATTACTTAGCATGTTCATACTCCCTATGATTTTTGATCGTTATGCCCTACTTGTGGAGTATACTTGAGCCATCAGTTACTCCTCATCCTTTGCTTGCTTTCAGCATGTATCGATTACTGAGGCTTGGTTGGAGAAGCTTAATAAAATGGCATATGTTATTTTTGTGCCCTCCTTTAACCTCATAAAGATGTCTTCTACCTCTTGGAACTTGTCTAAAATATTTTTATTTAGTGTGATGCTGGTGTCTTCCTCTTTTTATTCTTCTTACAAGAGCTTTGGTTGTAGTCTTGGGAGCATCTGCTCCACCAATACACAAATCTTGTCAACCTCTAAAAGGTCTAAAGTGTTAATGTTGATCAAAAAAGATGGTTTGATCACTTCTACGCACTCACAAATTTATTGCAACATGAACCTATTGGCTTGTACCTCCTCCTTGGCATCCTTGAGGAGATTTTTATGTTTCTTCACTTTATCATCATTGATGATGTTTTGGTGCATTACTTCTATGGTCATCCTTATTAGTGTATTCCCAAATTAGACTAGGTTCATGGCACATGGGTCAACAATAAGGGATTCTTTCCCTTCCTCAAGATCTTCCAGGCTCAAAGTAGCCACTCTAAGCCCCTCAAATTGGGGCTCATCCATATATTGGTCCAATACAAATGATATTTGTTTTCATATCCTTGTCATGGTGGCTTGGGGGATATAATTTCATACATATATAGATCTTCATCCCCCCAATTCTTTTGTGTCATCTCCCTTATGTTAAGCTCACTATCATCCTTCTCAATGAAAACCTTCTCTATGTGTACTCCTTATTTACTGGCAACACTACTCTCTTTGGTGTGCTCCTCTAAGGATTCACTTATTTTATCCTTGGGTGTTGCTTCATCGGACTTCTCCCCTTCATCCACTTATTTAACCTAGGGTTTTTTAGTACTTACCTCTAGGGTTATCTCTTCAGTACCAATGTTGCCTTGTTGTTGTCAGTGATCCTTAGCTATCTATATTTATTGCTCTTAGGTGTCATTATCACATTCTTTTTGTTCAGACACCCCTTCACTACTTGGGTGTACCTCTTATGTAGCTTCTACTTATCTGGTGGGGTCACTTCGGGCTTATTTTACCACTTATACTATTGGTCCTACACTTAAGGGAACTTTGAGGACCCTTTTCTCCAACTTGGCCTTCTTCTATTCTCAATCAATCTTTCACTTCTTTTCAAGTGCTAAAGCCCAGTTGATATCTTCATAATTTAGTCCCATCTTCCTCTAGGCCACTCTTTTCTCCTTGACAGTTTGAGGAGGCATTGGGGAGGTATTAACCCTAGATGTCAGTGTTAGTTTCTTTGGTGGGCTCATTAATGAGGTGGTGCTAGATGTGAGGCTCACAATTTCCTCTATTACTTGTAACATAGTGGTCATGTCACTTTATAGGGATTTTTGCACATTTCTAACACAAATTTCTTCCTCTTCTTCCCCTATTTCTAGGATATAGGTCCATGCTCTATCTTCTTCAATCTCCTCCTTTATTATGGGCATGAGGGTCACCTCTCTCTCCATATCTATAAGGGTCATGGTAGGGAATGCTAAATTTCCCTTGGTCTTTTTCTTTGGCTTATTACTGGAAGAAACACCCTCTTACATGAATGTCATACACTTCTTTGGGATAGGGGGAACAATTTGTTACTTAGAGGATATTTTTAATTGTATGCACTCTTTATTATCTTCTAATTTTTCACCCCTCTTCCTTTAGAGTGAATTCACCTATAGCTTCAGCACATCCTTCCCTTCATCACTGACTAGGAGGGGCTAATCATCATCCTTACCAGGATCTCTGCCCTTTTTGTGCGGCTTCATCTCATAGTAAAGGTTAAAAATCTTTCCATTTATTATTACCCTTTAGAGGGGATGGATGTTAGGACTATCATTGTCATCCTCCTCATCCCTAGTGGCCTTAGCTCTGAGGTGCACAAATTAGTGCCTCATCATTCTTCTATCATGATCCATGTCTTTAGCCTAGATCCTAATTTTTTATGTGTTGGGGATTCTCCTTAGCATAGACATGAAGTATTTGGATGAGAACACATAAGGTAACTAGATCCACCCTAACAAATTTCCATCTATGAGCATTAGTCATACCACACTAAAATGTTGCATCACGATAAAGGTTTCTATTCCCACTAGTTGTTGAGGGAGTTCTTGTGGGATGGACCATTCCTTCCCAAAGGCCTCTATGCACCTTTAAAACCACCATTGCATTTTATTTTGATATTTCTATGAGAAGCTAGAAGGGTAGATGAAGTCATGGTACTTCATCACAGGGGACTCATGGTTTAGTGGGAAAACCCATAGGTGGTCATCACCTCCATCCAACACACTTATCTCCTCCATCACTATTAGGACTAGCATGTATCCCCATCGAAAGGTTTCATGCACCTGATGGAATTCTTGTGCATTCTTTACTATCTCCCTTATAATGAGCTTGGAGACATTAAACCTCACTCCCTATACCATTGGTGGCCAATACATAGGAATGTTTTACTTATGTCAGAAGACCAATCACCAGGACAAAGTTTGGTGCTTACAAGGTGTGTTGTTGCCTTTGTGCCTAGGTCTTGGATGTCCTTGATGGGGAATGTGAATCCTGACTTGTAGTAGCCCAAGAACTTTATGACCCTTTCTACCTCCACATCATCCTCCATCATCTCTCATATATCTACTCTTGCACCAAAAATACCTATGATTCCACTAATGAGGTTTTCGTAAATCCTCATATGCCATCTAGTAAAGTAGAATCTATTGACATGCAACCTTGAGAGAAGAACATACACCAAGTCCTCTACCTTGCTGAAGCTTGGCAATTCAAATAGTTGTGTGGTGCACATGGTTTATAATTTGTCTCTAATGGAAACATCAAAGATCATACACTTGTCTTGGACTTCTTTCTCATATCTATCATCTAATCCTTGTTTAACTCTTACATGTTCTTGCATGTCCTATAGTTATAGTCCTTAAGATTACAAACATGCATGAAGGAAACCCACTTTTTTCCCACCAAAACCTTTGGTGGGTACTTCATCTCCTTGTAGGTGAGTTTTGTGGTCATGACTAGATATATCTCTATGATGTTCACTCCCTCCACCATCTGTGCCTCTAGTTTTATAATGACTATTTCCCTTACCACCCATACCTTCTTTATATCTCTATGCACTTGCGGTAGACCTATGCTTAGATATTTATTTCCCATCCTGAACCTACTACTATTGAATCATGACTGGTTAATTATGTTAAAGCCTAAAATTTTTCCTATTCTACTTTACAATCATGGTAAATATGATTGCATGTTTAACTATTGAGCTTCCTGCCCTATTAATGGTGGCTTGGTTATCCTTTGGAAATCTTGCTTCCTTGTTTCTCCATCAATTTCTCTCTACTTGCCTCTTTTTCTCCTTAGGAAAAAATTTAATCTTCTTTGTGTTCTTTTGTTATCAGTTGGGGAGGCTATGGGTGACCGGTTCTCTCTTTGGTAACATTTTTTTCATTTAGTAGCTTCGGCTCTCTACTCTAGTTTGAACACTTGAAAATGATAATAAACTTATTTATTCTACCATATGCTCTTTTATGCACTAATATCATCTACCACATTTATGGTTGGTATCATTTAAATTCATTAAATCTACTAAAACTTTTAAAATCCATAAGAATATACTACCAACTACTCATTTAATGTGGATCTTTGTTCTTCTACTATTGTAGCATTAACTCTGTGAATGGTTTCTTCAGTAAAGTGATCAGCGATTCAAATGGTCACTTCCTATCGACTATTAGGTGGGCTAAAACTATCATAATGGTCATTATCTTGCACTTTGTTCAACTTAGCATGGCCTTTGCCATTCTTATGGTTACCTAGGTGTAGTGCTTCACATGTGCGCAAGTTAACCTACTAGTTTTCATCTTTTTTTGGTGTTACACTTCCTTTCAAGTGCACCTCTCCTTGGTCAATTTTTTTGCACTTTAATATCTTTTTTTGGCCTTCCCTACCCCATACAAATCCGTGTGCTCATCCTCTACCACCTCACTATCTCCTCTTGGTCTCTTGCACATGAACACCTTGTGCACTTTTCCTCATCAATTCATACTAAACCTGGCAGACTTCATACATACGCAAAAACATAGGTGTCTAGTCTCATGTACTTAAAAAGTGACCAAGCTCAACTCACTTGACTAGATTTATGCAGGTGTAAGTACCAATAATTTACTCCTATGGCCCTGAAAGTGCCACACTTATTCAAAAAACATAGAAGAAATAAAATATAATAAAAATATTTTGCTTGCACCAATTATATTATAGTCACAAGACAAAGTGACTGAATTTTAACTAAAAAGTTAGTGTCAAATGGTGCAAGTACCATCCTAATGATGGTATAATTTTAATTTTTTACCATTAAAATTCCCAAGGAGCATTTCACCCATCAACATGCATAGTTTACATGCACCAGTCTCAAATATGTTGTGGATGACATAAGCTCCCATCCACCTAATCTTTCACTTTCCTGGGTGCTTGAGGTAATTAGAATCATATAAAAAGACTAGTGTACCTTCTATAAATACCTTGTGCTTGATGTGCTTATCATGCCATAGTTTTTGGTAGGCCTTCTCTATCTGTTGCCTCCATTATGCTTGGGTGCATGTCTCGTCCAACCTCCTCAAAAATTTTAGGAATGCACTTAAGGATTATTGGTCATCCAAGTGACCAATATGCATGATGCATAATGAGGGAACTAAAAAATCCATAGGTAAAATGACCTCTATGTCAAACACTAGTTGGAATGGTGTATCCTTGTTCAAGTGCTTGTATGTTGTGTGATAGGTCCATAACATCGTTGATACATGGTCATCCCAATCCTTGTGACCAATGTCACATATTTTTATGAGGCATGTCCCCAATATTTTATTGAACACTTATGTGGTGCTATTTACTTGGGGGTGGTAGGGTGTTTTTTTATGGTATGCCACCATATGTTTGAATAGCAAGATTTAAATTGTTCCATTGATAAAATGTGTGCCATAGTTTCTGGTCAAGCTAAACGAGCATCCATATCTACATATAATATTTTCCTAAAGGAATCTTGTGACTATGGTGGATATATAATCTTTGGTTGGCACTACTTCAACCCACTTGGTGAAGTAATTTGTGGAAACTAGAATGTACCTTGTGTATGTTTGCCTCATAGCTGGAGTAATAGGCCCAATAAAATCAATGGGCCATTTTTAAAATATCCCCTATTTAAGTATGGGGATAAGGGGCATTTAATCTCAGTGGTTTGGTTTTTTTGTGCACTAAAAGGCGTCACATGTTTTGGCATATTCTTTTGCATTATAAAATAAATTTGGCCACCACAAGCTTGATTGTAACACTTTTCACACCATGGCATCTCTAGTACAATGTCCTCCAGCAATCCCCTCATGTTCATCTTGTAGTATTGAGCCCCATTCATGCTCTAGGACACATTGGCACAAGATTTCCTCATGGCTCAACTTGTATAGTTCCCTACCAATGAGTTGAAATGGGGTGGTGTGAATCGTAAACAACTTCTTCTCTTTAGTTATCATGGTATGAGGTGCAAATTTGGAGGTCAAAAATGTGGTAATTTTTGCTAAATCTTCCAAGATGCATTAGATTCCATAAACTTTTGCATCAGGCATATAATCCTTAATTAACACTATCGTATTACTAGAGTTCATGTAAGATAAATGGTATGGGCTGGAGTTTTGTTTTATAGGCTTTAAAACAACTTAAAATTGGAATTATTGAAACAAGATGATCCATCGATAAATGCACCTATGTAAAATAGGCTTATTCGCAAGGTACTTAAGTGCCTTGTGATCAATGAAGAAGATGAAAGGGGTTGCTAACAAATACAGTCTAAACTTGTCTAGGATGTAGACCATGGAAAATACCTTACACTCAATCATTATGTAATTTTGCTCTACCTTGGTTAGTTTCCTACTTGAAAAATAAATAGGATGATCCATTTTCCCTTCACCTAGTTGTGCAAGAATGACACTGATTATGGTACCAGACGCATCAATGTGGACATGAAAGGGAGTTTCCCAGTTAGGAAATTGCAATATCAATTCACTTTCCATCTTTAGCTTTAAGGTCTTGAAATCATCCTCCTACACTACACCCTAATAGAATGCGCCATCATTCCATAAGAGTTCCTCTTGCGGCACTGCAATCTTGACATAATTTCTTATAAACTTCCTGTAATACCCACAATACCCAAGAAAGACATGGATGTATTTCTATGTTGATGTTATTTAAAGATGAAGGATGATCTTGGTGGGATCAATGAGCAGACCATCCTTTCAAATGATGTGCCCAAATAATGTGCCAAATGGTATTGCAAAAACACACTTCTTGAGATTGAAAGAAATTTGTAACTGCCTGCACCTTTCAAATATTAGGCACAAATTGTCATAGTGATCCTTCACCAACCCATGCATTATCCAATCATCTAAGTATACTTTAAGGAACTTATGAATGAAGTCTTTGAATGTGGTGATCTCCACCTAGGAGAAAATGACTAGTGCATTATTTAGCCCAAAGGGAATTATGTTATATAAAAAACACCCCCATTCAATCACAAAGGTAGTTTTAGGCTTGTCCTCCTTGATTTGGACTTGATGGTATCCTAAAAATCCATTAGTAAATGTGTATATCTCACAACCTATGATGTCATCCAATACTTCATCGATAAATAGATTTGGGAAGGGGTCGATCATGCCGGTGGCATTCAACAATCTGTAGTTAACACAAATTTGGATGCATTTATATTGTTTGATGTTAATAATTATGGGGCTGACCCATTTAGATTCTTGTATGAGGTATATGAATCCTATGACTATCATGCCATCGATCTTAGTCTTGACCTTAGTGTAAAGATTTAGGTTCATCCTATAAGGCCACTTTCTGATAGGTCTTGCACCATCGAATAGTTTGATGTTTATCTTCTAGAGTGATGGTGTGTACCTTTCATATATTTATAGTTTCATGGGAATAGGTCTTGGAATTCTTTTAGGAGATCAACAATATGCATCAATTCTATATCAAACCAATAAGCACCCAAAGTGGCAATTTTGGGTTCCCCCTCTGAACTAATATCTACCTTGGTAATTTTTAATAGTACTTAGCAGGGTTCATTCCTCTCATAGTGTGAATCCTCAACTTGTCTACTGCCCTCGATTGTTTTTACCTAAATATGGGTAAGGTCTTCTTCTTCTAGGGTGTTATCCTCAACCTGTCTACACCCTCAATTATTTTTAGTCGAAGATGGGTAGGGTCTTATTCTTCTAGGATGTTATCCTCAACTTGATATACTAACTTCCTTTTCCCTATCAATTTCTTCCAATTGTGTACCTTATATGTGTCATCATCTTCATCAATAGAGTCAATGTTTAGAATTTGATCTTTAAAAAAGGTTAGGAACACTAACCCTTTTTCATCAAACGTGTCCTTTAGGTGCTCTTCCAATATAACAGTGTCTTCAAACATTGACATTCAAACTACCTGTAATGGCTCAATTAGCTTAAGATTCTGTGAAGAAAAGGAGAAGGTATAAACAAACCAATCTTTTAAGGTATCCTAGTATGTTGTTTCAAAGTACATGTCATTAACTACATTCCATACCCATGCCCAAGTCTTTAAAGTTATGTAGAAGGCATGCACCCATATATTTCTTGGGGCATTTTCAGTATAAATAGTCCACATTTATTTGCAAAGATGTACATGTATGATGGGGTCAGAGTTGCCAGAGTAGGCTGAAATGTCTAGGTCCTCATTACTTTTTCTGAACCTAGTGTAAATAGTTGCCTTTACATCCTACCAAGTTGTTAAGCTAGGTCTATGTGCTGCCCACCAATGAGTGGTAGTGATTTTCAATGTGTACACTAGTGTGCCCATTCTATCCACCTCCCTTGGGATGCACGACTCAATTTTATAGACATAATTTTCCATGGGATTACTTCCTTCATATCTTGGGAGCATAACAAGTTTTCCATTACTAAGTAACAACATTTTTTTCCCCTTTTCTTGGTGAAAATGACCAATCTTTTAGGAGTGTGATCAATATATATCCATCTTGTCTTTACTAGTTTTGACACCTTTATACATACAAATCAACACCATCGACTAGTGGTCTCATATGCTTCCTCGACCCATCAGTCATAAACAACATCTATGGTGTCTGAGGCTGACTAACCATCTTCCTAAGAGAGGATTCCTTGATCATTTTTCTCTAGAGTCTTGGTGTCTTGCACTTTAATGTTATATATATGGTTGATTTCATCCTCGATGTCCACACTCTCAACATAGGGGGTTCCTTGGTCATTAGAAAGAGATATAACTACCCTGTTCTTTATATTTTCAAAAATCACGTAGTACCTTTTGAAATTCATATCTACATTGTTTGTATAACACCATGGTCTTCTTAGAAGCATTGGGTAGTTGTCCTACTTTGTTAACTGTATTATGTTAAAGTCAACACAAAATTCAGTGCCCATGATATCTATAACTATGCTTTTTATAATTCCAATAGGCTATGCTTGGGTCTTATTGACATGAAGATTACATTCAAGGAAGGTCTCAAATTTGGTCTACCCATTTTCTCCCAATTAGTCTTGGTCATGATGTTAACCTCGGTGCCTGTGTCTATAATAACCTCATAGACAGACCATCTATCAATAGTGGCATCCACCAAGAGTTATTAGTCATATTTAATATTTTATGTGTGTCATACTTCTCATGCCCTCTCTATATGTGGCATGGTGACCTCAAGTTGCTTTTGACCTACATGTTCTAGGAGAAAATTCTTCAATAGAGGCAATATTCCTTTTATTTGCGAGAGGTGTCGGACCTCATTTAATTTTTGTAGTTTAGCTTCTCAGCTATCCTACTTCTTATGAAAGGTAGTGGCATGTGCTTATAGGTCTTGTGCTAATTGGATCTCTCCATATAATTTTAAGATTACACTCATAGCCTACTATAACACATCCTTTTGGCATATTGGATTTGGGTATGGTATAACTTTTGGTTCAAGTCATCTTAGACACTCATTTAGACCCTTATCCCCTATATTCTAGGCATAACTTAGGTACTGGCATAGCTATAAATAAGTGGTGAATCCACTTCAAGTAGTTTCTTGTACCTTGATTACCCCTCTATGTGTATCTTGTGCCTTTGGGGTCCTTTCTTCATCTTCTACTCATGTGTGATCATTCCTACATCCTTATATGTACCAAACTTGCTTTGGGTCAACTTTTTGTAAAGGTTAGGGAATTCTTTGAACTTATGGGCCCCTTAAAAATACCCATATGTGGAATTTGTAGGGTAGTCACAATGGTAATGATTTTTTGAGCCACATTTATAACATGAGCACCATGGGAACCTTCCACCACTTCATCCTCCACCTCACCCTCTGGTGCCTCATTGCATCCTAAAGCTTATATTTTGTTGATCATAGCCATCATTCCCTTGTTTTGCTTATCTTTTGACTCCTGTTGTAGCCTATCATGTACCCCTTTACATGTTTTTATGTATTTCATCAATCACCTAGTAATCAGTAGTGGTATGGGTGTAGGCATCACATAAATGATAATAAATGCTTGTGTTGACTTCGATGGCATGTTGTAACAAAGGATAGTTTTGGATGTCATGTGTTTTTTGATAAACTTTATAGATTATAATCAAGGTATGCATATTATTTTATGGGTATTTAGTTCTATTATGACCTTTGAATTCATATTCAGTACATTATAGTCTACTTCAAGCATCATACATGAAAATGGTGATAAGTTTTTGGATCTAGGAGGCCATAAATACAATTTTCACCTCCATAAATGGGTTGATCCTAGTGTCTACACTTCTAACCGCCTTAGCTCTTAACATAGCTTCAAGCACTTCTTGAGGGTCTATAAAAGTCTTCATGAAATTTCTCTTTAGAATGGCACAAATAACCCCCCAATGAATCACAGGGTATGTTAGGAAGGGTGAATACCATACAGGAGATTTGATCAGAGAGTGTTAAACTGTGCATCATATAAGCACACACTCTCTGAGTCCATGGGTAATTTATTTTATCATGATGATGCTCTATTTTCCAAAATCTAGGATGTCAAATTCCTTTAGAAATGCATCCTTCATGGTATAATAGTCAACCATGGCCTGGTTGGGACCAAATTTTGTGTACCAAGTGTGGACATGATCAAGTAAAGTGGTTGAAAATTGAGTAGCCTTTCACTCCAACTAGGTTATACCTCATACACACCAATTGATTTCACATTTTAGCATGTGTTATGTTGTATTTTTCATGCCATGATACTCTAGGAGGTGCATAGCCATTTTGTAGTAGATCTGTTGTGGTGGGGAAACTTGTACTTAAGGCACTTGTTCCTCCAATGCCTATCCTGGTGGCAGTATTTCAATGCCTCCATCCACAAAGGTAAGCATTGATCTTGTCATCTTTCCTAGCACATTTGATGCCATTGGTGATATGTCACTTATTCTTAGTTCCAAACCACTTCCTATAGGCTATTTCCCATCATACATTGCTAACATTAGCTGACTCAGTATGCTCATATTCAAGTTGTGTTATGGTGAGCTAGTGCTTAATGGTCTAGAGGTAGTTGCACTCACCTCTTTATCTAAAATAATCTATTCAATAACAAAGTTACAATCTAAGCCTACAAATTATCTAAGATTTGAGATGTTAGTAGGGTCAACAGTGTCTTCTATATTGTCTTTAAGTGGGGATCTAGTGCATGAGCATGTGCTACAATTTTAAAAGGGGTAGGCATGTCAAGTGTATCTTTAGTCACCAAATTTTTTAGGAACTCAGTGAATTCCACACGTTTCAAATGTTGAGCTTGGTCCATTGCTTCAATATATCTCTCATCTCTATGTTGTCCTTCAAGAGATCCTTCCTTATGCCCTTCCTATATGCTACAGGTCCTCTCGACACTCCCAAGTTCTAGATCCTCCATCAATCGATGTCATCTCTTATTATAAGCCTATCTTCTGAGCTCTTAGGTGTCAATTTACTCATCCCCTTCCATTATGCCTCACCTACACATCCCCTTCTCCCTTTTTATGTAGATCAAATGCAAAAGGATTTTATCTTTCCAACCCCAAAGTTTCAAAACCATAATCAACCATTAGTTTCTTGAGCTCTATGTCGAACTCCTTCACAAATGTGCCTCTAGGGTCATAAAAAAAAATTAATATACTTCTTCAGGGCATGAATAAGTTGATACAACAAACTCAAGTACATAGCTATTTATAGGTCCTTGCCACCATTTATCTACTGCTCTAGTCCAAGCAACATCTAAGGTCTCAAGCCTCTCTATGCACTTCTTTATCCACTCATAGTATCATCCATAGCTTATTATTTTGTGGGTTGAATATGTATCTAACCACCTATATACATGCTTAGGTAACTCACAAAAAAATACCTCATACAAAACATCATATAGGTTATCCTGAACCCATTTTCTTAGATTTTGTCCCTTACAAGTTGGATTCTTAGTGTAAAACTATCTTCCACCTATTGCAACTAGTGGTCGATGTTTTCAAGAGAGAGTCGATGAATTATTCTATTGCACCATCATAATAATAAAATTTAACATGGGTCCTAAAAATGAAACCAAAATGTTATGGAAAGTCTAGGGTCTCAGTTTATTATAACCAGGCATAATCATGGGATACTCCCTTTGTGCTCAACATTTAAACACTCGACTAAACTGGCAGCAATCCACATAAGGCACAAGCCTTATGCACTCACTCTAAGTGTATCTGAGAAGGAACTAAGGCCTGTATTAGGCTGGTTGTGCCATGGTTTAAGGATTCACTAAGGGGACTTAAGTAATTCAATGAAAACTTAAGGTAGATCAATAGGTGCTAGCCTTTCTTAGATTAATCTCGAGGTCCTATAGGTTCTTAAAGGGTCATGAGACTACTTTTACTCATACTAAATGGATGAAATTTAATTAGGGATTCAATTACTAGTGTAACTCTATACTCATCTTCTATACAATATGATGATGATGATGTCACAAAAATTATAAGGACTCCATTAAAGTACCAAAACTAGCAAAATCATATAAACTAGTAAAGTGCATGAACATCAATTCACATAATTGAATTAAAAGTATGACATCACAATTCCTTGTAATGCATTAATAATATAACAATATATGAAAACCATACAATACATTTAATGTAACATCATTTGTTACTGTCCAAAGTCCATAGTAGAGTGTATATTCATATCATAATATCAACAACACAGAGGCTTAGAGATGAGCTTGGGCATATACAATTGGAGCTAGAGTGGCCTCCATTCGATCTCTAAGCCTTAATGGTCACTAAATCAAGGTTTTAAAAACATGGTTTTTAAGTCATTCTACTAAATCTTCATTTCCGTTCTTCGCTCCTCCTCACTCCTCTGGCTTGAGTTCCTTATATAAGCCTTTAAGAGCATCTTTTCTAGGGTGGAAGTTGTATGCTAAGTATTGAGATGGAACTATATCATAATAACCACCATATTCATAACTCTAAAAACTCCACATTGTACTTACCATGTCTCTTTAAATATTTGATGATGCCCTAAAGATTTGGGAGATAGTTAGTCATCTACTGGCTGGCACAAGATTTGCACTGTAAACTCCAGCTAGTTACAAAAACCCTTATGCTAACCACTTACCAAAATTATCTTCTTGCACCTATGTGGATGTCATGTTGGAGTGAATACTTTATTAACCAATTAGGGGCCCAATAAACAACCAAGTCAAATAGGAACTGGTACTCTGTACAAGGATCACTCTATCAAAAACATTGATCACAAAACACTAGCTAAAAGATTCAGAAAATATGAAATGTATCACTGTAAGGTACCCAAAAAATAGTAGAACCCCAATGAGGGAGAATAAGATAACATATGCTAAAGTCATCCCAATAAGCATGACTCAAAAATCTCAACACAATTTATAGTAGGTGCACTCGATGGAATGAAGCTCATCAAACAAAAGATGAACTCAATCAATTGCCTCCAAATAAAAAGTGGTGTGCTAAGGGATATAAATAAGCACAAAACTTGAATCAATATGTACACACCCCCCATAATGTTGAAGTGGGTGTAGTGACTCAAAAAATATATATGCATGAGTGGGCCAATCTCACTACAAAACACTGAAATGTAGACACTAGACTGCACTAGACTAATTACTCTTTAAAGGGAGATCAAACTCCACAAAAAATATGAAAGAGACTATCAATGTCAAAGGTATAGATACAAATCTCTTAATAATATGTCTATGGTGGTGATGAGATAGTCAACAACTAAAGAATAAAGTGCTCAATATGAATCATACAAGCATGAATAAAAAATTCCTTGACTCTCAGTATGACCACAAATAAACATTATATACAACAACAATATCACCAATTGACACAAAAAAAATCCATAATGCAGTCATTACTAGATGACATCTATGAAATGAAAGATGTAGGCTCCATAAAACACATTTGCCTAAACAAGAGCTCAAATATCCAAGGAGCATCAAAAGGCAAGAGGAGAACTGTGCAATCAAAAAAGTTGAGTGGTGGAAGAACCTTGCCTATAGAGTCCTCTAAAAAAATATTGTCAATGCCACCAAGAAGGATTAGAAGTCAACCCCAAATGAACACGAATGGTGGATGAAGATGCCTACATATGTGTGGGTGAAAATTCCATGGTATAAGAATGTGAGGTAACATCTAAATAACTATTAGGTAGATCATGTTTGGCCATTGTAATCTCAAATTTCCCAAGCCTAATTGAAGGTGCAGAATAGCCCATATGCAGCTCATAATCCTAATGAAGAGTGGAGCAAACAAAAGATGGAGATCTATCAAAAAATCCCAATGAAGATGAAACACCTGCATCATAACTAATGCCATGCTGAGTAATCCATGTAACAGGATGGATAGGGCATGTAATGCCCTATAAATGCTTCCCAGTGCCTACAAGTCTAGTACTGTGACTCATGAAATGAAGCATACATGAGCCAAATCTAGTGGTATGCTACTCAAAATAATCAGGCATATATACAGGTGGAATGGGAGTGGGATGTGCAGAGTGTTCAATAATAGTAGGCATATAATTATCATCTACAATAATAGGATCAACATGAACAATGGGCTGCTCAAAATCTAGTAGATCACACTATAAAAGTGCATCAAGTGGATGCATACCAGATTTAGTACATGATGGGGTATTAGATTTATGTTGTATGCCAACAATTTTCTTCTGTAAAGAATAAATGAGGACATCCTTTCCATGAATCAGGGAGCGTAAAAGAGAATTTTGCATCATGAGTTTCTTATTTTCTTCTTGAAGTGCTAAGAAGGAGGCTATAGGATCAATGGGCTACTTAGGGCTTGGTAGGGTATTGTTAATAGTCATACCAAAATAAAAAAATAAGAGCAATAACCATTGTATGAGAGTGTGCATCAGTATGTGAAAAAGGTGAAGGTACCTCATCCAAGTGACCACCATTAATCAAATTTACATCATAAGCAGTAAGAAAAGGTCGCATAAGTGTCTCATCCTCAAAAAATGTGTCCTCGCTATATATGGAAAGGGGAAAAGAACTAATATGAGGAGATGAAGATGATAAATAGTCCTCATGTAAATCACCATCAAGAATCACACCCACACAAATGGGAGAAGATGGTGGACAAATAATGTCATCAACAGATAAATCCGCACTATGAGAGGAATAATAATAAAGAGCATCTGGAGGTGAAGTGACTTCATCAAATATCATAGAAAGAATATCCCAAGCTCCTTTAGGTGATGTGACATGCTCAATATGATTTTAGAAACTGTAAAAAACATGGAGGCAAATAAACAAAAGTGCATCCTTTTGTAAAGATACAAGCCATACAATATCCTCCTCATATGAAAAAAATATATTCTCATTTATATATGTGGGATATGCAAAGTGTACAATAATAATAGGCATATAATTATAGGAATGGCACAAGATGGCCACATATCATGTAGTTAATTTATGAGGGAATTGATCCATCATGAAGGAAACATATAATGGTGGAGGCAAATAGATAAATACAATCCACCATAAAACTCTTGTTGGATTAGAACAACACGTAACCCTTAAGGTGTGGTGGATCAATCAACCTAGCAAGAGTTCATTGGCAATGAGAGACAAGGAAAATGACCACCAAAAATATACATATTTCCTCTCTCAAATTAGTTGTATCATTAATATCACAAAACCCAAACTTGATGCAATTTATGAACTATATGTCACATGAATGGGCTAGATCATATGGGAAATTAATATAAAACTACATTAATGACATACAAGGATGTGTTTTGCTAAAGTTGGTGGTTATAAATGATACGAGTGTGGAGATGTAGAGCAGATAGTAAGACTAATCTTTAAGCACATTATGTCATAGAGTGAGGATGTCAGATAAATCACCAAATAACCTTTCATCTAATAATGTGGGCTATAGATGATGAAACAGACCATGTGAGGGAGTTGTGTGGGTGTTGAGGAGAGTTGAATCTATGGATAGGCTGAGGGAGTTAGAATGAGCCTTAAGAAGCTTACTCAATAATGAGAAGATAAAATGGGTGATAACAACAAAAGGAATCTAAATTACATCAACTCTTAAAGCCATCAATAAATTTGTAGACTAATTGACCACCAAACTATATATCCAATTGCAGAATGGATCCTATGTAGAAACTATAATCATGTGCCAATAATCCAAAACTTGAAAGCTTTGGTTGAAAGATAATTCAAAAATAAGAACAACACAATTCAAGTAATGTTATCTCTGAAAAGAGATGTTTTATTTATCAAAATTGCAGACCCAAACATATGCTTATCTCTGAGAAGAGATGTCTGATTTCCATTTCAAGTTACATCTTCATTTATACATGTTTTGAAGGTGTGGGGAGGATGTGGAAGGTCACCAATCTTGAGGGAGATGAATTGGTTTGACTTCCACGATTTGCAACAATACAAAATTTGAGGAATTACTATTTTTAGAAACTTACTATTTTTAGACTACACTACTAAAATATAAATTTGGGACACTTCTATTGGGTTTTAGGGGGTCAAACTTCATTGATCAAAGCTCATGCCATCTCACGACATTCCCCTCATTATTAGATTTCCAACGGTTTAAACGGTGAGTCAATTAGAGCTACGGTACAACAGTTATGGCTCCCGAAAGTTCCTTCATCAATTGGGGTAGACCCATCACCCGAATTGTCATCTGAATTGTTGTTCGGATCATTCCTCCATCCTTGAGAAGCAATGGTTCCCATTGCATCAAGATTTTTCATCAAGTGTGGTAGTTTTACTTTGATTTGATTCCTGATGCATACTTGGAAGGGACTATGATTTATGGAACTGTGCAGGGCCCAATTGTTCACCATTTCTATCTGACCATCGGTCTGTGGAAAGAAGGCTGTGAACTTCTTCATCTTGGAATCTATTTGCTTCTGTTATTGTGTTATTTGTGTATTCAAGGCTGTAACATCAGCCCTTTTGGATTCCTGTGGCTTGACCACCATGAGAACAAATTTCTCAGCACTAATCAGAGAGATAGATGTAGAAGGTGGTACTTCTGGTACCCTGTAGCATCGTGTTCCAAGAGAGAGTGATCCTTCTAGTTCTTGATTCATATATACCATGTCGATCATACATGAATGGCTGACCAAAGATTACATCACAAACATCTAGATTGACCACATCACATAAGACCTCATCTTGGAAAGGTTGTATTGCATATGAGAGAAGACATTGTTGGGTGACATAGAGGTTTCTCCTTGGACTCAACCATCCAATGCTGTATGGTTTTGGGTGAGGCTTCATGGACAGATTTAGGCTTTTCACAACATTAGCAGAGAGTAAATTCTTTTGACTTCCACTATCAAGAATGAAATGTAGAGGCTTACCTTTCACCCATAACTTAGAGTGAAACAACCTTTCCTTGTCATCTAGCATCTTTTCATGTGTCTGTGATGAAGCAACAATGGCTTCAAGATCAGCATCTATAATTTCTTCAACCTCTTCAACTGTAGGGTCTGTATGAGGTAGAGCAGAGGATTGTGACTCAGAAAGTAGTGATTTGATAGCTCGACATTCTTCTTTGGAGTGAGTTCCAGATTTGTGATAATCACACCACTTCCCAGTCTTTCCTTCCTTTTGCTTCCAATTTTGGCCTCGTGTTTGACCTTCTTTGTCACTTTTCCATTTTGAAGACTGATTCTTTATATTCATTCTTTCATGCTTCTGCTCAATCTTCACTGTGAACTTGTATGCCTCACCAATGGTTTCCAAATTGAAGAGTTCCATTTCTCCTCGTATGTACCATTGTATTCTGCCATGATACCACTGATCCAAAACTCAAAAGCTTTGGTTGAAAGATAATTAAAAAATAAGAACAACACAATTCAAGTAATGCTATCTCTGAAAAGAGATGTTTTATTTATCAAAATTGCAGACCCAAACATATGTTTATCTCTGAGAAGAGATGTTTGATTTCCATTTTGGGTTACATCTTCATTTATACATGTTTTGAAGGTGTGGGGAGGATGTGGAAGGTCACCAATCTTGAGGGAGATGAATTGGTTCGACTTCCACGATTTACAACAATACAGAATTCGAGGAATTACTATTTTTAAAAATTTACTATTTTTAGACTGCACTACTAAAATTGAAATTTGGGACACTTCCATTGGGTTTTAGGGGGTCAAACTTCATTGAGCAAATCTCATGTGATCTCACAACATTCCCCTCATTATTAGCTTTCCAACAGTTTAAATGGTGAGTCAATTGGAGCTACGGTGCAAAAGTTTTGGCTCCCAGAAGTTCCACCATCAATTGGGGTAGACCCATCACCCAAATTGTCATCTGAATTGTTGTCCAGATCAGCCACCAACCATATGCATAGTGGTTTGAGCAGGGGATAGATGGACTCATTGGTCTATTAGGACTAGGATATTAGAGGGAAAATCTCACAAATATTCTTCAAAAATATCTTGAATTATCTTTTCCATCATCTATGCATCTATCCATGACCAAATAAACACAACCAAATACAAAAAAAGTAGTTGATCCTTGCTAAAAATGTGGGTCAAGAGCCAAATGGCGGTTTGAGCATAATCCAAAAAAAATTTAGAACCATGTCAAGGATGGTACACAAGCTAAGGATATTAAATCCTTAGCAAAGAAACTCAAGAAGAATGATAACCTTGAGTGCTTGATCATGATTCGTGAAATCCTTAACATCTTCTATTGTGGGAGATGCTAAAAATGTGATCCACACCAATGTAGATCTAAATCAAGCAACATAAAGGCATGATAATCATAAAATGCATTTTATGTGCTAGCATATTTATAACCTCAACATAGGCAAGTTATCATAGGATTGTATTGAGTCATGGGATTTGAATCCATGAGTGAAGATCTACAAACTACTTTTATGGCTTGTAACATGAATTAAAAAAATTATCAAGCAAAAATCCACAAAGTTAAATTTACATTGCTTCAAATATGATTATATAACACCAAAAATAATGTTATAATAGTTAGCAAGAGGAGTGATGTCCAAATTAATAATATAAACTTCTAGTGCCTACTAGGATGGAGGCAAATAAAAACATTATTTCACTATTGCACTGGTGAATACATATAATTCAAACTTGTAAAGCATAATTTTAATGAAGATGTAAGGCTTATACCAAATAGATACAAGATGTAGTCAAATTTTGATCAATAGGTGAAACCAGGTTGATTAATGGATATAGAAACTTACTCTAATACCATGTTAGAGTTCAAAATGAAATCATAATTAACAGGATCTCTCCTACGAACCATTGCCATGGAGTATTCATCTCAAATATTATGCATAAACCAGTCTTTGTATTATTTCATCACAAGAATAATACAATCTCAATATCTCTCTCTCTTCCACCAGTCTAGGAGAAGTAATAGGAGTGCCTATTAAATAGGCATAATAGGTTATTACATACAACAACAAAAAATTTGTGTGAAACCAATATCAGTTGATATGGAATATTTGCATGTACAAAATAGGTGTGAAAATATTTCCACATAACAAATAATTAACTAACTCCCAATCAAGCTTAACTCTATAAGTGAGTTTTAATGCTCACTCCAACACTTCCTCCATTGTGATTGAATTTGATTTACACTCAAATTTAACATATGTGTGTTCTCAAATATTTTTAAAATAAAAGGGAATTGGGCAACGTTTTGGTATGTTAGAGGATTTTTGATGGCTTGGATTCACTTGACAATTCAATAACACTTCATTAGCATAAATATCGATGATTGAAAGTGATGGATTACACGTTAATTTATATGCTTATGGGAGGTTAATCAGATGGTTGAGGATTATTTAAATTTGTTGAATTATTAAAATAATCAACAATGAATAATTAGTCCTCATCCATGAGAATGATGACCAGTTCCATTTGTTGAGAAGAAAGAGGAGTTGGTTGAATGAGTCAGTAAAAATGGGTCAAGTTAGTTGGTTGAGTCAGCTTGGAAGTTGAAATATTTAAGATGACTCACAAGGTAGTTGAGGAAAGTGGTTGGATAAGTCAATAAATGGTTGAGAAAAATATGAAGGATGTCTAGGTAAGGTGTAAAATTTATATTATAATTAGATTTGAAATAAAATAGGTGTGTATGTTTTTAATTAATGAATAATTAATCAAGTATTTGAATTTTGGAAAGAAGTAATATTAATTTGAATCTAAATTATGGAATGATAAGGGTTAACATGTCAAAGTTATTTTCAGCATTAAATGGTGAAATTTAGGTGTCTACATTTTCTCCTCTTTGAAATCATGTTGTGAAACAATATCATTTCGAAGAATAGTAGATAAAGGTAGAGGTAGATGAATGTGGAGAAGAAAGTTTCCTGAGGTAAGTAGAAATGAATGTGATGATGCCCCCTTGAGTGTTCATATGGGAAAGTGGATGAATGCTCAAAATTATTTAAGAGAAGATGATGAAGTGGTTAACAAATAATATCATCAATAAATTAAAGTAATAATTTCAATACAAATACATACAACATTGTAAGTAGTTCATGTAAAATGATTTGCCCCTAGCCATTAAATGCTAGAGAATATATTGGAAAATTAATATTTCTTATTCAATGACTGCAAACCTAGATGGTGCTTAGGACTCAAGGATCACACAAGCAAATGTGGGAATGATATATCTGATGATGGTAAGTTGTGAACCTTAAAAAAAAATACATATTATTTGATGTGCGATAAAAGTTTATAATATTGATAGTTTCAAGCAATGATAAATATGTTTAGCACTTTGATTAAATAATGGTAAAAAATGTGGATGAAGTGACTTGGATAGATGATGGTGGTTAAACTGACCCTAGAGACCCTATGTCTCTAAGTGTTGCCTACATTGTCTAAATAGACCTCAAGCCAATGTAGTTCTCCCAATGTGGGAACATATGTAAAGTAATGATATATTGACCCATGGATGTTACTAACCCACTTAAGTTAATGATTATACATTATGATTGATTCAATGATGGATCTATTTCCCCCAAACAATTATATATGCAAGGAGTGGATTGGAAATGATATATCATGAGATAAGTTATAAGCTTTGAGGTTTTCCAATGAATCAGGTTTCATAAGGGTGGATGTGGGAAATATATATCCTAATGATAATGTTGTGATCTTGGATTGCATTAACTAATTTAATAATTGATTGAGTGATGGATTTATAGATAAATGATGGATGTGATTTTATCAATCCCAATTGATAGGTACGGGAGATTGAATGGAAAGATTAAAAAATGACTATGGATTATTAATGTGTGAGTATAAATAAGGAAGTTAAGAAAATACATGAATTAATGATGATGGATCACGTGATTAGATGGCATGGATTAGATATGGATGGATGGAAGAGAGAAGTGATTATGGAATGTATGGTGTAATAAATTTAGTTTTGTCCAGGAAAATGCTTAGAATATGAGAGGAAAACATATTCACCATTCTTAGAATGGAAAATTTGGAATTGATTATAGATAATTTGTTCATGTGGGTGGAAAACTCAAAAGGTTAGTTAGATATAAGTGACGAGGTTGAATAAATTGATGTGATTTTTTATGGGATTGTGAATGTTAATGAATGTATTTGAGATGGATAAGTAGCCATTTAAGATTAACATAGTGTCCATTATAAATGTTTAGGAGAGATGACATGGAATACCACCTCTAAACACTCCATGAGTCACTCTTCTCAACACATCATGGTTCCTCCAAGGAGTAAACCACAATGGCTTTATTTGAGATGACACATAGATTCTTCATCTAAGGATGTGAGATGGTTTGATAGTTTATTTATTTATTTATTTTTCTTGGAGTTCCAACAATATTTATAACATTAATAAATGAGAAGAGTTAAAAAACCTAATTTTTGATATTATGCATGACAATATGAACCAAAGGTATAGAAAAATTATGATGATTATTGTGTTATATGTGTAAGGAATAATAGAGTCACAAGTGCGAGACTTAGTGCATCATGATATGGAATATCATAATAACACCATTTGTAATGCTCATAGGGATCTAGACAATAAAGTAACAATGAAAATGAGATAAAAAGAGACATTAATCATCCATGAAAACCATGTAAGTAAAACAAACAAGGAATTAAATAAATATTGTGGAACTAAATAAGTAAAGGCATGGGAGATCTTTGACAATGTTAAATTGATTGATGAGTAATCTGTATAAGGGATGACTAGGGTATGTAACTAAGGACAAGGATTTTTATTTTGATGGATTTTATGATGTTTTTGGATTTTTTGATTTCGTGTAAAAGGGATATTAGTAAAAGGAAAACCTATTATAGCACCAAGGAATGGATCGATAATGGATGGAAGGGATACATTATGTGTAGAGTATGGATGAATATAAATGGATGGGAATTAAAATGATAACTCCAAAGAACACATGATGTAAGAACCATGTGTCTATTCATCAAAGGATCATTGTATCGATACACCAAGATGTTTCTATAAACATGTCTCAAAACATTTCCACTTCCTTATCAAGGTCAAAATGAGAATAAGGATGGTTCTATGATGGCAAATATTATATTAATAAGGATGGGTTTTGATGGGTTTATGATTAAATGGATAAAGATAGTTAAGGATGCATTTGAGATTAAATGGATATGGATGGGTTTGGATAGGTAGTGATAATTAAGGATGGTTTAGGATAAACTTATGATGGTGAAGGATGGGTTTAGAATATGTGTAGGATGGGTAAGGATGGAGGGATGATTTATAAGGCATAAGATGGAATTATTTTTCCCCCAAGTGTAAGGTATTTATAGACAATTTATTATTTTACACATGAAATTTTAAAATTATTTTTATCATGGTACTTTCCACCATAAAAATGGTTTTCACTTTTGGATGGACTACTCTCTCTTTTTTCTTTTTTCCATTTTTTGATTTTATCTTGTATTTTTTTTTTGTCATTTCAATTATGTAAGGGTTTGAGATGCATGATATTGTCCCCTATTGATATTTTAATTATGAACTTTAGATATGTCTTTAGTAACTTGATTTCTAAGTTAGATTCTTCTAAATTTACCAAGATACTATCATAGCCTCTATAATAAAAGGTGTTGCCAAACAGGGTGAATCATAATATGTGTTGAATGAAAGATGTGTTTTTAGTGCATGAAATATTTGGAAAGATGGAATGATAGTGGGGATAAGTATAAGTGTCATGATGTGAAGGGTTATTGGGACCAATAATCTCATGTCTATCAAGACTGGGGTAACTACAAGTTAGATGATTTGAGGAAACAATTTTAGATCAATGATGTCTTTAATATGTGATGGGGATGCATCCTAAAATCATGATGATGTAAGGGGTAGATGAATTTCCTCATCCATTAGTGTCTTAAAAAGTTTTTCACCAAGGGATTTATCTTGATTTTTTTATTGGAATTTAGATTTAGATTGTCCAATAGCACCTCAATGAGGTTCTTATTAAGGGACTTATATTTTTGGTTTCCTAGATTTTGATTTGGATTTGGATTGTAATTTGTATTTTTATAATTTGATAGTGCCTCACAAAGGTTTTCACTATGGGACAATGATTTGAGATTTGGATAGTAGGATTCATTTTGATTGAGGAATAATTATTTTTCCTCAAAATATATAGATGTTTCTTCATGCTTTTCTAGCTAGAGGTTAGATAGAAATTCTATAATTATTTGATTATCATGGAAGGAAACTGATGGTAGGTAAAATTATTGGTCTCAATCAATGGACGTAGGAAATGGACTTGCAATATGGGAGGAAGGATTAGTGGTATTGATGAAAGAAGTGGCAGTAACATGATCCTTGTAGCGACTATGAACTGATCTTATTTCAAGTATGGATGAAGTTTCCTTAGAAACCATAAAAGTATCACTAACATATTTACATGTATCTATAAATGGTTTATAACTGAAGCCATGGGGTTTACTGTTTACTTCTAAATGGATGGGTTTGATAATTCCTTACTCCTGTATTTTTTTGTCTACAAGTACCTCAATCACTTGAGATATATGTTTTGGGGTGATTGGGGCTTTGACATGGTTGGCCAATGGATGAGAGGTTGTATTTTTTGTAGGAGGATAGGCCCAAGATAGGATCTTGGTCAAAAATGGATATTGATAAAAGATAGCTTTTTGGTCAAAGATAGGCTCTTCAACAAATATAGGCTCATTAAAAATGTATCGTAGGTCATGGTTTTCAAAGGTGGGTTGATGGACTATGGATTGGTTAAAAATGGATGAATCAAATAGAGTTTTATGAGAAATGAAAGGAAGATTATGACCTTGATGTGGAAGTGGAGTAGCTTGATTAGGCTTCGGCAAGATATTTTGGCATAACCCCAACCTATGATTTTCAAATGTAGATACACTTGGATCTACCTTAATTTACCCTTTGTCAATCAAATCTTAGCTATCATGTTTGACTCTCATACAATGGTTGGTGTAATGACCTTAGATTATGTGGTATTCATAATATTTTTTAGCTCTATACCACTCGGGTTTTAGGACATTTTCATCAATTTGTTTGGTGTTGTGAAATATGACCAATTTCATAATGAACATCTTTTGAAATAATATATCATATGGTTCTTTGAAAGGAATGAATTTGTGTTTTTTATTCTCTTGAAGGTTGACCACTAGGCATGGTAATGTTGTTGGTAGGTTGGGTGCTTCAAATTAGTTTTGTATTTAGTGATTGAGTAATGCTAGATGGTAGGGGTTTTATAATTTGGTTATCTTTTCTAGTATGCTAAGGGATGTTGGAATAAAGGATATAACTATTATATGGGATACTTGGTTGATTTTGGATAATAGGTTTACTATTGGTAGGTTGATGTTTATGTGGAATGGTTTGGGGCTCCCTAGTAATGAAGTGGGATGGAGAGGTGGCTTGATTTTGGGTGGGAAGTGTGGATTCCTTCCTTGAGAGTAAATGATGTAAGGCCTTGAGTTCAATATTATGGTTAAGCTTAGATCTTAGACTTAAAGCTTGTAGCAAGACCTCATTCTGGATGGCTATAATATACTCTATGATTTGAGAAGGGGGTAAAATGGCTCTAGGTATACGTTCCTCATCTTTAACATTTTTATTGATCTCATTATGGTTTTATTGATTTACAAAGTGAAAAAGGGAATTACCAAAAGGCTCCTCTCTCAACCTAGGCTTGTTCAATAAGGCCATTTATCTTGTGATAGGCGATATTACTAAGAGAAAGGCTTTTGACTCAAAAAAAGATAAAATATTGACACTAAACTCTAAGAAAGTAAAATACTAAAGAGACTAAAAGTTGATTGACAACAAGATACTTTTGAGTTTTTATTTTTTGGGTTGAACTTTTAATATTTAAATATTTTTTAGATTATAACTTGTTTTAATATTCAAAATACTTTTATTTTCAATCAAATATTTCAACATGTGGTATGTCACAAGGAAATAAACAAACAAGTTCTACTCTAAACACACATGCATTGCACAAAAATGATAAAATCTAGGCAAAGGAACTTGAATAATCTATAAGATTTTTGTGTCACTTACTTTTCCATTGCATTAGCTCAACCTAATATTTTAAAGCACTACCAATGGATGATCTTGCCATTCCCATGGCCCACTAAGCCCAATTTCAAGAGTGAGTGAAAAGTAGATTCTTGATGCTAACTGCTAACCAATACACTACAAGTTACATGGTAAGAATGGATTTCCTAGGCTTATATTTTAAATAATCTTATCAAGGAGAGTCCTCTATATACCTTTTAGTATGATGAAGCTTAAAACCATGGAGGAAGTTTATTTAATGGACACACACAAATGGGTTTAGTCCTAATGTACCCAAAAACATTAGAAATACTTTGAAAATACCAAAAAACATCAGAACATGATCCATAAAAGAACAAAAACATTGTCTCATGCTTCTATACATTCGTACATTCCCATTCCACCATCCCTTGCTCTCAATTTTTTGTGAGCAACTGTTAAGTTTGAATGCTCTCACTATTTTGTGAGCAACTATTAAGTTTGAATGCTCTTGCCATTTTTCAAGCATAAAAACACCAGTTTATTTCATCTTATCCCATGCACTTGCCATTTTGTAAGATCATTCTTTCTCATCTCAACAAATTCTTATTTTCCAGACCATTCTCATTTATTTGTCTTATCTTCCATTTATTCTATAAACATTAATCATATTGGTCTGGTCATCATTTTTATTTTATCCCATTTCTTGGGAGAACTACATTTGGCCTGAAGTTCATGTTGGAACATGCATCCATGGAACTATGTAGGTAGCATCCACTTATCTGATACATCTGGAGTCAGCTCGGCCAGCCCCTTCCTTTTCTTCTCTTCTCTCATTTCTTCTTTCATTGTTCCTCTTTAATTAGGGAACAATTATTGTGTCATTGTTTTTTGTTATGAAGTTGTGGAAAGTAACACCTCTACCACACATATATGAACATTTATCTTTAAACCATACTAACTTGGTTTTTGTTTGTGTGTGTTTATTCGAGTTTTTATTTTTTTGGTGTTTTGTTGTGTTTTCTTGGTGTTTTGTTGTGCTTTTGCATCTCTCCTTTTATTTCTTCTCTTTTTCTCTTGTTATTTCTCGGTCTTGCATTTCCTTGTTTATTTTTTTGCTTATCTCTTTTGTGTTTCAGAACATCTTGATGATTCACATGGATCTTGATTGTTTATATCTTGATCTTATGTTATTACATTGTTCTCAGACCATTTTGTTTATTTTATTGTTGTTGGTGTCTTATTTTTCTTTTTGATTTTGCTTTTCTCTTTTGTGTTTAGGAATGCCTTGATGTCCACATGGATCTTGATTATTGATATCTTAGTCTCATGTCATTAAGACATTCTTGAATTTTGTTTTTAAACATTTTTTTCCCACTTAAGATCATATCTTGATTTCAAGTTAGGTTTATTTATGTTTATCTTTTTCTTTGTCTTTCCTTTTTTGTTTAAATGTAAATCGCTATAACTCTAGTTTTGGTCATTATTTTAGCATTATCCTTAGTTATAGATATTCACATTTGAACTAGCTCATCACAATTGGAATCTTATGTCATTCTAATTTATTCATACTTATGATGCCTAATTTATTTTTATATAGCAAGCACTTTGTGCTCAGGTCTCAAGGTCTTAACATCAACATCAGCTTTGATGAATGATTCTCAAGAACACTCTATAAAACCTAAGCTCATGATATGGAATTAGGCTTCTAGGTAGCATGCATTTTAGGCTTCTTTGTCTATGCTTAGATGTGCATCTCTTTGCATACATTTTAAGTCTAATCACCTCTTGGTCATTTTTCATCATTCCTCATTCCATTCTCTCCCAAACTTGAGTGAACTACATTGGCCTGAAGTTCATGTTGAAACATGAGTCCATGAAACTATGTAGGCAGCTCTTAATTTATATTGAGGTCAACATGTCTATCTCCATTCTTATTTTCATCTATCTCATCACTTTTTGCATTATCATATGCTTGGTTTTATATGGATTTCTAAGCCATTACACCATCACTTGTATGTTTATGCCCACTCACTTTAACCTACCTTTTCGATTATATCCTTGAGCTATTTTTTCTTGCCAATTACCAATGTTGGGGCCCAAAATCTGAACCATGTTCGAATCAAATCAGATCTACAGGGGAAAAATCATTCTTTATTATTTATCAATGATCAAAATTTGTCCTACTGGGGCAAAACTATCTTATCACGATCAAATCTACTCTACTAGAGTACTTATTATATTCTCTTTAGAGACCCCATTCTAGTGGCGCTTCCTTTATTGAAGTAGAATGTTCTCTCTTTTCCTTTAATTCCAAGCTCTCTACATTAAATCCCATGATGTCGATATTTTAGTGTGCAACTTATCTCAAGATTGAGCAATGTCATAAGCGTGTAGCTTGTACTCTCAAATTGGGTACATTAATAGTGTGTCCCTTATATTTATGGATTGTATCTTTCCCATTCCCCCCATATTTAGGGATTATTATACCTCTAATTATATTTTGATCATTTATGTTAATCACATATACAAGCATTAGCTCATCTGGATGTGATATATTCCATGGGTTAATCTCTCTCTTCTTGAGAGCCCATCCTTTTATTTCATCTTAGTATGTCCTCTCGAGGGGGCATCATGGGTCTATTCCAATTTATTCTTGACAACTATTTTCTTTGAAAAGACATTGCTTCACCTGAATGTCTCACTACACCTCAAATAGGGGCAAAATATAGACATCCAATTCCTAACACCATTTGTGTTGAAATTGTCAATCTTACTCGAATTTGCACTCAAATGCACACTTTAGGTCAAAATACATAAAATGCCCTAAATTGTTTGAACTTGTCACTTACAAGGGACAATTTAGGTCAAAGTATCCCTAAATAGGGCAATCTATTTTATGGGCCAACTAACTTTGATCAGATCATTTCAAGTCAAAATGAAAATTTTGCCATTTAGTATTCTAGATCACTCTTTTCTTCTAATTCATTGGTACACATCACATACCTTTATTATTTGATGTTGGAAACATTCTAAATGGGAGTACAGCTCCAACGCATCTAACATTGCCTTCTAATTCCTCTCTAGTCAAATTATGACCCAATAATATGACTTTCTGACCATTTTGATTGAGGGCCTATTTTCAAATAATTACACAAATGTTGATTAACCTTGCTTAAGGCTAATTAATACAAATCAAGAGCTTAAGTGGATTTTCTATGAGAGTTGTTGAATATTTATTTTTGAAAACTAATACCTATTAACTACATCATCAGGTGACATAATTTCTTGGGAGGACATCCCTAGGCCAATGCCACAAATATCAAGATTATGAGTCACCCATGCCTAGATGTGCCAAGATGTAGAGAGGATTACAAAGCAATTTAGTCAATCATTAATCCATAAATAATGAAACATGCATAAATAACTAACTAATGAAGCCTATCTATTCATATGGGAATTACAAAGAATAGCAAAAAATAAATGAAAGAAAACAACACCATATTACCTTCCCAAATGGATTCGCCATACCCATGTTGCTCAAAAACATGTTCTAACTTGATCAAGCATCCTTTTCTTTGTCAAAAAAGGTCGTAAGCTCCTCTAATGCCTCAAGAACACTCTATAAAACCTAGGCTCATGATTCCAAATCACTAAACTAGCCTATTAATGAAGCTTGCAAACAAAATCTATGATCAAATATAAAGCCTTGTGGAAATAATTTAACATTATAACATTATGATCAAAGGCATGGGTGATACAAAACTAGGGGCACATTCCACCCCAACAGCAAAAAAACTAGGGGCACATTCTACCCAAATAGCAACAAAACTAGGGGCACAATCCACCCCAAGAATAACAAAACCACTAGCACATTACACCCTAACAACAATAAAACTAGGGGCACATTTCACCCCAACAGCAACAAAACCAGGGGCACATTCTACCCCAAAAGTATCTTATTCAATCCATAAATGCACCAAACATGCAAGAATGGAATTCTATGAAGGAAATTTTCCAAAGATTGGAGATGAATAATAGAGTCAAAAAGTACAAATTCAATGAGATATGCCCATATCCATTTGACTTATCTATTCTCCAAAACCCCTTTCCACCTCATTTTAAGGCACTCAAATTTGACAAATACAAAGGGAAAGGAGATCCACACGAACACATACAAGTATTCTTCATCTTGTGTCAAGAGGTTGCTTATAGTAGTGAGTACTTACTATGACTATTTCCACAAAGTTTAGTGGGACAAGCTCTTGATTAGCTACTTAAACTACCCAAGGGATCATTTGAAAATTGAAATGACTTATTAAAAAAAATTGTTAACCATTTCTTATATAACATAGAACATGAATTAACTATTTTTGACTTATGCAAATCTAGGCAGCATGATGGTGAAAGTTTTGTTGCATATCCACAAAGGTGGAGAGCATTGGTAGATCACTTTCAACATAATTTTCTAGACAAATAGTTGGATGATATCTTTGTATAGAATTTACATCTTGAGGTTTTGCATAATATACAGTTAGCTTGTGCTAACTCATTTGAAGAAATTAGTGATAAAGGAATACAAATTGAGAAGGATCTTATAGCTAGGGGCCTTGTTAAGATCTTTGCATAAGGTCAAGTGTCTAATCAGACTCTTCTAAAATGACTAGTGATGATACTCCTAGCAATGACACAATGTCCCATTATAGCCTTTTCAATGAGCTTGCTGACTCAGGTTTGTTTGATTCAAATGCCATATTAACCATAACACCTATTGGAGCTTCATGTCCTAAAGAAAAAATCTATCCTATTGGATCTTCCTATCCTAAAGGAAAAACCCATCCTAGTGGTGCTTCCCTTCTTGAAGTAGGACATTATATCTTTACCATTGGTGCTTCCCATCCTGAAGCAAACCCTCACTATAGCCTATGTCTTTGCCATCCTAAACTCATAGATTGGGATAAACAAAATTTGGTCATATGCCTCAGTGAGTTTCAAAATGAATAATCAATTATAGAATACATGGGCCTATGATATGCATTCCCCACTAGATATAATGTGAGGGATAGATATACATTTGGTTGAGGCAGGTTGCAGGCCAAAATAGATAAATTTGCAGTAAGTGTATCATTGTTTGGTTCAATTTAAATTGTGTTATTTAGTTAGATTTTTTATTGAACTGACTACATCTTGAAATTGACATTGTATTTTATGTGGAAAATAGTAATAAAGAAGCAGGTGCATAAGATATTGTCAATTATATGGCAGCACTATATTGACCTAGTAAATCTAAGAGTGGGATGAAGTGGAAATCTATTTCATCAACAAAGATTTCATATCCATCTATTAAATGCCCATTAGGAGCCTCTCTAGATCATGTTAACTTAGATTAAAGGTACCAACAAGTAATGAGTTGCATATTTGGTCTCACTTAGCAAGTTTCATAGTTGGTTTCATCCGCTAACCTTATAATTTTTGCATGGAATGAGCATAAATCCATAGATCCAGCTGAGGTAAGAGGCTCTCTTAATCTCATTTCTTCTTGTTTGGAAATTTTTTTATACAAATGCCTCTTCATATGTAGATTATTGAAATCTGAGTGTAGGGTAATCCAACCCAGTTTATTTATTATTGGAGTCATCTAGAAAATGTTCTTTTAGATAAATTTATAACTTACATTCTTTACTTGACTATTGAATGCTTTGTATATTTTTTTGCTTGATGGTTAAACCACATGCAGAGCAATTTTATCAAAGCAATAGGAAAACAAAAATGCCTTCATGATGTCAATAGATCTACCAATATTTATAGTGATCATGATGAGCTAGACAAGAATATGCAGCACAATCATCATAGTTGTGTCAAATTAGTTGAGGTAATATAATAGTTATCAGTTATCTATCCCAATGTTTTATCATTCTTCATGCTTAAAATGTTTTATATCTCAATATAATATGTATTTTTTTATTTTTTTAGACATTTATTGATAAAATCCAAAAAGGGTATAAATTCCAGGTGTTGGATCCATTTGATGGTGTTGCTATGGGCATTGGGCAGATTCAATCACTATCTATTGTACACGGAGTTAAATTGAAAGGAATAGGAGATGAAAATGTAAATATTTTAAAGGTCACAAGTAACATACCCCTTGATTATGAAGACAAAATAGATGTAGCTATTCATTTGAAAGACAAAGAAGGGACCTTCACACAGTGGCCACTAAAATATTTGAAAAAAATGACATAGTTGATGTTTATAATGTACTAGTTGTTAGACAGCTTGGCCCATTGCTTTTTGTAATAGTTTGAATCTGTTCATGTTCAAGGATATTCTTAGTTTTTTTGTCTATTTTGGAGTTGTATAAGCAAAAAAAATCATTGTAACTCAGTTTTATAAGTCACAACACTGAGAAACACACTTTGTATAAACACATTTTCCAAAGCAAAGACACATATTTTTGTCTTGTATCTGTTGTAAGAACATCTTCTCTCAATAAAATTTTAGTATTTTTCCTTCTTAATAGCTATTTAATTATGTACAAATGAATGATTGATTATGTTTTTCTATGCTTTATGTCATATGTTTTGAAGTCTCATCATTATGTCATATGTTTTGTGGCACTTGTATCTAATACCCAAACATTTATTAATTCATCCTAAGTTTCAAATTAAAGTAAGATATATTCCCTAATGTTGTAAATGTTGATTCATGAGAAATATTCATGGATTCATCATAGCCATGCTCTACATTATATTGATCAAAATAATATTTATGCATTTTATGTGGTCTGTGAATAAAATTAAGGATCACTTCCATATAGCGTGAACCATTTAAAAGTCTCATGGCCACATGAATCCAGGACTATTGTTAGTGTTGTAATTAGAGGTGACATAATTAGTTTCCAAAATAATTGGAGATACTTTTCTTGTGCCTTATATTAAGGTACTCTTATTACTTGATTGGAGGTGACTTAAGCAATCTACAACCTACTTGGAATTACCTTTCTTATACTTAATATAATGACTTAATTTTTTTCATGATCTTGTCAGCTATAAATTAATGAAGAAGTTAATGGAGTCTTAATCAGTATGGTATGTGAGAAATCTAAAATAGGAGCCTAAAATTTGACATCTCTCCACATTTTTTAGATAGATATATTTAAAATATCTATACTACTACTACTTATATGTCCAATGGAAGCCAAAAAGATACCCCCAGCTGCAGAATGTAATAAGGAAAATAGTGTAATGGGTGTCTGTAATAATCATTTGTAATACATATTGAAGGTTTTATAAATTCCTCTTTCAAGAAGTGAGTATTTACAATTACATCAAGGGTGCAGATCCCTAGTTTAAAAAGTCCAAGGGGTAACAAAATAGGCCAAAGGCCACTAACAGCCAAAAATAGCAGACAAACAAAATCAAAATAGGAAATAACAAATAGACTAAGGATTAACCATAAAAAAACACTAGTTTTATATCAAATCTTTCCAATCTTATTTGATGAACTTGAGAAGGTCCTCCATGCTAGTAAGTTTTCCTTCAATATCTTTATCTTCTTCTGGGAGGTCTTGCAGAATCATCAGGGAAGAAGCTACATAGTGGATAACTTTCAAGAAAACAGTGGTTAGCACTTTCATTTTATTTTAAAGGGAGAACAAACCCTTTTTCACTTCATTCAACTCCCTTTCAATCTAGCTCTCCTCTTCACCAGTACTTATGAAATCCTCCTTGTCAAAATCATAAGTGGAGTCATTCAGCTCCTAAAAATAACTATTTCCCTCCCTCTCTAATTGTTGAATAGGATTGGGTTTATCTTTTAATTTACCTACTTCCTCCCCCTGATTTGAGGTAGAGGAATCATCCATAGTCTTTACCAACAAATTTCTTTTCCCTGTTAGTCTGTTAGATCTCTTGATATTCATCAACTTTTTTTTTGTACATCTCTAAAATTTAAAACTAGACCCTTCCTCTATAGCCTCCTCACCTTACACCTGGGCCTCCAAGTGCTCTTTGTCACTGGCCAAATTTTGAGGCTCCACCCCCACCAATTTCTTGTTCTTACTCTTTCCCTGATTGATCTTCTCATAATTGATCTAAACAATTGATTTCATATTTTTATTGCCAAAAAAGGAAGGGTTATTTTTTAGCTCCTACAGCCCTTCAACAGTAAGAGAGTTAGAAGTGTTAGAGGATTTGGAAGTCACAACTATCAAGGAGGGATAACCAAATCCCATCCTGAGAGGAAAAAATCTTTCAAACTTAGGGGATAGGTTTGAAGAGGTGGGAACAAGGTTCTTGGAAAAGGGTAGGGAACCACAGAGACCCATAAAACCAAATATAACACTTAAGGGAATGTGATCATCAAGGTCACTATCATGGGAACTATCTAACACCTATGCTTTTAAAGGCTTAGAGGGACACAATGTAAGGTGAAAGTGATAAATCCTAAATATAAGACCTTAGTGGAGTGGAATGGTAGAGGTAACTAGGTTTTTTAGGGAATTTTTGATAGACTTAACATATGTCTCCAGAGATGATAAGAGGAAGAAGAGGAAGTTAACCAATATCTTGTGATGAAAGTGATTCAAAAGAGTGAAATGGTAATGATAAAATTACTTAAAATGACCTTTAAGGGTAAAATGTTTCATGATGGTGAAGCATACCTTATCCTAAGGGTTAAACAAGCTCTTTCTATCAAAGCCTCCATGTAACTTCACCAACACTTATCCTTCAATGAAGAATTTTTTCAACTCTTCTAGGTTTTGAAATTTGGTGAGTCTTTTCAATATTCTACCCTCATAGCGTAAACCCATGGCCTTAGCAATCGACTCTTCACTAATAAAACTCTATACCTCTAACCTAAACTTTACAGTCACCATTCTAGCTCAAAGCAAACTAAATGGAGATGTTCTCATCATATCCATTTATACATTCAAGAAAATGAGAAATTCCACCTTCATAGCATATTCTCTAGAGCATAGCATCTGCTTTAGTTTCATCACATGATAAAGGATCAGTTCTAACTCTTTCTCATCCTATGACTATTAAAGCTTCACCAAATTGTTGCATGACTGAAAAGGGACACAAACCAAGGTGAATTACCACCACCAAGGATAATTGAATCAAAAAATCTAGAAGCTTTCAAATTCCAAACCTAATCTTTAGTAAAATGTAGGATCATTAATGATTTCACATGTGATAGAGATTGCCAAGATTTGTCATACAAAAACTTACCTTAAAGGATTGAGGCTGCCAGCTCGTGTGATATTAATTTTCTTCGAGTCAAAATACTCAAAACAAATGTGATGAGGAGTATAGTACAATGATTATGAATGAAATCAGCATGAATAAAAATGACTAAACATACTACCAAATTGATCAAAATGATGATTAAAATTAATGACTAAATAAACTACCAATAGATAGAAATAAGTGAATAAAAATGACTAAATAAGTGACCAGTTAACAACAATCAATGACTAAATTAATGAATAAATATATCAGTGAATAAAAATGACTAAATAAGTGACCATATTATAACAATCAATGACTAAATATACTACCAAATCTATCAATCAAAATAAACAATAAATGACTAAAAATGGTTTAGTCATCAATTTGGTCATGTTATAAATGATTGGAAATAAACTACTAATGGTCACATGATCATGTTTGGTCATTTATATGTAGTTTTTAGTAGTTTTCTAATCATATATTTCTCTTTTTGGACTAGTGAAACAATTGAGAAGCAAACAATCAAAAAGCACACAAGGCAAGAAGTGAGAAGCATATAAAAGTGGCCAAAGGGACAAGCAAATAAAGGACATGGGCACATGTCACTCAAACTGGTAAAGCAAGCATACAAGGCATGTTAAAATACCCACATACATATATAATTAAAAATAAGGAGGATTGACATGAGGGCCCACAAGCACATACATGACTAAAAGTAAATTTAGCACAAGAGCCATAAACACATATAAGAGTATAAGCAAAGGATATTGGCAAATGTCTCAAGGCACACACAAGAGAAAAAATAAGAACTAAGAAATGCAATCACATCTAGTTACTCAAAGAAAAAAAGGAAGGCATGTAAATGCTATAAATATTATTGCATCTAACTAATCAAATTAAGAAGTGAAAGTATGTAAAACATGTAGTATAATACTAGGCAGATGCTAATAAATACAGTAGTGAGTGTCGACAAAATAATCTATGTAAGCTAATAATTAATGTATATCAATAGGATAAATAGAGTGTGTAGTGTAGGAATGAAATAACTTGGATGGTATAATCATGTATAAGATTCCCTCGATGGGTAGATATGTCAATGTATGTGTTGAATGTAAAAGTAGGATGCCCCCTCAATGGGTAGAGTGAAGTAATCAAGGATTTAGGTGTCACTGCACACACTCAAAAAAGATCAAGTGAAGCATGGTAATGTAGATAAATTGATAAACAATAGCATATAATAATAATATGTAAATCTAGCATAGTAGTAAAAATGTAAATCATGGATAATGCATATAGTTGAAATGTTTTTGATGTTTTTGAATTATTTGAATGTTTTTGTATTTTCAAATGTTGTATTATTTTTGGTATTTTTGAAATAAGCTATATATAATCAATCATAAGGAAACTATGTACAATAAATTAAAAAGAAGCCATGCACAAGAAAGATTGAGAAGAAATGATACTAACCGATGAGTGTCGTGAGAGACTCCCTAACACAGTGTCATGTATCAAGTTATAACTGCTCTGAAATGTCTATAGTGGAAACTAATTGTGGGGTTCCCCTATAACTCTAAGAAGTGGATACAATTATGGGGCCCTTAGGGACCCATTTGGTAGTAGAATAAGATCTTTGAAAGTGTTTTATGTGTGTAGAGGCATGAGATCTCAATGATACTTCCTTGGGTGTGAATACTATAGCTAGAAACTATCTAGAGTCTTGAAACTATCGTTGATGTAGTGGTTGCTGTAAAAGAGGTCTCCATGGAAGTGTATGAACTCTCTATATTGGTGAGGGAGGCCTCGACTATGTCTAAAACTCAACTGGAGGAAGAAGAACTATAACTAGTGGAGGAGCTAAAACTCGTGACTAAAAAGTAAGAGATGGCTTTGAGGTGGGGAGTGGTAACTCATATAGAACTCCACAAACTATAACAAACTGATTAGTGTGAATGAATTTCATGCATCTATGAACTATAGAAGGTACTGATCAAAGTTTCTAGATCCATGGTCGACCAAGCAACATGTCAAAGACTCATACACTAGGAATAATAGTAATTGGTGTGGTCACATGTGTAGGTCCAACCTATAAAGGAAGTACAATCTCATCCAATGAACTTTGTATATGTTCGCTAAATCCACTTATAGCTATATCCATGGGGGTAATATCCTACTCTAAATATCCCAAATTTTGAAGTAATGTCAAGGTGCACATGTTCACACTAGATCCATTGTTTATGAGAACACTATGAATATGATGATGATTAATGTAGGCTCTAACGAAAAGTGCATGGTAATCTAAATTGTCCTTAACTATCTCCTGCTCTAAGAAGGAGATCAAAGGTCTAGATAAAATTTTGGAATTATACACACCAATCATTTTAGCCAAGATAATATGTGAGATGCTCATTTGACCTTTGTTTCTATTTTTTAACTTGGGCATAATAAACTTTGTCACCTATGTTAATGCTGAAATGAGATGGGAACATGTTAGCTAAAGGATTTAATGCATTGACTAATTGATTTAGTAGACTATAGAACCATTGTAGAGCATAATCCTTTAAGCTCTATGGAAATAGCTTGGTTAATAACTAGTCATTTGTCACATAGTCCAAACATGTTGCATGAAAATACCTCAAGTGTGTCTTTAGATCACCCTTGCCATCATATAGAGTGATCTTGGGTTGAACAAAACCTGGTGGTAAGGGTGTAGAAGCAATATGACGTGCTAATGGTGTATGAAGTAGAGCAAAAGAGTTTAAAACTTGTGTTGGTCTAGAGGCACCTTGCTCAATATGTATCACCTTAGATTGAAGAGATTGTTTCTCTTACACAAGGGCAGCCACATCAAGAAACAATGATGTACTAGCCATAACTAGTGGTGCCTCATATGAAGGTTGGGCTGCTATAGGGGTTGTTGAGACATAGTTACTCCCATAGTGTCATTTACAACTGGTTATTTTTTGGTTTGAGAGGATTGACCATTGTTTAGTTTTGTTGTTCTTCTTGTAGTATTTTAAGCATATCATCTTGTATATCAGGATGTTTAGTTAAAAGGTCTTAAATTTTCCTCCTATCAATTTCATCAAAACTGGTATATTGGGCCATTATTAAAGTAAGAAAATAAATCACATATGGATTATTTTTTTTGCAATAAGTTGTAATAATCAAAATTTGATGGAAGGAAAGTATTAAATAAAGGAAATGTAAAGTCCTAAAAATAATAAACTATGATATTCATAAAAAGGATACAAATCTCACAAACATGTAAGGTGATATACCTCAAGAGTGTAGGGACCTAGTATATTCAACCAGGGTTTGAAAGAAATAATTTAAAATTACTATGGTAAATTTTAAAAATTAAATGTGAAATTATAATTTAAATATGTAGGAAAAAAAAATTTAAAAATACTAGAAAAATCAGCAAGGAATTTTCCCTAGGGTTTTTAGAGTTTTTGTCCACAAACAAAATAAGACGAGTTCACCTAATGATTTAAATTTTTTGGGAATAATGGAGTTTTATTCTTATTTTAACTAAAGGTCTAGATTAATAAATTAGTGTAGAATATAGAGATAATTATAGTCCTGATTTGTGTAATTTATTTGTCTTTTTTAACCTTTCTAAAAATAGTAATAAATAAGGAGAAATATAACTTAACTTGAAATTGGACTGAGATGGATGATACAGAGGTTGAAACTAGCTGTGCAAGACTATGATAGTGTCATCAATCTAAATCTAGATTTCATTTGATGAATGGATAGTAATGCTAAAAATAAGACACTTTAGTGTTCGACGTCGTTGTCTACTCTTGCCACTGTTATCCAAACTAGTCACAAAGACCCAAAACTTTCTAGGTTTTTGTGTTGTTTTTGTGTGAGCCTGTCAGTAAAATCTTGAGTGTTGATTGTCAATGGAACTCACTATATAATTTATTTAATCTTCAAAACCCTGACCCTCCATCATGCTTGATAAAACAATATTTTAATCACTTGAGAAAGGAGGGAACTAGTGTGTAAGATGCACTGAACGTGTAATCTACACCCTTTGTGTAGGCACATTGCCTACATACCAATACTCAGAAGAGTAATCAAACCATATGTAGTTCTCCCACCTAATGTTGTTTATTAAATAGTGTGATATGGATGCAAAAATTCCAAATTGAGAGTGTTTAAGGTCGCTAGGGATTAGTATGAGGGTTTGAGTGTGTTTGCAATTATGTTAGGTGATTGTATACACATAATAGGAAAGTTTGTCTTAGTGCTTTGTTTGTATTCATGTTTGCTTTATAGGATTTTTCACCTCCCTTGTAAATGAGCTTTGAATGGGATTTTATAGGGAATAATTAGTCATGAGTTAGATGTATTTGTGCTAGGTTGACATAATTAAGGATATGTATTGGATGAAAATGACCTTTGGGACTCAAAGTGCAAATGGATAAGAGCACCAAAAATGGGACACCCTAGGGTCCAACACTATAGTCCAAGTATGGTGCTCTTGTCTTATAGGCTCAAGACCTAGGGGAATAGGATTGGCCTAGGAAATATAGTTTGGCTGAGTGGAATGATCATTCAGAAGGTTTTAGATGACTGATAATGAGCAAAAAGATGAAAAAGGAGCTATGGATAGGGTGTCACAAGCCACACTCAAACTACCAATTTGGACATTTTATATGACTACAGCTTCTCATTAATAGAGTGAATTCTAGTTGTCTCTTCTAAGTTAAAGTAATCTAGGGAAAGAGTTTTCCAAGACATGCTCCCATCTATGTCATCCTAATAATTTATAACTTTTTCCCCCATTTTTAAAAAAAATCTATGACCTAGTGTTCCTAAAAGTGGTGGCACTTAAATGTTCACTAAACATCCAAACATCATCCAAAATGACACTTTATTTCCATCCCCCACATTCCATCTATAATTTTTTCCCAATATTTTTTTTCTTTTAATAAGGTTGTTCCAAAAAGTGGAGAAATGTAGAGGGGATTCCAATGTAATAAAAACATAAACATATTTATGACCCATGTACTTTTCATTGATGATGTTGGTCCATAATTTTTCCTCTTTTAAAACTATCCACTCCATTTTCTATATGAGGTATTTGTTCATTGTCTAAATATTTCTTAGACTCAGGCCCCCATGAGATTTAGGTAAGCAAGTCTTTACCCGAGCCACCATGTGTATTTTTAATAATTGTACATTTGATCTCTTATAAGTTGTATACCTATTGTACAACACATTCATTTGTTAAATAAAAAATAAGGTAAAACATATTCGTGATCTTGTAAATTTTCAAGCTTTTATTTTCTTATTTTTATCCTAGGGTTAGATTATTTTTCAATTTCTATATACAGGAATATTTTCTTATGATTTAGTTTTCAAGTTCAATTTCTTTTTCTTTCCTTTCTTGCTTTCTATAAATTGTGTTCTAATATTTTTAGAACTCACAAGAGTTGTCATTTTGAGCAAGGCAGTCTTCATTTTTATTTAAGTCATGGTGTGAGGGATACTGCTTTAGTTCATATGGATTTTAATTTCCACATATCTCATAGTATATCAAAAATGAATAGGTTTTTTATTTTCAACCATAAGAATATTTTCAATTGTTCATGTTTTTAGTGCACTAATAAGTAGTTAGAATTGGGAACTTACTCTCAATATACCCTAGATAAATTATATTACACCTATGATATGGTGAAATCCTTCGTAATTAGTGCCATTTGGGTCATGTTCACTATTTTTTGACTAAGAACATTATATTTGAGAGCCTATAAAACAAACATTCCTGCTTAGTCATACCTACGATCAATTATTTATTAGTAGCAAGTTTGATGTTTGTTATATTTAATTTGTTTTGGGTCAACAAATATAAAATGGATTATAATGGTGTTCATCCTTTGGATTTCCACTTCTCTAATAATTCTTTATTTTGGGCTGACAAATTCAAATATCATAAAAAGGCTAAAATGAATAACATACAATCTCAAGCCATTACACCATTAAATATATTTTATTTTAAATCAATTATGACTTGAAAACAAGAATAATTTTATATTTCCAATCTTAAAAGGCATACTACACACCTTATTGATGGACTTGTCATGACTTTTGAGACTGAGAAAGCTAACACATAACAAGTGGATGAAGTTAATGACAAATAATTCACTAAATATCTTAATTCCAATCCACATAATATTAATGCATTATTATACATTGCAAGATATGAAAAAATAAATCACCTAAAGCTCCTACATTGGAAGAAAAATATGTTCGCACTTCAGGTGTTCCAAATTCTATTTTTGATTTTATCCCTATATCAACATCTCTAGTTATATATGTGTCACCATCTCTAGGTATGGGGGAATCATATGATTTAAAATAGATTAATATTACTATTTATACATAAGCATCATATACACCTCATTTGATTACTACATATGTCCCATCAAAAACTTCACTGAGGAAACTATTATAGCTTTACATGCTAAGGTGTTACAATTAGAACAAGGTGTCTTTATAACTAGTCATTTAATGGACTCTTGTACTTTTCTTAATAATCCTTTAGTACCTAATAAAACCTCTTTCCCACTACCATCAGTATTTTTAGCTTGAAGGTAAAGGTGATCCTAAATAACATCTTTGATCATTCCATCCAACATGCTTGTATTGTGATTACAATGACAAATTAATAACCAAGATATTTCTAAGAAGCTTCAAATACTATGCTCTTGATTGTTCTATGATCTTGCACTTCAATCAGTTAAGACATCCAACCCTTTGGCATATCAGTTTATAGTGCACTTCTCTATCATCATTTCTAAAAAAATATCTTATGTGTAAATTTCTAAACTCAAGCAAGGGTCTAATGAGTTGGTCATTGAATATGTTCTTTAATACAAAATTATGCTACCTAAAATGACAATTATATGGAAGACAATGAGTTACAAGATGTATTCACACAAAGTTTATTAATATAACTCCATGATTCTATCATGTTTAGATATATATAGGTACATATTGTAAGCATGGTGTACCTCTAAATGATTTATATTTTATATTGTACCATGATTTGGAAATGGGTAATTGAAGATTTTCAAGCTTTTATTATCATTTTTTTGTGATCTAGCCTCCTATAGGGGTATGCTTAGCTCAATAGTATTGTCATCAATAATTTATTGTATTTTATGTCTTAGATTGAAACACTTGTTTGTAGAATGTCCAATACATTTGTGGTAATCATAATATGTGTTATTTTTTAATCTTTTATGTTGAGGCTTGGTCATATCAACCTCTAATGGTGGAGGGAGAGATATGAGATTACAATCAAGTAATTTTTGTAACAATACATGAAGAGATTGCGGTAAACTTGAAAATTGCCTCCTTGGTGGAGTTATCAATTGAATTTTGTTCATTGGTTGTGATATTACACTGACTTATATTAACAAGAAGGCAATTTTCAAGTTTACCGCAATCTCTTCATGTATTGTTACAAAAATTACTTGATTGTAATCTCATATCTCTCCCTCCACCATTAGAGGTTGATATGACCAAGCCTCAACATAAAAGATTAAAAAATAACACATATTATGATTACCACAAATGTATTGGACATTCTACAAACAAGTGTTTCAATCTAAGACATAAAATACAATAAATTATTGATGACAATACTATTGAGCTAAGCATACCCCTATAGGAGGCTAGATCACAACAAAATGATAATAAAAGCTTGAAAAACTTCAATTCCCCATTTCCAAATCATGGTACAATATAAAATATAAATCATTTAGAGGTACACCATGCTTACAATATGTACCCTCTTCATATATATGGACATCCAATAGATGGTATTATTGGTGCATTTACAAGCACATCAAAACCACATCCTTTAATCATATTTGCTGAAAATGGAACCATTGATGATGATTCAGATAGACACACACTTTATTTGAGCTTATATCAACAAAAAATCTATAACATTATTGTGATTGACAATCGGTTAAGTGAAAATGCATGTATAATGACACTAGTTTGCACTCTTAGGTGCATAGAACGTAATCTATAAGCTAAATCAAAATAGTTAAAGCATGTGATGGATATACACATAATACTATTGGGCATATAGTGTTACCTCTTCAAGTTGGTTCAAAAATAATGGTTACTCCATTTCTAGTTTTACCAAGTATAGGATCATTTAATATGTTATTAGGATGCCCTTTGATCATATATAGGCTATGTGTTATGTCATCAATAGTACATTGATATCTCAATTATGTACATTATAATCAAGTGGTTAAAGATTTAGGTATTTATATGATTACCCTCTATAGTCAATGGTATCTACTCCTTTTCCCCAAGCACCACCATAGTTGGTTATTGGACCTATTCAATATCGTAATGTAAATATCTTTGTTGTACCTATTCAAGAAAACAATATAAAGATTATTATTATGGCTATTCTAGATAACATTACGAAGACATTTATTTCATCTATGAAAAACATTTCTATACAGTTCATTTAAACAAGAGTGGTACACACTCCTACACAACAAACTTCACATCAAAGAGTTATTCAAAGTTAAAATATATATTACTTTTATACGATGCATCCTAAGATAGTACCTCAAATAGTTCAATGTGTTCCTAATGAGACCTTATCCTAATATATAATACAATTCACTAGGTCTTACACCTTATAGAGTTTCACATCCTACAAAAGATATTATGAGTAGAGATCAAGATAGTTAGGTTACAACACATGTTTCCTTTTCATATTCTTATTCATTTACATGTAATACTTTTCGTTCACAAATCTATGATATAAATACGCACTATGGTCCTTCCATTGATAGGATCATAGTCTATTTCTTTCAAATCTGGAAAAAATACAAAAAAAATGTCAAATATATGAAAATATTCAAATATGTCAAAAATATAAAAAAACTTCAAATATGTCAAAAATACAAAACATTCAAAAATAAAAAGTCAACACCTGAGCATGACATATGTTGATAGTTTAGTTATTTTAATGTCTTATTTATCACATATTTTGGTAGATAGAATATTATTTTTCATACACAAATGCATTTCATGAGGTATATGAGTGTGATGCAACACATACATAATTTACATGGATTTTTAGATGTTGAATCCCCTTCTACCTAGTCGTCATACCTATGTTGGGGGCATCTTACTCTATATATTATTTTATAACATGTTATATTTTTTTATGACCTCTCTACCATGTTGGGATATATCCCTTACCAGTGTCTTGCTATTTATGCATAATTGACATTATGTTACATGGATATGTTACTTTGTTATGATGTGGCATTGATACATATGGATGGAGTAGACTAGTATTCACATGTTTAATGCTCCTTCAATGTTGTTTACTTTCTTACATGATAAGATAGATATTATTTGATTATTTTGTGTGGCCCTTGGCCTTATGTGTATAATATTTATTTGTGTGAGATTTAAACATATCTATTTTTTATAACCCTATGCCTTATGTGTGCAATATTTTCTTGTGTGGTGTTTTGACATGTCCATTACTTCTGGCCCTTGCCCTATATGTGTGATTCTTACTTTTATGCATGACATTTTAACATGTCCCTTGTATGCATCTATTTGCCTTACGTGTTGACATTGGGTGTTGTGTTTATTTTGTTTGTTGCACTTGTTGCACTCAATTGATGGTGTTTCTATATCATGTACTTTTACTATGTAGGCTACTTTAGAGATGGTTACATTATTGCATGAATCATTGCTATATATATCTAGACATGACACTATTAAACTTCACACTCAATATTATGATGACATTCTCTCCACATGTTGACATAATTATACATGATTTTATATTTATCATATGATATAGTTAACTATTCTTTCGATATGAGTGACTTGAAGGCTATATCTCTCATCTCAAAGGGGGACATTATAGTGGGATTGTTATAGATATCTAAACCTCCATGATCAAAAAAATAGATTATATGACAGAGTTCAAGTGTTAAAGATTCAAAGTAAATTTAAAAATTAGATTCCATGATGAAATATTAGCTTCAAATATTCAAAGTTTCTAAAAATCAAAGTAATTTAACGATCAGATCGATGACATAAATTAGCAATCAAATACAAATTATGGAGGAATATGACATGCAATACACTCACTTAACAAAAAATAGAAGTACATATTCATACACACTTGAATGCATATGCATGGACATATGCAAAATAATTATGGGAATAAAAGTTATATGTTTCAAATGTAGTTATAATTAAGCATATAGATGCAGGGCATTCTATATCATTTGGCACAGATTCAAGGTGGCATGATGTTTGTTCATGCACATTTATACATTTTTTCAATTTTAAAAACCATGATATTAGTCCATGCATATATCAAATATAATATAGTTCACAAATTCAAAAGAAAATGTTTATTTCAAATCAAATTTATTTGAACTAAGGCCATGATGGGGGCATGAATATTATTCATTCTCTTTTGATCATGCAAGTAGAATATAGATCCATCTGCACATCAATGTGATTCATTCTATTATGGATAATGTACATTCAATTATACTGACACTTAATAGCCTTGGTATTACTTATATCAAACCCATTGTGTGTTTCCATCTTGTACTATGGGTTATGTACATTCAAATCTTGTGGCGCTCAATGAACTTGGCATCACTTATAGTGAACCCATTATGGTTCCACCTTATTTTAGATTAATACATTGGGTACTTTTCCCATTCACGAGAGTTTGAATATGCACCTTTCAAACTCAAGGGCTTGATTAGTTATTCAAATTTGAGACAAATCACCCTTAATTCATTAATGTTTCAAATTCTCCAAGTGCTTTGATAATGGTGCATGTTTCTCCATATTTTTAATCTATAGAGCAACATGGTTTCATATTCATATAGGTGTACTCCTTCCTTTCTCTCTTTTTAATTTAATTTTATATTTTCATATTTTTCAAAATGTCAAATAAAAAAAATAAGTACTTCATGTGTTGTTTCAGGGTTTGATATTGAGTGTCATACACAATTAAAGCTTCATATCAAAGATAAAGTGTGTTGTCCACACTCAAGTTTTTTTTGCTCCTTTACTCTAGTAATTCCATTACTAGAATAAAGTGAGAAAAAATGTAGATACCTAAATATGATCATAGTTATTTGATAATGTTAATTTCTTACATATCCTAAACCACTCATCTTGCCCCAAATACATGACTCTTATTCACTATTCCTCTAAGCCATTTATCTACATGTGGAATTGACCCTCTATTCGACATCATTATTACACAAACATTTATTTTAATTATTAAACCTATGTTACATCACTCTCATATTACCTCCAACTCAAGACAATTGTCCCTAATTCTTAAGTAGATAAATCCATTGTTGCAGACCTGACTACCTAGAGTAGCCTCATCCCATGCCAATCAATGGATAGTTTCCAAATTTTAAAATACCTATATGCATCTTCCCACACATTTCATAAAGTTGGATAAAGGAAATTATCAAAAAAATCACTATATAAGTTAATAAAAACCTCATTTCAAAAGAACTTAGACTCTAGTTTGGCACTATCTATTGATCACTTACACACTATTACACATTGATAAAATCTACCATATTCTTCCCAAATTCAAGATCATTCATGAGGATCAGTCACAAGCCAATTTTTAAGCTTCTTAAATCAAGACAAGAGTTATCATTGTCAAGTATCAAATCCATATTTCTAGTTGCATACATATAATCAAGAAGCACAATTACATAATCACTCTAGGTGGGAGAACTATATGTAGCTTCATTCTCTCTACAGATTGTCTAGATGAATAAATAAAGATCAATCATCAAGGGAGCGATTGGGGTCAAATGAACCCATTACACTCCCCCTCTCTTTTTTATGGTTTCTATCTCTCACAAAGATCCTTAGAGTTTATAAATTAAAGAGGATAAAAATAATGATGTCCACACAACAATCTCAATAGCATAAAATATAATCACACTCAATATACAAAGGTGTATAAGGTGTAATAATCATATTTATATCATAGTTAATATAGACAAGTTTGTAGTCAATGAACATGATCGATTTGCACTATTATTTTAATAGGGCAGTCCTATCCAGAATATATTCATATTATGTTCTTGATCTTGCACTGTCACAGTTCTAATTTTCTCTAATTTTACTATCAATCATCGATCACAATCAACTCAGATAAGTATGTAGTTAACAAACATGATCGACCTACATTACTGTAAAAGGTGTACATCTCTATCTAAACACAGTTATAGGTTTTGTTCCTGATCTCGCACAGTCACAGACATACCTTGTGTTGATTCTCATTGTCAAACATCATAAACATTTATTATAAACCTTGGATCTAAGCTAAGTACATTCTTTTTTAGTATTTTTTAAAAATAACATGTTTCTATATCAGCAAGTTGTAAATCAAATTTGTTAATAGATGTACATCTTTGGCATTATGATATCTTTTAAGTTTTATACCTATTATACAATACATTAATTTGTTAAATCAAAAAGAGGGTAAAACAATGTTGTTTTTCATTATTCAATTATTTTGCACCATTTATCAACTATAAATTGTGTCATATAATTTGGTTGAAAAATATTTTTTTTAAATGATGTTTATCTTGCATCCTAGTCATTGAAAAATTAATTTCTAATTACATGCCTCTTTTTAATTAATTAAAATTAGCTATTTTCTATGTCTAATCAAAACCTGCCATGTGAATTTTTTTAAGTTAGATTATAATTTTAAGAAAAAGATATTCATTTTATTAAAAAATAGTATACTGATTATTACATCCCATGCCTTCACTAATAAGATTTATACATGAAAATACAATTGTTGTACTGATTGAAATGGTTCTAATTAATTTTAGTAGTTCAAATTTTAGGGGCTCTACATTTGGTAATGGGATTTATGGGTTTTTTTTTAATTGAAAATGTTTCTTAATATTAATCAATGAAATAATACAAATTCAGAGGATTAATTGAATGCAAGATACAAGAATCTATAAGGGGAAGAAGAAATTAGTTACAGAATAGCCCCCATAAAGGAACATGATGGAATAAACTACAAAACCAAAACAATGATAATTTATCTCCTGTTTTTAGCCTTTCCTTAACCTTCTCAATTATAGCAAGTTGTTCATGCTTCCCAATGTTGATTTGCTCCAGCTATAAAAAATGAGAGGACATAATATGAGTTTGTTGAATAAAACTGAACCTTTCCCAGAGTATGGTTGTTGATAATGATTTTTAAAGTTATGGAGGATGACCAACTGATAAGTGTTCCAAATGATAGAGAGGGTAGAAAGGGAGAGATTGCCTAACAAGGCAATTTTTCTATTGAAATTGCTAGGAAAATGTTTAGAGATGGAAGAGAGAAGAGAGAATCAAAGCTGAGAGGAAAATGGACAGTGTCAAAATAGGTAAGGAGTAGTTTTTAGGGTGAGGTAAAAGGTACATTTTCATATAGCAAGTCCAAGCTTGGACAAAATTTGATCAATGAAAAGTTTAATAATGCAAAATGTGTTAGCCTAATAATTGACACTTGACCTCAACAGAGAATTACTAAATCGAATACACCATATACTACCACTAAAAATCAAAAAAAGGCATAGACCACTTGACATTAAGAGAAACATCAAGAAAGAATTGGAACTATATAAGATGATCTTGGAGAGGCAATGATAATAACCTCTTAATTTGACCATTGTCAATCTGTCCAATGGGGTTTATACTAGTTTTGGAGATAATGGACTATTATTTCATATTTTTGACAGTGAGCCATGTCTTCATCTTATAAAAGAAGGCTCTCAAGCAATTTGGGAGACTATATGTATGAAGAACAATGTATTTATAGGAATGGAGCTAATATTTGTATTGAATTGATTATTCATTTTAAGCAACGAAGTCAAATATATTATGTCATCCGATCATATTATTGGTTTGCTTATTCATAATATTGATAACTAGTCTTTTGCATCAGTGTTATCAATGTATTAATCACATAATTACATAAGGATTATAGATTATTCACATTGTGTTGCTTGGTTCTATACCCATGTTGCATATATGTTGCTAAATATTTTTGAGTCTATATCCTTACTAGATTTAGTAGAACAACCAAACCAATGGTAGAATATTCATATGGTGTGCCTCATTTAGTTACGCACAATGCATTTCTCATGATTATTCAACCATACCATGTGAGACTTATTTTGATTTTTGGTATAAAAAATTTGGCAGATGCTTTAATGAGGGTGATCACCAAAAAAATTTAGCCATTTGTTAATACGGATGTTCGACCTCTGGTAATGGGATTTATGGTTTTTTATTATACTAAATTTCATGGTGGTGGACTATTGTTTATTTTATTTTTGGTACTGGGGTTCCTCTTCTTCATGTAAACAAATACGCTAGGGGAAAAATTTTAGAGGAGGTATGAGGATGAAGGGTAATGTGTTTATATTGATGGAGTCATTAACCTATGTGTGGTTTACGGAGTTATTACTGAAATATTTTACTTAAAATAGTAATGTCAAAATCCAATTCCAAATTATCTTTTGTTTTGTTTTTTGGTAATATACATATATTCTTATGTGTTCTTATTGTCAAATCATGTGTGTGTGTGTGCATTCAAAATTGTGATGTGGGAATTTTGATTTGATTCTCATGTTACGCCTTATTTCATTAGGGATGAATTATTTCTTAAATAATAATCATGCAAATTAGGTGATCTTTATTGATTATTTAATCATATTAAGTGAGACTTATTTTGATTTTAGATTTAAAAAATATGGAGATGCAAAACTTGTAATAGATGTTTTGATGAGAACAATTTCCACTAAAAGCTGGAACCATTTATTAATGTGGGTGTTATGCCTTTGAAAATAGGATTTATGGGTTTTTGATATACTATTTTTGATGGTAGTGGATTATTATTTCAATTTTTTTTGTAGTGGGGTGCCTCTTCATCCTGTAAAAGATAGGCCACTAGAACAATTTGGGAGGTTGTATGAGGATGAAGGATAATATTTTTACAAGGATGGAGTTGTTGACCCCTATGTGGATCATGGAATCATTGGAATCCCTTACTCAAAATATTAGTGTTGGGATTTAATTTGTCTTTTCTTCTACATTTCTTGTAGTACTAAGATATTTTTATGGGTTTTCTTCTCTAGTTTAATGTTATCAAATTACTTTTTTTTTTCAAAATTGTAATGTAGAAATTTTCATCTAGTTCTCTTACATGTCTCTTATTTTAGTCTCTATGTAATGGATTTTTTTAGTATGGTTTTTAAAGTAATGGTAGCTCCACTTGTCTGAGATGCATAGTTAATATTAAAACCACCAAACCCTATAAAAAATATGGATATGGTAGTTGGATTTGTTATAACCTCTATTTTTCATCTCAATTTCATTTTCTAGGATTTAATAAAACATTAAATAGAAGTTGATCTTGAAGCCATTATGATTGCATCAACCTTTCTATATACCCTTATCCATCTAGACATGATTGTGTGCAATATTACAACAATTACATGGCATTACATATTAAG